>JAHWFO010047191.1:105618-124386 GCA_023313115.1 Rhysida immarginata | reverse complement strand
ACTGTATTATAAAAAAAAGAAATAACAAAAAAAAAAAAAAAAAAAAAAAAAAACACAGATGGGTGGAAAGAAATTGCCACAGCTGTAGGAAACGCCAGAAGAGTGCAAAAAAAAAAAAACCCAACAAACTATCAGTTTATTGGCAACTTTCAGATAGGGTTTTCTTGTTCTGGCAGGAAACTCAAGAGATGGACGACCACCCATTGAACAACCCTTTGAACCATGTGTGTCATAAAAATTTGAATTATGAATACTCAGCTGTTTTGATTTGAAATAGGCTGCCGAAAATGGGTCTCTTGTTTACTGATTTTCGATCTTATTTTGGTTAAATTTTCAAAATCCATAGGTTTTAAAAATCCGGGTAAAATTTTTATATTGGGTGCTGATGTACTGCATCTTCAAAGCCGTTAATAAGTTCAGAACCCGCCTGTTTTTTATACAATGCAGTACGCCACCATCGTTGAGGCTTCCGTTCTTTTTTTTCTTCATTAAACTGGCCAGAATTATTAGAATTGCGGAACTACAAATCAATGCTGTTAAGTCAGCATTTCTAAGCATGGTGTTTCTCTATCCACAACAAGACTAGAACTGAGGCAAAGCTGAAAGATTTGCCCAGGAATGAGGGAGAAATTTCTCTCTTGTTAAGTAAACAAAGTTCCCCCTCTCATTCTTGGATCACTCCTTTTCCATGATCTAGACAGCTCGAAGTTCACTTATCTCCTCTCATGGATCGCAGTTCACTAACTGTGAGCTCACTGTCCACAGAATCTTGCCTCAGGCAAGAATTGGACTCAGCTCGTACTCTGCTCGCCAGATACATACTGGTTGTTATTGGAAGTTATTGGCACTTCTTCTTTGTGTTTTCTATTCCTCTTTTACCTTTTCGGTGTCGAGGATGTCAAATAACCATTGGTTCTATTTGAAATTTAACCAAGCAGGGGAGCAGCCTACTGAGGCTTTGCTTGGTCTTCCAAGCTTGCTAGTAAAGGGGCAAACACAAACATTTGAACCCATGGCTCGCTGGTCTTGAGAGCAACAAAAGCTGCACCTCAGCACTCTCGGCCACCAAGAAGCATTAAAAAAAAAATAAAAATTAAAAAACGAATTTGAAATGCCAAAAGAATTAAAAAGCATTTATCAAAACATACACTATATGATCACAAATATCCGGACACATGCACGTTTGCGCTCTAGCCACGATTTCATGGAAATCAATAGGGTGTTGCACATCCCTTTGCCCGAATCACAGCTTCCACCCTTCGAGGAAGACTTTCCACCAAATGTTGGTAGGTACTTTCCGGAATGTTCCTCCATTCCTCCCGAAGAGCGAGAATCAGTTCAGGTACAGAAGTTGGCCGATGTATCTGGCCCGCAAGCGTCTTTCCAATTCATCCCACAGACTCTCTATAGGATTGAGGTCGGGACTTTGTGCCGGCCAACCCATTTCTTCGACCCCTGAGTCCGCAAACCACTGCTGTACACGCCTCGCTTTGTGGCACGGAGCATTGTCGTGTTGGTAGGGAAATGGCCCGTTTCCGAAAAATTGCCACAACGTTGGAAGTGCACAGTTGTCCAAAACATTCAGATAACGGTCGGAGTTCATGATTCCTTGCACAGGAACGAGCTGGCCCAGTCCGTACCATGAAAATGAGCCCCACACCATGACTCCTCCTCCTCCGAACTTGACTGTGGGCTCTGTGCACTCAGGTAAGAAGCGTTCTCCAGGTATGCGCCAAACCCAAACTCGTCCATCGGATTGCCAGAGTGTGTAGCGAGATTCGTCTGTCCACATTACACGTTTCCATTGGTCCATTGTCCAGTTTCTGTGGGCTTTGCACCACTCCAGACATCGCTTGGCGTTGACCCTGCTGATGTGGGGCTTGTGGGCAGCAGCACGGCCATGGAATCCCATCGTGTGCAGTTCCCGACGAATTGTCATGGTACTGGCATCATTTGCAGAGGCGTTTCGAAACTCTGTGGCAATTTTTTTCCACAGAGGACTTCCGGTTGCTGCGGGTGACATGACGAAGCACTCGACGGTCCGTTAGTTTCTTGGGTCTACCGGTTCGTTGTTGAACTGTTGTTGATCCCCGGGTCTTCCATTTCATAATGACATCGCCTACTGTTGACTTGGGTATCTGAAGAAGGCTGGAAATGTCACGCACGGACTTGCCGCATAGGTGACATCCAACGATGGTTCCACGTTGGAACTCACTGAGCTCTGCCGAACGACCCATTTTTGCCAATGTCCAAGCAGAATTGTGTCTGAAGGTGTGGGAAGCTACTTAAATGATGTGCAAGTCATTATCATGTGACATTGGGCCAATCGATGATCTGTGAGGGGTGTCCGGATATTTTTGATCATATAGTGTATGTTCAAAAATTTTCTTAACCCAATGACTACCCTTATCATTTGGAATATTGTACATCTCCTGAGTCTACTCCTGTTCAGCAGCTGACAAAATTAAAACTGAAAAATGGAACTAACCTCTACTTCCCATAATGCCTTGGAACTCGTTGCGGACGTAGCTGATGATCTTCCTGTTGCACGAAGGAACACATATTGTTTTTTCTTATATTCATCCATTGTCAAAAATTTTTCTTGTTCTGCATGGAATAACCGGACAACATCTCCCTAACGATATAAATTAATTTGTATTTACATATTAAACAAAATTCAAACCAAACACAAGAAATAAAATTATCTTTACCCCTTTAAGTACATCATCCAAGTTTTCTCGATGCTCCATAAAAAGTGATATTTTCCAACAAGTACTAGAGTTTACTGCATTCACCTATAAAAGATAGCATTATAATACTATAATTATAATGAATTACTACATGTATTTAAGTTTGGCTGGAGGGGAAGGGGGTTTGTTAGAAATTAACAAGAATTCATTTAACCTCTCTGCATCCAGGGTTGTCAGGGAGTTCATGGTTGCTGGCATGTAAAGGTTGGCCTGCATTCACAGGATTGAGAACTACTTTGTCTCCAACGACAACCTTTGAAATTTAAGAAATACAATATAAATGAGCTAACATTAAATAACACTGATAAATATATAGGATGATCAAATGAAATACCGTATTTATTCGTGTATAATATGAAAAGTTTTGGCATAAAAAGCACCTAAATTTGGGAATCGCATTATACACGAACACGAAATTTCAGACTACACTCTTTTTTCATAAAAGAAGACCAACGAAACGAACCAATCTGAATTAGCTGCTTATCGCTTAGTTGCTCCGTTCATTGCTCCATGCTCTCACGCTTTAGAGCTACACACATTTCAATAAATTTTCCTTTACATAGAGTACATTAAATGAATTAAAATGACCTAAGTAATATTTGTAAAGTCTTTCTAATTTGTTTACCTTAAAAAAAAATCACGATTTGGAAGTTTACCAACAATTAAGATTAGCATTAAAACATTAAGTATTAGCTCTCTCTAACGTCTCCTGATACTATTGTACCATCAAGAGAAAGTAATGAATCACCAGTGCTTGCATCTGATTGGGTTCCACTCTGAGCCGAACAAAGGTCAATGGTCTTCTTTTATGAAAAAGAGTATAGCACATATTCAATATACATAACAGTACCTTATCCAATATATTACACTGTCTGTATAATAATCAGTACATTAATTCATTTTTACCTTCAATTTCCCAACCATTTTTCCATTGCCAAAAGCTAATGCAAAAGTGATTTTGCAAAAACAAGATGGCAACAATCATTCAGTCAAAAAACATTTATTCATAATAAATGAACAATATAGGCATCATGCTGAAGTAAATTTGTAACATTAAAGGTGAAAAGTGACATAAAATTTCAAACAGTCGGTGGCAGCTATGATCTTGATAACAAAATAAAATCACTCCTATCCTAAAGTTACATGATCGATCACTAATAGAGAACTAAGTGTCACTGTTTGTTATACATTTGTTTGAAATGACCAACTGTCATACTAAACTAGAAATATTACCAATAAAGGTCAATTTTATTTGTATGAGAGTCGTCCAGAAAGTAAAGAACAATTGGGTGTATCTCAACAAAAAACAAAAGATATCAAAACAAAACATTATTTGCAACAATACTAAACCTAACACTATTTTTCTACATAATCGCCATTGTTAATGAAGCACTTCTCATAACAAAAGAATTTTTCAATGTCAAAGTTATACTCCTGACTGTTATCTCGGAGCAATGCCTCCGAGAAGCCCCACTTGCTATGCACTTGGGGAAACAGTCGGGAGTAGCGCATGCCTTTTACCCAGGAGGAGAAACGGGTAAAGCGACAACGGGATCGGGTGCTGTCAATCGGCATTTAGAACGTATTCTCCATGACAGGAAAGGAATCCGAGTTAGTGGAGGAAGCCAAAAGATATCAACTGGATATCATAGGTATTACCTCTACGAAACGTCTGGGTACTGGAACTGTGGACTTAGAAGGAGGATGGAAGCTCTTCTACTCAGGTGTCGACCCTAACATGAATGCCTAGGCAGGAGTGGGGATCACCGGCTAGCAGATTATGTTGCAGATTGGACCCCCCTTAGGTGGAAGACTGTGTCTCCTGAGGCTTCAGATAGGGAAACGGTCTATCTCTCTATTCGTTGCATATGCTCCGAATGCAGTCACAGAGTACCCACTCTTTCTAGATGAAGTTGATGCTGCTCTTAGCAGGAGAGGGAGTGCAGATTCTGTCATCCTGGTGGACGACTTCAATGCACACGTAGGGGCTGATGTCCAAACGTGGAAAGGCGTGACTGGGAGGAATGGTGATCCCGATTTAAATGTGAATGGCAGGTGCTTAATGGATCTCTGTTGTAACAATGGACTTGCCATCACGAACACCTTCTTTAGCACAGGGATGTCCATAAGTATATCTGGTACAGGGATGCAATGGACCGGAAGTCACCAGCTGACTTATTCCGATAAGTGTTGGATACTCGTGTGAGAAGAGGGGCAGAACTATCAACTGATCACCACCTTCTTGTCTGCACTTTGCGGTTCTCTGAATCCATGCCAACCAAGCGAAATACTAGGTTCAGACAAACTTGGCACATCAAATGGGAGGCATTGGAGGATAGAGCTGTGAGGAAGACCTTTGCAGATAACATATCTTCAAGTTTTAAAGAACTACCCAGTGATCGTGGTACTGTTGAAGAGGAGTGGCAGTTGTTTAAAACTGCTGTGATTATTTCGGCTGCATTGTGCTGTGGTCGTAAGCAGCTGAGTGTGGCGCAGGGCGGTGAGAAAAGGACTGCATGGTGGAATGGTGAAGTCCAAGAAGCTGTCAAGGCAACGAAGGAGACCTATTTGCTATGGCTTGCAAATAGGTCACCTTCGAGTCGAGTGCGATACACTGAGGCACTAAAAGCAGCAGCCAAGAGGGTATTAACAACTAAATCCAAGGCCTGGGAGAAATACAGGGAGAAATTGGAGGCAGACTATGGTTCGGTAAACAAGTTCTTCTGGAGACCATGCGCCGCCTCTGTGGAAAGAAGTCTCTTTCATCACAAACTATTAAGAGTTCAGATGGGAGGCTTCTGAAAACTGAGGAAAGCGTATTGCATAGGTGGACGGAATACTTTGCATCTCTTCTTAATCTGCTGACAGCAACAACTGAGGCACATGAGGTGCACCTTGGAGCGGAGAATAGTGACAGCAGTATCACCGAAGCAGAAGTCAGATGGGCAATTAAGTCCCTGAAGACTGGCAAAGCTGCAGGTAATAATGAAATCCGGTCCGAGATATTAAAGGCCTTAAATCAGGATGGTATCCTGTGGCTGACCTGGGTGTGTCAGGTTGCTTGGATATCCCCTAAGCAATGGCAGACAGGAATTGTGATCCCTATCTTCAATAAGGGAGATCAGAGGGATTGCAACAACTATCGAGGCATCTCTTTGCTCAGCATTTCTGGGAAAGTGTACACTAAGTAATAATTTTTCGATTGAAAAATGGAAGGAAAAGTTCTGCGACCTGGATTCGAACCAGGAACCTCGACTATCATGGCCGACGCCTCTACCAATTATTACCTGTGTTTGGAGACAATCTCCAGTTCATAATTATTATTATTATCTGTGAGTTCATCAAACTTTCTGATGGTTTGGATAGGAGAAACTCGCGATCTGAGAGCCAGGAGCCCGCCTCCCATTGGGCTTTCAACAGTGACAACTTGGTTGCCTTTAAGACACCTTGTGACAGCTTGGCTGTCCGGGTGTCTGCGATAGCCCAATTGGTAGAGGAGTCGGCCATGATAGTCGAGGTTCCTGATTCGAATCCAGGTCGCAGAATTTTTCCTTCCATTTTTCAATCGAAAAATTATTATCTGTGTTTGGAGACAATCTCCAGTTCATAATTATTATTATTAATTGTACACTAAGTGTCTGGGGCAGAGAAGTTGGGAAATAGTAGACTCCAAACTGTCGGGAGAGCAGTGCGGTTTCTGACCTGGCCGAAGCACGACAGATCACATCTTTGCTCTAAAGCAAATCTTTGAGAAATCCTGGGAGTATGCAAAAGATGTCTACGCTTGCTTTGTAGACCTCGAAAAAGCCTATGACAGAGATCCTTGGGAAAAGCTCTGGCAAGTGTTACAAGAGTATGGAGCAGATGGGCAATTACTGGTTGCTATCATGTCTCTGTACGAAAGCTCTGAGATGTGTATCCAGATAAATGGCATAAAGTCAAGACCGTTCATTTTCAAATCTATCTTTGTACCCATTCTCACCTATGGTCATGAGTCTTGGGTAATGACCGAAAGAGTGCGATTGTGGGTACAAGCGGCCAAAATGAGATTTCTGAGAGGTGTGGCAGTGTTACCCTACTAGATAGAATGCACAGCAGCACAATAAGGGAGTCTTTAAGTGTTGAGTCGCTACTTCTCTGCATTGAGAGATCTCAGTTGCGCTGGTATGGCCACAGGATACGGATGCCTCAAACTGGTCTTCCTAGGCAGTTGTTATTTTCCAAGCCGGTGTGTAAAAGATCAAAGGGTCGGCCTAGAACCAAGTGGCTAGACTATATGGAGAATCTGGGTTCGAGTCGCATGGTTATTACCAGGGAGGAGATGTGCCTGATGGCGGATAGCGTTTTTTGAGGTTGCTTTTCTGTTTTTTTGAAGGAGAATATATGATGCCACTCCATGGATTCAGTCATTGGCGGCGGCAGATGAGTATAATATCGGCATTGAAAACCTTGTGTGTCAATAACGATGGTGATTATGTAGAAAAATAAACCTTGTGTTAGGTTTAATACTGTTGCAAATAAAGCTGTTTCCATATCTTTTGTTTCGTTGAGATCACCCAATTGTTCTTTACTTTTTGGATGACCCTTATATATTATAAAGAATATTTTTTATTAAGAGTGGTATGCTCAATTTCAAGGTGGCATTGCCACTCAATTTTCAGGGGACATACGAATTAGGGATGCATGATGTTATCAAAATAAGTTCACTGACTATTTCAATGTGAATCCCTAATGTGAATCATTAGTGCAAATGCAAATGGTAAAGTTTCCGAAAATATAAAGTCTGAACAGGTGAATGTAATTCGATACATTGTATACCCAAATCTCTTTCAGCATCATCTCGTTCATCTGCAATGAGTCAAAAACTGGAGGTCGCATTAAACCCCAATATTTGATTTTTACATGTTTTTGGGCTCTAAGTGGAGGTCACATTATACACGAGTTGCATTATACATTAATAAATACAGTATATCCAGTTACAAATCTTCTTTAGTATCAAATAAAAAAAGTGCCCCACGTCTTAACTGTTGGACAGCACAGTGTCACAACAAAGCATGCGTAGTTCATTGTAGAAACAAAAAGGATTGAAACAAGGGTAGTTCTCAGTAGGTCTATACTTGTTGTGAGCATGAAATTGGAGTTTATAATAACTGGTGTGAATACTCATGAACAGCAAGATGGTATTACAAATTTTTGCATGCATAAGTTCCTTTAGCAATGAAAGTTAACTTGCATATAAATGTAATAATCAAAAACAAAAGATTGGGATACTCCACAATAACGTGCTTTTTCTGCATGATGACACACAACTGCATGATGCTTACAAAGCCAAAGAAAATTTGAAGAAATTTGGATGGAAAGAGCTTCACCACCCATCCTATATTCCAGATCTTTCTCCACAACATGACCTTCATGTTTTTACAAATTTAAAATTACCCTGCAAAACACAAAGTTCTCATCAAAATAAGAGATGAAAGCAGCATGAATTATTTCATTCACTGTCAAATGAATGTATAAACAATGAATCTTCCAGCTAGAGAGGGAGTGAATGCCATTTGACTGCAGTTTCTATTTTTAAAATGAATGGCTACAATTCCTTAAGCATTTCTTCTTAATTAACTTACGTAAATTAAATACAGGGTGTCTGGCAGAATTACTACCAATAACAAATGTTAATAATTCTTATACTAATAATAACAGAAAAACCAGAATTTGATTTTCTGTTATGAAAACTTACCAAATCTCGGTAGATCTCTACATGAGCACCTCTAGTGGCCCAAACAATGTCGAAACAATATTCTACCTCTCTCTCTGTGTTCTGCAACGTTTGAGGAGTGACAGATGCACAAGCGTCAAGTATCCATCAGTTAAAAATGAAGTTTCAAGAGCTGCTTTTGTACTCTGTGGATGGCAGGTGACATGCGGAGAAGCTACCTGTCATCCAGAGTAGAAAAAGCAACTTCACTTTTAACTGCAGAAATCCCAAACGGGTTCGTATCCAAACCATGTTTATATGAACTTTTGTTTTCATCTCGCTGTGGGGAATCACCACAAGAAGTTTGTGATAGGAGTTTAGATACACCCTGTATGTCATAGTCAAAGGCTGAAGCTCGGGTACTCCTAGGCTAGGCTAGTCAATGCTCACGTCTGACAAAAGGTCTTAGTCAAAGTCCAAACCTATTATGTGTTTTGACCCTTGACTAATGAATTTTATTTTAATCCTAGGAGAGACTAATTCGTTTAGTCGAAGGTCAAAACTCAAATTACTGAAATCGGCGTTTGACTAGTCAGACCTAAATGTAGATATGGGAATTTGTTTAGACTTCTAAGAAAAACACAATTTTTGAATATTTAATGTTTATTATATTAAAATTCTTTAATTAACATGGTTCTTGTGTTTAAAATTATTTAATTTGTTTTCTATATCTTTATTTTATTTTTATTTACTCCGTGCACAATGCTTAAAATAATTGAATCAAATTAAATTTATCTTTAATAATACAGCATATCTTCAAAGCATTAAGTAAAAATATACAACAACAGTAAGTTACTTTTAAATATTTTAAAAATTAAACTACAATATATTGGGTGGCGCAAAAAAGGTGTTAGAAAGTTTTTGTCTACTGTGGTTTAATTGTATGCCGTAAATGATTTTCCTCAAGATACTGTTCTATTGCAATTCTGAACATTCCATAGCTCACTCACTGATGTCTCTCATTACATTTCCAGAGAGATTCGTGCAGTCGAAAATGATATTCTTCTAAAAGTCACCATGGAATTCAATTCAAGGCACTACACACTGATTGCAGCAGATGGAAATCGCTTTGAAAACCTTCTGCATTAAATTTTAGGATATCTGTTATAGCATAAATATGATAACAAGAATCTATAACCTTTTATTATGTCGTAGAAGACAAAAACTTTCTAACACCTTTTTTGCGCCACCCTGTATGAACACATCAAAGATAAATAGGTGGTAAATTTTGGGCATTTTTTCCTCTGAAATATCTCTTGATAATTTATGATAAGTCTTGGACACCAAAGATTGCATATTTCATAGGCCTACAATGTTCTGAGGATTTGGATGAGTGAAATCAGTTTATAGGCTGCAAAGACTGAAATGTTTTTCTCCAAACAGCATGTACATCGATATGGGTAATATCTACAGTGGTTGGACAAAATAATATGAATAACTGTGAAATGAATCTAAAGGAAATAAAAGAACCTCTTGTCCACAACAAATGATTTAATTACATTAATCCTATGTACATTTCGGCCACCTTATGGTTATCATTCAGCGAAATGCAAATGTCAAGGATAAACAAGTAGTATTTACGCAAAACATTGGCCAAGAATTACAAAAGCTCTATAAAACATTACAAAATAGCCAATGAAAGGGTGAGGCTGGATAAACAGACAAACAATGAACAAATAGAAAACTAAAAATTAAATTATATTACATTAATCAATTTAAAAAAAATCTTAAATTTCCTAGAGGGCCTTGATCCAAATTCAGTAGTCGGTCAGCATCTTTCTTCTTAATTTCTAGGGTCTCATATGCTTCTAACAGTCTGCTGTCATTGACATGCCTTAATAATTATAAGTCATATTTTGTGAAGCCGTGTCCAGTTTCTAAAGCATGTTTAGCTACTGCTGATTTTTCTGGGCATCCAAAACGTACGTGGGCCAAGTGCTCTTTCCATCTGGTCTCTGCATTACGAATAGTCTGACCTCGGTACATTATGTCACATTTGCCACAGGAAATTTCATATACTCCAGACTGTAATGCTCCTCAAGAACACGGGGTAACCCTTTGATTAGATGTCGGTTGTATGTCAACGCCAGTATTTATTTCCTATTCTGTGTATTTTTTAGGTTGGTCATCCAGGATACCAGTTTCCTGAATCTTCGCTTTTTTTAGAAGTTCCTCAATCATGCTTTCTTCGAATCCGTTTTGTATGGCCACAAATTTGATGTAAGCAATCTCTTTATCAAATCAGCCCTTAGTTAAGGGAATATTTAATGCTCTGTCGATCATAAAATGAAATGGGGCGATCTTTTGGCTCCAGCAGTGGTTCAAATCATGAGGAATAAAGATGTCGGTATGGGTGGCTTTTCGATAGATGTCGAATTTTAAAGTGTGCCCGGAGCGGAAAACTCTGACGTTCAATACGGGCGAACTGAATTGATGGATATTGACTATTGAGGAAGGCCAAGAAAGTATCGATCTCCATCTGATTGTTGTCGAAGACAGCAAAGATATCAACAACGTAGCGAAGCCACACAATACGGAAATCGAAACAACTTTTAAATTCGGGTTCCGGTTTCCCTATTGTGTGGCTTCGCTACATTGATGATATCTTCACAGTCTTCAACAACAATCAGATGGAGAGCAATACTTTCTTGGCCTTCCTCAATAGTCAATATCCATCAATTCAGTTCACTGTAGAATTGGAAAAGGATGGTTCCTTGCCCTTTTTGGACATTAGAGTTTTCCGCTCTGGATAAACTTTAAAATTCGACGTCTATCGAAAAGCCTCCCATACTGATATCTTTATTCCCTGTGATTCGAACCACTGCCGGAGCCAAAAGATCGCCCCATTTCATTTTATGATTGACAGAGCATTAAATATTCCCCTAAACTAAGGACCGATTTGATAAAGAGATTGCTTACATCAAATTTGTGGCCATACGAAACAGATTCGAAGAAAGCATGATTGAGGAGCTTCTAAAAAAAAAAGCGAAGATTCAGGAAACTGGTATCCAAGATGACCAATCTAAAAAATACACAGGATAGAAAAAAAATAAAATACCGGTGTTGGCATACAACTGACATCTAATCAAAGGGTTACCCCATGTTCTTAAGGAACAGGGTATCACCCTAGTTTATAGGAACCCTAAAGAACTTGTTAAGAACTTGTTGGGTAACCCTAAGGATAAGACTCCCACAACATTACAGAACGGAGTATATGAAATTTCCTGCGGCAAATGAACAAAATCTACCAAGGTCAGACTAAAGTAATGCAGAGACCAGATGGAAGAGCACTTGGCATGTTTTGGACTCCCAGAAAAACCAGCAGTAGCCAAACATGCTTTAGAAACTGGACATGACTTCACAAAATATGAATTATAATTATTAAGACATGTCAATGACAGCAGACTGTTAGAAGCATATGAGAAAGATGCTGACAGGCTACTGAATTTGGACAAGAGGTTCTTTTATTTTTTATTTTTTTAGATTGTTTTATATCCAGTGGCTTTTGGTTTCTATCTGTGAAATGAGACAAAATTTATTAATAGGGAGATAGCCCTCCTTATGCATTAATTACAGCTTGTATCAGACATTGGATGGACAAATACAAGTCTTGCACAAAAGTTGCAGGGATATGTAGCCATTCCTCCTGCAAAATGGTCGCTAATTCAGAAGTGTCCTTGGAGATAGAAACCTACTGCGAAGCTTGGCCTGCAAAATCCCCCACAAAGCTGCAAGGATATTAAGCTGCGGGGACTAAGGAAACCAGTCGAGGTGTTGTAGTTCATTATCGTGTTCATTAAACCAATTTCAGGCAATTCAAGAAGTGTGAATGGGAGCATTATCATCTTGGAACACAAGTTGTTCATCAGGGAACACACTTTGCAACACTGACTGGATGAAGATGGTCGGCCAAAATACTGATGTAATCCTGTGTGTGATCTGCTTGTGCAGGACAACACGTGTAAGACTTCACCCCCCACATCATTACTGATCCCCTTCCATGCTTAACAGTCAACATCATAGACTTCTGCTGGTGTTTTCCAAATCTAAACACGTCCAACATCATAGACTTCTGCTGGTGTTTTCCAAATCTAAACACGTCCAACATCACAGACTTCTGCTAGATATGAACGATGATTCGTCTGACCAGATGACATTCTCTCTTTGTTGTTGTGTCCAATTTCTATGCTCACAAATGAGATGACACATTTTCGTTGTTTCAATGCATTACTTGGTGTCACCAATGGCTTTGGAATAGTCGCTTTGATATCTATGTTCAATCATACTAGAGCATTGTATTTACAATAGGTGTTCATAATATTTTGTCCAACGCCAGTATATTTGTACAGATAATCCTTACAGGGTGACAATAAATTATGGCAACAGAAATGGACGCGTCCAGGCACGAATATATTAAAGTGCCACCAAATAATTTTTAATTCATTGCAATCACTGCATGTTCTTGGGCAAGTCATCCGTGTTTCAACTTATTATGAGTTAATTGATGTGTGTTTGAAATGTCAAACGCAGTGCAATTTTGAAGCTGTATCATCAAGGAAAGCGTCAATGTGTAATTGTTCGTTTGCTCAATATTGTCTCCAAAGCAGTCAAACGGTTCAAAGAGCTTGGCCATGAAGGTGACCGTCCAGGAAGAGGAAGAGCCATTTTCCGGATTTCATCACATCTCAGCAGTGGCTGTCCTACTCGCCGGATCTCAATCCGATGGATTACAGCGTGTGGTCGATCTTGGAAGCCAGGACCTGTGCTAAACACCACAACAGTTTGGAGTCGCTGAAGAAGTCCCTGCACCAAGAATGGGGCCGATTGTCACCCAACGACTTGTGACCCAATTGCTGAAAATTTCAAGACACGTCTGGGGCTTTGTATCATCACCAAAGGTGCCCATTTCGAAACCAAATGAACATGTTATTACCAAGGGACTGTGTTCTATTTATTAGCTATCAATTGCTTTTACTTTTCGTTTTTTGGATTAAAAAATTTGTACACAATGAGTTGCCATAATTTATTGTCACCCTGTATTCAATTTTTATTTTGTTTTATTTGGGTTTTTTTTTTTCATGTTTGCATGCAATAAAATGTTAGCATGTATTTCAAACATTTCCAAATGTTCAAGCATATTGCATCTAAATACTATACAACTCTTCAAATACTACATCAGCTGTAGCTCATTATCATTTGATTGCACAGTGGCACTGTTGTCTTTCAGTTTGTTAGCATGACATAACATTTTATTTTCAAATTTTTGGAGTTCTAAATTAAAGTGTGTCCTTGGCAATATCAAATACAAGACTTTAATATAGCTTAAATGATTTACAAAAAAAGGTCATTAAAAATCAATGCAGGATGATCAGTGAACAGAACTGAAATCATTAGGGAAAAAATACAATATCATAATAAACTAAAAGAAACTGATGAAAATAACATTCTCCTACATTATCACCGGAAGATCGCAGTTTGTAGAATGGGACAATGTAGAACCAGGATCCCTCATTGCCGGCAGCATCCAAATAAACTCGCATGGCATTCTTTTCAAGCAGTGCTGGAAGTCTCTTATTTACAGTTAAATATTTATTGCTCTTTAAGTGAAGAAGCTAAAAAACAAAACAAAAATAATATTTATCAACACATAGTATATGGTATATGTTTACATAAGGGGGATGGGGGAGAGAATGATACCCACATATATGTCTTATTTCTACCATTAATCAAATTTGTACTGACATTTGTATATAATTTTACTTGATTTAGGGGGGTTAACCTCCCCAACCCTAAATCAACCCTCCCCAACCCTAAATCAACCCTCCCCAACCTAGCTATGCCCATGTATGTTTGCTAAATTTAAAAGAAATGCAAGTTGTAATGCAAAGTTATTTGTGTAGTTCAGCTATATATAATAAATTATGTCACAAGTTCCACTCAGAAAGCATTACTTTGAATTAAAAATTACCAACTTACTTGAATGACTCCTCCATATTGAATTATTGAACCCAAAAGCTTCTTGTTTTCACTTTCATTTTGCTTTTTTTCCAGCTCTGCTGCATGCTATGGAATATTCAGGATTTGAAAAAAATTAATTTTTACTAGCAAAAACATAAAATAACAACATAATTAATAAAAATTAAATAATGACCAACACATCCCATTGCTTACGTGTTTAAAGGTAAATTCAATGGTCACATACAACTTTGTTTAAAGCAAAAGATGAAGGCATCAATAAACACATAGCGTATATAAAAGTTTTCAATTTAAACTCAAAATTAATAAAACATACAAAAAACCTTTTCTGTATAATTTACCTTTAATGCTGTTACTCTAAAGTTTGTAAAACTTCTGATCACCATCCTTAAACAAGTTTTCTTTTTTTTTTTTTTCCCCCTGAGACCATAAAAAATTCTAAAGTGAAAATAGCCTAATGAATTTAAAATTTAACATATATATATAGTTGGTTGGTTTGTTAAATTTTTGGTGCATGGACATCTGCACCTTTTCATATATCCAAGACAACAAAGATATCAATGCTAACGGCAAGATTTGAATTTATGATTCAACAGTCTCAAGAACTAAAAAGCCCATTCCCAAGTTCTCAGTCACGAGTATATGCGACAATTTACTGTACAATTAAGTGAATAATAGAAATTAATAAGAATATTTTAAAGAAAAAAATTAAAATTTGATAATGAGATAGTTATTCAAAGTAGTATTTTATTCTGTTTATTTTATAGTCAATGATTAATAAACATAGTCTGTCCCAAAATTTCCCAAAGAGTGGTCTAATAAACAAATACGAGGCATGTTTTTTAAGTAAGTACCGTTTTGCGATTCCGCCGCCGCAGCGCTACGGTCGGCGTTCCGCGCATGCGCGCTGGTTAACTACATCTCTTGTCTACGCACTGACGCCATTACAGTCTGATTCTTCATTGTATACGTTGTTTACTGAGTGTTTAAGATGCCTCCGACAATCGTGAGTCCCGCCGATTGTGAAGTACGGGCTGTTATACGATTTCTTAGTGCTAAAGGCGTAAAACCGATCGATATTCATCGTGAGATCTGTGAAGTGTACGGACAAAACATTATGAGTGATGGAATGGTAAGGAAATGAGTGAGAGCATTTAAAGATGGCCGCACAAATGTGCATGATGAAGAACGGAGTGGGCGTCCTTCGGTCGTTAATGAAGATTTGGTGCAGAAAGTGGACGAAAAGGTGAGAGAAAACAGACGCTTTACAATTTCATCATTGTGCGACTGCTTTCCTCAATATTCTCGTAATGTTTTGTATCGCATTGTGACCGAGAACTTGAATTACCGGAAATTGTGTTCACGTTGGGCTCCAAAAATGTTGACGGATTTGCACAAAACCCAACGTTTAGGCAGTGCATTGACTTTCCTTGAGCGGTACCACAATGAAGGTGAAGATTTTTTAGACCAAATTGTTACTGGTGACGAAACATGGGTGGCCTACGTCACACCAGAATCGAAACAACAATCCATGGAATGGCGACATTCATCATCACCCAAAAAAGTGAAGTTTAAGCAAACAACTTCTGCCCGGAAAATCATGTGCACAGTTTTTTGGGACAGAAAAGGAGTATTGCTAGTGGAGTTTCTGCCTCGTAATGAGACAATCAATGCAGCGTCTTATTGTGAGACATTGAACAATCTGCGTCGTGCAATCCAGAACAAAAGACGTGGCAAGTTGAGTAAGGGTATCGTTTTGCTGCATGACAATGCCCGTCCACATGTGGCTAATCGGACCAAAGATCTCATCAAATCTTTTAAATGGGAAACTCTAGATCATCCTCCATACAGCCCTGATCTGGCGCCCAGCGACTACCATTTGTTCCTGCACTTGAAGAAACACCTGGGTGGTCAGCGTCTTCAAGACGATAACGAAGTCAAAACATTTGTGATACAGTGGTTAACAAGTCAGGCGGCAGAATTTTATGAGGAGGGTATTCAAAAACTGGTGCCACGTTATGACAAGTGCCTCAATATTCACGGAAATTATGTAGAAAAGTAGATTAAGGTACAGGCTTTCATGTAAAAATAAAATTATTGCGATATCTTTGCACGTCTTTTTTTAATTCCAAAACGGTACTTACTTAAAAAACATGCCTCGTAATTAAGAACTGAAATGAAAATCTTCAGCTGTGTTTATACAAAATAATCCCTACTGGACTCAACACACTTTTTACAACGAATGTAATACCGGTAGTCATCAAAACACTTCTGGAAGTCCATCTCTGCAATGTGCGTCAAATAGTTGGTCACAGGCTTGAATGTATAAGTGACAACTTTGTGAATAAGTGCGCTATTGTATCACCTCTGAAGGTTATCACTTTGAAAACCATGTCCATTAAATTCCTTTTCCACTTCTTTTCAATAAAAATTTTTGTAGTGCTATCTGCAATGATTCAAAAGAGTTATTTGAGTTGAACTTTGTGAGTTAATTAAAAATCACCCTGTACATCACAGCAGTTTTTATTTTCTTTATTATAAAAAAAGACAGGGAAACAAAAGTAGTATAATAAAATTTTGAATGTGTACAAGTTATTGGATATTAGATATTTTATTCATGTGATGTAATTTGATGTGAAGTTGCTCCATCAGTACATAATTACTGCAAAATGATGGACTTGTGAGATGGTGCACTGTCGTGCAACAACCACCACTTTCCACTGTCCGACAATTCTGGCCTCGCACGATGACAAAAGGACACAAGCACACTTTACGTGAATGAACACCCACAAGTCAGAACTCATCGAAACTGAATGAAACTTCTAATGGGTGTGGCCCAAAGTCGTTGCTACATGATTCTGTTTGTGGTGCAGAGATGGCACCACCTGAACTGTTTTATGGGTGGCAGACCTGGAACTTTTTGAATACAGTGAATAGTTATGCAAATTGAAACTGAACACAAACAAAATTGAGAATCAATCTTCTTGTTTGCGAGCATTCAATAAATGGTGGTTAGATAGAATTTTTAAATGTAATAAAGGACTACAAAGAGAAAGGGAAGGAAAAATTGCCTATTGCCTCTTACCAATTGAGCTAAATTATTTAAAGTATATCTTCAGTATATTAATATCTTCTCTTCGAGTAATAAATGACAATAAGCAAGCTTTGTAAAGCCCTTCTCAGTAAGCATCATGTTAAGATATGATAATTGCCTACACTTCCTTATATGTTTAAAATTAAGAAGTGATGTCTACCCACAAATGGATGAAGAAATGGATTCTGAATATAAATTCATGTCTATTAAAAATAAATTATGGTTTTCTAAAGATAATACAGTCAATTCTCATTAATCCGAAATTGTGCGGACCAAGAAAATTTTTCATATTATCCGTATTTCGTATAAACCAACAATACTAAAAGTGTTATGAAATAAGCAGGGAAATAGAGTACTTTAAGTAATTTCTACAGTATACTGGAACAGAAAAAACGTTAACTTGTTTAAACCATGTTAACAGTGCCGTTTCCATGTCTTCGTGTGCTGCTTTTCATATTCGTTTTCTTCCCAGAATTCCACTCGTTTCAGCCTGTTGTCTAATCTTTTCAGAGTATTTAAGAATCGTTGATAATGTTGACGCTGGAATGTCAAAGTCTTTAGCAACCTGCCCTTTTATAGCAGTTGGTTTTTCTCGCTGCATTAAGGATTTGTAATTTAAGATCTAACGAAAGATCCTTTTGTTTCCTTTTGCTTGAGGCTGACATTGAATGATAAAATTGGATAACTGCTCTGCATTGTAGCAATGACAAAATTGATTTTGAAACGATCAGTGTTGTCATCGTTTCAAGTGTCGATAGTGTTATCGACATCGTTTCCAGTGTCGATATTGCACTTGTTTAAATACAGATTTGAGCGCCATGTGACAGGATTTCAGATCTATAATAGCTGAACCAATCAGATTTCGTGAATCAGATTTCCCGCCAGTTTGAATGCACTTGATTCAGATTTCACGCTAGTCTCGACGCTGCGTGACAAAACAAATCACACGCTTATCTTTTGACAGAAGCGATCACATATCCGCTGCTTTAACACATGAAATGACTTTGAATATAATTTTTATTAACTTTATTTACACTTCTTGGTCCCCACAATTTCGGATTAACGAGAACTGACTGTATATTTTTCAGCAACGTGATCATTCTATGAGGTAATTTCACCCCCAGCCAATAGCGTGCCTCCGAACACAAGTGATGCTTCATCTTTCTCCTACTTGATGTTTTATGTAAACAAAA
>JAHWFO010047191.1:93334-105518 GCA_023313115.1 Rhysida immarginata | reverse complement strand
TTCGTATAAAGCAGAAAAATTTACATAGAAATTGCTTTCTCGGGGACGGGCCACAAAATTTCTTCGTATTAACCGGAATTTCATATTAACCAGTTTTGTATTAACGAGAATTGACTGTAGATCTTCACAGGCAGAAAAAAGTGAAAATTATCCAAAATAGTCAAATTTTTGCATCCATCCCAGGCTATAAAAGTCTGTACATTTCTTTGGAGAAAGAAAGGAAATTTGATGTATATATTTTATTGGAAAAACAGTGAAAAATACAGAGATTTCACTGAAGCAAACAATGAGATACAAATCATTGTTAGAGTTGCTGATGTAAAGCTTTGTTATAAAGAGCTTTTCAGGGAATGCGTGAGATATTTAACAATGAAGCCAGTCAGCGATCAGAAGAATAAAGTAATTTTTTTTGTTTGGAGAATGGGACTGGGTGAGAAGCAGTCGGAGGAGTGGCAGGAAAAAGTAGTTGATAAGGATCGGCGAACCAACTAAAAATCCATTTGAACGAAAGACTCTTACTTTAGCTTTCAAGGTTGCATTCTGGTCTATATTGCTGAATAATAAATAAATGAAAACGGTCTGGTAATAGCAATATGGTAGCGTTTATTATGCGTTCGAGGGAATCTCATCATCAGGAACTATGAACAACTACAACTTGGCAAAGGCTACAGCACCTGGTTATATGGGTGGTGCCCACCAATCAGCTAAAAGACGCTCCACTCTGACTGGTGGGCTTACAATGATTGGTTAATATACAGTGATAAATAAAGGACATAAAAAACGGTATTATACAAATCGAAAATGGAAAATATTTTAAATAATATTATATAAATCGGAATGAAGAAGAAAAGTAATAAACTGAAGTACATGAAAAACTATACAAATCAAAAAACGAAAAAATTTAAACAATATTATACAATCTGAAAAAGAATAGTGCAGGTGTTTAAGAACTATCGATTAAATCCGTGCTCCGATTAGCTCGTATTCTGGGCAGAGGGTATAGGATGTTGTTGACGATGTCCAGAATCTGGTTTTTCTCAAAATTGACCTGATTATTCAGGACCTTCTCCTTGTCTTGTTGTACATGTACGAGGGTTGTACCAAAAGTAAGGTTCCCAATGAGCTACAGCCTCGAGGGAAGGTGCTAGACTAAATCCGACAACAGTGCCGTGCGCAGTGGTTCCCGCACTCTCGAGCGATTCGCTATGGCGCTCAGTGTTTGCTTGGCAGCCGTCAGAGATGGAAGTGTTGATCGCCGCTCCCGCCAAGTGCGAGGTTTGAGCGGTAATCCGGTTTCTCCACGCAAGGAAGTTACCGCCCATGGAGATTCATCGGCAACTGACTGAGGTTTATGGTGAAAAGTGCATGTCCGTTCAGCACGTCCGAAAATGGTGCAGGGCTTTTGCTGAGGGTCGCACGTCAAACACAGGAGCTTTTGAAGAAATTTGGGTGGACTGTTATGCCCCATCCCCCGTACAGCCCGGACTTAGCCCCCAGCGATTATCACCTCTTCCACAAGCTAAAGGAACACTTAGGTGGCAAACGCTTCAAGAGCGACGATGAAGTCCGAGCAGAGGTCACACGCTTCCTCAACGGATTGGCGGGAGACTTCTTCGACTTAGGAATACAAAAGCTGGAGCACAGTCTTCAAAAGTGTGTCGAAAAAAATGGAGACTATGTTGAAAAATAGACAACAGTGTAAGCTTTTCAACGATGTATAAATTAATAACAATAAACAATGTTTTCTACTTGTAAAAAATATGGGAACCTTACTTTTGGTACAACCCTCGTATATGCATTCTTATGATCATGTCCTCGAAAAATTCAACACAGTATAAATTTCCTGGACTTGTCTATACACAAGAATTTAGCGACTAAAGAACTGGAATTCTCCATCTACAGAAAACCTACCGCCACCTGCAACATAATCAACTATAATTCCAATCATCCTCCAAAACACAAGTCTGCTGCCCTGAGATACATGTTCCATTGAGCCCTCACATAACAGGTTACAAAAAACGATAGAAATAACGAGATACGATTCACTTACGATATGGCTAGGACCAACGCATTCCAGGACAATATCACCAAATCCATATTCCATAAAACGAAATGAATGCAGCATAAGACTAGGATACAATAAAATGGACTCCAGTGGCGATCCTCCAAAATACACCACCTATACTGGAACCGAAATCACTATGATTACTAACACTTCAGATTGCTTACAAGACCAACAACAAGTGCAAATACGTCCTCAATCCTAGGAAAATATCCACCCGAGATGACATGCAGGGTCTTTATAATTAAAGTTCCATTTTGACATGGCCATAAAAAAAAACTACTGGACCAAAAGCTATAATACTTGGTAATATTATACAAGAGGGCATGGGAAGTTCATACCCACCAAAAAAAACATTAGTTCAAAAGGTCACCACCAGCATGGAATGGCGCTCTATGCAATATTCGTATACGAAATAAGACATGAAGACACAGGTTAACAAGTCTTTAATCGTTACCAAAATTAGTTACATGTTGAATGTGGCCTCCACCATTTACTGAAAGCAGGTTACACCGGATTACTGTGTCTAATTTCGTATACGAATATTGCATAGAGCGCCATTCCATACTAGTGGTGACCTTTTGAATTAATTTTTTTTTTTTTTTTTGATGGGTATGAACTTCCCATGCCCTCTTGTATAATATTACCAAGTATTGTAGCTTTTGGTCCAGTACTTTTTTTTTATGGCCATGTCAAAATGGAACTTTAATTATAAAGACCCTGTATATTCGGCTTGCGGCATATACAGGGTGTTTTTGAATTGAGTACAGATTTTTTGGGAGATGATAGAAGAGGTCCTTAGAAGTATTTTTTGTCATATGAACATGGGGTCCCCGCAGCTCCGTTTACTTACAATACTGCATTGAACAATCAAATGACACCGGGACGCAGTGTGCGTTGGTAGGCCTAGATTATTTTATTTTTAACAATTAACATAATCAATCTACTGTATGACTTTTACAGTAATTGTTCGAAATGGCCGCCATTTGCTTCATAGCACAATTCGCAACGCCTTATGATGGATTGATGTACGCGTGGAAACAGTTGATTTGCACGGTCGCTGATGTCACCTGCTGCTGCGACAACACGAGCCGCCAATTCTTCTTCGGTATCTACGGGTTCGGAGTACACCATTGATTTGATGCTTCCCCATAAAAAAATATCCATCGGTGTGAGATCTGGCGATCTCGGTGGCCAAGCAACTGGTCCGCCACGACCAATCCAATGACCAGGATATGTCTCATTTAGGTAATCTCTAACTGCTCTTGTGTAATGCGAAGGTGCGCCGTCCTGTTGAAACTACATCAAATGTCTGGTCATTAGTGGAACATCTTCAAGAAGACCAGGGAGCTCCTCCTTCAGGAAACCAAGGTATGTTTGCCCGTTAAGACGGCATGGTAGGAGATATGGCCCAATCAGAACATTGTGAATCATGCCAGCCCAAATATTCAACGAAAAACGATGCTGAAAACTGTTAACATGTGTTGCACATGGGTTGACATGAGACCACAGATGACTATTGTAGCTGTTGAACATTCCCTCTCGCGTTAACGTTGCCTCATCTGTCCACAAAACCATGGAAGGAAAAGTCTGGAATCCTATTCTGTTACTGCATAAACCGTTCCGCGAAAGCACGCCGGGGACCATGATCATTGGGACATAATTCCTGCACCTTTCGAAGCTTGAACGGATGTTGCAGGTTGTCATGTAAAATGCTCCATACAGTGGTATGACTAGTATTCAGAGAAGCTCCGACCGCACGAGTACTTGTCGATGGATTTCGGTTAAACCTTTCCAAAACTTCATCCTCTAATTCAGGGGAGCGTAACCACCGATGACGACCACGCTGATGATTGTCATGAGCGAATGCGCCTGTTTCTCTTAGACGACGATCTACTGCACAAAATGTCGTGAATTGGGAAGAATTCTGTTGGGATAACGTTCAGCATACAAACGCCTTGCACCATCCATGGTACCAGCAGCACCGAGACACAGATGCATGTCTGCATAATCATTCCATGTAAAACGATTCATACTGTTTGTTTAACTTTACACTTGTAAAAAGTACATCAAGTGAACTTTTTAAAACAAATCTTTACCCACTGCTTTCCCAGAATGCGATTAGTTCATTTACATATGGACTAATCGTATTTTACAAAGGGGTTGGATACCATGGAATCTCCTTGACGAAGTTTGTCCTAATACTTTTCAACAAACAAGCACGTGCACCTTGAAATTTCTTTGCAAACAATTACTTTAAAAGTTATTACAGTAGATTGCTTGTGTTAATTGTTAAAAATAAAATAATCTAGGCCTGCCAACGCACACTGCGTCTCGGTGTCATTTGATTGTTCAATGCAGTATTGTAAGTAAACGGAGCTGCGGGGACCCCATGTTCATATGACAAAAAATACTTCTAAGGACCTCTTCTATCATCTCCCAAAAAATCTGTACTCAATTCAAAAACACCCTGTATAGACTCACCTGCCCAACATGTGGATGCTACTATTTAGGATCCACTAACAAGGGAATCCCTCGAACCTGTATGCCACAGATTTCCACCAAATTGAAATATGTTACTCAATTGAAGCTACAATAGATGCTTGCAAAATAAGAGAGTGCGAAATTTTGTTTCTTTCAAAATAAACCACGAAAACAAAAAAATTTGAGCACACAGTCATACAAGGACTCCATTGTTAAAGCGGTGTGTATGTATTAATGCACTTAACGGAACTTCTTTCTTCCACTACTCAGCAATAAGCACGAATCCACTTCACATGAAATCAATGGAAGTAGACAGCAGCAGATGACAATTGAATGGCTTCTTAAGTTTCTAAACCAACTTAGGCCCGGATTCACAAAAATGTCATTATTAACGACGTCATACAGTAATGATGTCATTAAATTTTGCAATTTTACGATTTGTCTTAAATGTAATTCACAATACGCGTCATTAGCCTTCTTAAACATAACGACGAGAAAATAGTAGTCTGATTTCGAGAGTACGGAAATGACGTCTTCGTCTGCTTGAAAACAGCCAATAAGAATCCCGACTATAGCGGATATAAGGAAAATGGACACAATTCGAAAGCGAAAGTAACAATTTACTTCTTCGAAATTACAGTTCTGAGTACGAAAAAAAAATAATAAAAGTACTCTTTCTAGAAATAGCAAGTGCTAAAAAATAGAAATTATTTTTATGAAAATATCAAATGCTGATACAGAAGGATAGAGAGAAGTTTATTTGAAACTCAATACTTAAGGGCGGAAGGGGGGGAGGGGGGGGGGATCGAACAAGTTTGCCGATTTGCTCTTCCATTTATATATCGACTGAGCCTCTCGATCGATTGAAAAATCACATCCCCAGAAAATCCACAGTATCGAATATGTTCGATTACTGATATTTCATCAATGCTGAGTCACGATAATCAAAACATCAGCAGAATAAGACTTCTCTCTTCGTCGTGTGCAAGCCTTCCACCATTTTAAACATCCTGTAACGATTCTATAGCGACAGCTATGAGCTGTCGTTGTTTAACGATGCTAATTAACGATGTTTTCGTTTGCGACAGGTTTTGTGAATAGCAATAAACGTCGTTAGACGTCGTAACGACAAAATGTTGTCGCTAACGACGCTTTTGTGAATCCGAGCCTTAGTTTTTAAAAATAGATTATTACAATTAGCTAATTGCCTTCCAGTAAAAAATGTGTATAGTAATTAATAATCATTTCCTTAATTTATTAGTTAATTTTATTAAGGAATTCGGTAATCAAATACGGGGCTGGCTTCATGTGCAACGTCGAGTAATACGTTGTGTTGGTGAGGGGGTATGTATCGCAGTGCATTATACTGTAAAAGTCATACAGTAGATTACTTGTGTTAATTGTTAAAAATAAAATAATCTAGGCCTACCAACGCACACTGCATCCCGATGTCATTTGATTGTTCAATGCAGTATTGTAAGTAAACGGAGCTGCGGGGACCCCATGTTCATATGACAAAAAATACTTCTAAGGACCTCTTCTATCATCTCCCAAAAAATCTGTACTCAATTCAAAAACACCCTGTATATTATAATATTATTTAAAATGTTTTCCATTTTCAATTTGTATAATACCGTTTTTATGTCCTTTTTTTATAACCAATCGTTGTAAGCCCACCAATCAGAGTGGAGCGTCTTCTAGCTGATTGGTGGGCACTACCCACATAACCAGGCGCGGTAGCCTTTGCCAACTTGTAGTTCTTCATATTATCGATGATGAGATTTCCTCGAAACATGTCGAACGCATAATAAGCTCTACCAGACTGCTATTACCAGACCGTTTTCATTTATTTACTTTAGCTTTAGTTCCAAGATAGTTCAATAAGATTATTTTGTGCTTGACTATCTGAAATGGAATCTCCAGGAATAACCTCACATCCACCCAACACGAACAATCATCAAGATGGTTCTTTGCTAGCTGATGCAGCGGCTGCCTCATGAGGTAAAAACTAACTTTTTGAATCATGATAGATAGAGCAAAAACTTCCAATTACAAAGTTGTAGAGCATCACCAATTTAAGTAGATACAAATTAAGAATAACCATATGGAATTAACCATAAAATATGAAGCGAGTTTTTTAAGTAAGTACTATTTTGATAAAAAAAAAAACAAAACAAAAAAACAAGGACAATTTTTTTAATACCTTAATTTTTGTATGAAAGCCTGGACCTTAATCTAGTTTTCATCAGAGCTATATGATCAAGTTGTTCCCAGCCAAATGATGAGATCTTGGGTTCAATGAGCCACTTATGGACGAGCACTGTCATGAAGCAAAACAGCCATAGCCTTTTCTCCATACATTTTACTAATCTGCCGATGAATTTCGGCCACTTTCACGTCTCTTGCATTTAAGAAACGAATGACAACGCGTATTTCACAATCAAAGGAATTTTCAATTGTCGGGCCACTTTAAACACTCATAATGCTACGATAAGTGCTTTAATATAAATGGAAATTATGTTAAAAAGTAGATTAAGGTCCAAGCATTCATTTAAAAATAAAGGTGATAAAAAATTGTCCTTGAATTTTTTTAATATCAAAACAGTACTTGCTTAAAAATCATGCCTTGTATAAATTAGACTTCAACATGAAATACTAATGATCAATGTGAAATTTAAACAGAGTTCAAAATCCAATAATTGTATTACAATAAAAAATATTAAATTTCAACATTTCAGGATGCTCGAAATGGCACACAGCTACTCAATTCAACCCTGCATAAGTGCTAATGGAGATTTGGTTTTGCCTATGATGGCCATCCTGCAAGAAAAAACATCAGATCCAAGGGTCCAAAAGAATATTTTTGTCGCTGAAAATATTCAAATTGAAAACTCTGGTTCAGGAAAACGTGACAAAGAAAATTATCGAAAAATTGGTTCCATTTCTGCAAATGGGAAATGAAGTAAGGGACAGGTTAACCTTGCAATGAAGGATCAAGTACGGGCAGCGATAAGGCTATGTTCTTATGCAGTTAAAATATAGTCCCTAGCAATTTTTTAAAATAAAATTATAATATACCTGAATAAATTTTTTATTTCCTATTATTTACTCTTCATATTTTAAAAACTTAACACATCGCTTGCCAGGTTTTTTCATACTTTTTATTTAATAACGCATGCGTTGACACCTTTTCGGAACTATTTCTTATCCTGGCTGCCACACCGTTGCTATTCAAGTCACATGCCTTCAACAAGTAGAATGGACCAATTAGCTTTAAATGTTTACGTATGAACGCATGAACAATATCCAAATAATTCTAAAGAAAGCAATTGTCCTGTCTCTTGTGTAAGTTTTTCATCTTATCTAGCCTCACCTTCGTTAATTACTCCTCTTTGTTAATTGGAAAACTAGTAATTGATACATAAAGCTGTAAGAATATGTTGTAGAATACAAGATAATATTTATTTTCCAAAAGCAACAGATGTTAGAATTCAGTGTATAATATGTAACATGCAAATTAATGCAAATGAGCTGTCTCACAATGATAGGACCACTCATTAGAAATCAAAAGGAGTTGAAAATGAAAGCAAAATTATGTCATTAATTAATGTAGAAAAACTCCTTGCTTCTTAATTAAAGTATATATTCTTTGTCTCATTGATGATGTAAGATTCTTTAGTGTATCTATTGCTATTCCATTCCATCCTGCAAGAATTGCCTCTGTAAACTCTTGAACATTGTTTTATTCTTTCCCATGCTCATATACCTTATGCGCCCCAATGGCCCAGATATTTTCCACCGGAATCATATCAAGACTTCTGGATGACCAGTCCAAAATTCGAATTTTCTCACGCTTAAACCAGTCCTAGATTGACTTGGAAAAATGTACAGGTGCATTATCGTGCTGGAAATACCATCCTCAAGCTACTAATTTTAGTGCTGGCGACGTAATATTGGTCCCACCATTTCTTGGTACTTTTCAGAATTTAGGAGTCCTTTTACATCAACCAAATTTGATGCCAAATCCACCCAAAACATTATGCTTCCTCCACCTACAGTATCATAGCAATGAATTATTATTCCATTCATGTGAAATAAGTACTTAGCATTGTTTGTTAGCTTACCCTGCTGTCATTTGGAGAATATTGCGGGCTGCTTTCGTAAATCATGCCAGTAGGTCTGCATTGGGACCATCAAGGTTACATTTTTTTCGTCTGAAAACACTACTTTACCCCATTCTTTATCGAATGTTTGATATTGTTGAGCAAATTCTAGTCATGTCCTTTTGTCTTGCGATGTCAGAAAAGGCTGCTTTACTTTTTTTGCCATGATAGAAACGGGGATTGTTTTAATTCCCCTGTGAGCAGTATCTTTGGACACTTTAGGTGACAGTTCACTTCGACCTTAACGTACAGAATACTGTCCACTGCTGGCTAATTTGACAATTTGACGCTCATCTCGTGAATTTAGAACTTCAGGATGTCCAGTTGACACCTTTTTATAATAATATTTATCACCAAGGACCAAATAGTTGTGCAC
Organism: Rhysida immarginata; assembly: GCA_023313115.1. Classification (NCBI taxonomy): domain Eukaryota; kingdom Metazoa; phylum Arthropoda; class Chilopoda; order Scolopendromorpha; family Scolopendridae; genus Rhysida; species Rhysida immarginata. Next base: position 96,433 of record JAHWFO010047191.1, on the reverse strand, counting down.
AACAAGCTGGGACCTGTTTATCTGCTTGGCAATTGCAGTTTCACTTATTCCATTGGCATGTAATACTTTTAGCTGACATTTTCAACTTCATTTAATGCTTTTCCTCTACCCATGATTGTGCATTTGAGTTCAAATGTTCTAGTGTCAATAGAAAACTAGACTGGTCCTACATTGTGAGACAGCTCATTTGCATTAATTTGCGTGTTACTTATTATATACTGAATCCTGAAATCTGTTGCTTTTGGAAATAAATATTTTCTTGTATTCTACAACATATCTTTTACAACTTTGTGTCAATTAATAGTTTTCCATAACTCAGGAAAATTAAAGGGTGTTCTATATTTTTGAGACACACCTTATATTCTTAAGACAGGAATAAAGTATAAGGCAGCAAGGTCATGAAACTGTGGATGTAAAATCAATAAAAATAATCAAAACATTTTTCCACATAGAACTGGGGCCACGATTCAACATGTTGCTGCTCTAGCCAACTGAGCTACCACAGACACAGACATGTCTCATCGACTTATATGGAGTCAGCTAGCTAGAGTGGCAAAATGTTGAGTCGTGGTCCCTGGTTTGATCCTAGATTGCAGAATTTATCCTTTCATTTATTACTTTATTACAGCTTATTTATTATTCATTGGAGTGATCTCCAGTCTCAATTTATTACTTAATTTCCAACTATTTTCTTAGTTGAGAAGAGTTATAAATGGGATCTTTAATTTTTTAGTACATTTTTAATTGCTGTGAAGTATGCATTTGGGGAATTATTAAATAGAATAATTTCAGATATTCTATAGAAACTGAGAGAATGTGGATAATACGAGGGGCGATTGATAAATAAGGTCTCCATGGCTGTAACTTTATTTGTTAACCGATTTTCAAAATTCTTTTTGTATCTTATACTCACATTTCCTCTATGTAATGCACTATTCACTTTTCAACATAGTCCCTATCCCTTTCCACGCATTGGCCAATGCGTGACTAGTTGGGTGAACCCGCCGGAGAGGAATTCCGGAGTTGTTGTCGACACCAGGATTGAATGGCAGCTTTGGACCCTCTTCCGGAGTACGATAACGTCCGCTCGCACACGAGTCATCACACACCAGAGGCGTTGCAGCGCCTACAGTTCAAAGATGAAAAATTGCAGTTCAAAAATGAAAGACTTGCACATTGCGACTTTCACCACTTCCCAAAGAAGAAAGAGCCCCTTAAGGGACATGAGTTGGTTCTGACGGCGAGGTAAACGCTGCCATTCAATCCTGGTGTCGACAACAACTCCGGAATTCCACTCCGACGGGTTCACCCAACTAGTCACGCGTTGGCGCAATGCGTGGAAAGGGATGGGGACTATGTTGAAAAGTGAATAGTGCGTTACATAGAGGACAAATGTGAGTATAAGATACAAAAAGAATTTTGAAAATCGGTTAACAAATAAAAAAGTTACAGCCATGGAGACCTTATTTATCAATCGCCCCTCGTAGTAATACATGTATTAAGAAAGAGAAACCAATCTCTTGTCCACAAAACAGATTTATTAAGTGCATTCAGCTATCTTGTAGCCATCAATTTGCAGAATACAGATATAATATAAATTATGTAATTTAAAAAGAGTAATTTGAACAATGAGATAATCAATTAACAAAGCAGGTACACACCTGTGTGACATCATCAAACGAGTTAATCAGTAACAATTTTGAAATTGACAAGAGTGATGATGTCGTTTACAAAGAAAAAATTAAATAATCAAAACATAATTAGATAGGAATAAATAAACAAACAAACAGAATGTAATTAAGTAGGAATGATGGAATTAAATAAACAAAATAATTTGAAGTCCCCGAGAGGACCGTTGTCTCCATTTAACAATGCACTAGAATCTCTTTTCTTGATCTCAAGTATCTCATAGAATAACTGTGGCCGCCCACAACTACCCCCATCAAGAATCTCATATGCATTCAGTAAATTTTGATTATTGATATTCAGATATTCTGATCCCCAGAAATCTAAATAATTGTTGCATTTTAAAATTTTGTTTGGTAAAAATCGAAGACTGAGGTCTTTGTCATTTTGGTTTTCAAGGGAAAATAGCAGGAAGAGGGAAATTCTAGCTTGGAGAATTTTAAATCGGATAGAAAGCACTGTACAAGATTTCCAATTTACAATTTGACCCAAAAAAAGATCGTACAAAGATAATACCATGTACAATAGAAATAAACCACAGTATTTATTTATTTATTGGGATTTCATAATATTTTTCTAGCATAATATATCACATAATTCTCTTGCTTGTTACATTCTCACATTATCTCGATTAATGCCTGACTGAATGCAATTTCACTGCTATAATAAAGATTCAGTTGTTCATTGCTAGTAGACTGGAATACCGCAGGTCGCATGTGGTATGGCATATTTGTAATTTCTGAATAACCAATTCAAATTAATTAGTTTTATTTTACAACATTTTTTTAAGTTTCATTTTTGCTAATATATTCAAATTCTTTAGTTTAAAATTAAATTTTTATTCTCAAAATGTTATTACTTTACAAATTTAAAACACAGTACAGTATCCATCAAAAAATTCTGCTCGATTAGATTTGAAATTTTTTTTTCAAGAAATTTGTGAAAAAAAAAATTATTTTAAAGCTAGAAACGCTGAAAATTTTAAGTAGTAATAACAGAAATGGCATGAAAAGCAAACTTGATATAATATGAACAATCACTTTCATTAAAATGTCCTATTTTGCATATTATACGCCCTATTTTTGCATATTAAACATAATTAAGTGAATTTCATGGAGGTCTTTCATTCTGCTATGCATTGGCCTGGTAGATCTTGAAACTCTTGATTTTCCAAAAAATTTTTGTATTTGACAAAAGAAATCTAAAATTCTTAAGGTCCACAGACTCTAAATCATGTGATGACTTCTGCCCTGCAAATGTCACCATAGTTCTCTCGAAGCTACGCAAGTGCACAGTTGCACACTAATTTTAATGGTAGTGCAATAACTTGCAAAAAGAAATTTATTTCCCATCCACTCACAATTAAATACTTACTTACTTACTTTTCAAACCCGCTTATCCGTTAGGGTCGCG
>JAHWFO010047191.1:73064-83334 GCA_023313115.1 Rhysida immarginata | reverse complement strand
AAATCCACAAGCCCAATATGCCTATAAGACCAGTTGTTAATTACACCACCACCCCTGCTCATCGCGTTGCTAAGTCCCTCTCCTCATTTCTTTTCAACCTTAAACTATTGCCAAACACCTATAATGTCCAAAATTCCATTACCCTTACTGAATCTCTCTCCTCCTTCCACACTAATGAATACCTTTCCCTCATGTCACTTGACATTACTAACCTATATACTAACATCCCTGTCCCAGAAACCCTCTCTATCCTTGGAAACCTCCTGCTCTCATCCTCCTTTCCCGCTCATGACTACGTCGACCTAAACTCGTATCCTCACTGTCATTTCTAACCAGAATTACCTTTCTTTTAATAATACCTTCTATCCCCAACCGTCCGGTTTAGGAATGGGGTTCCCATTAAGTAGCTTTCTTTCCGAAGTCTTCCTCCAGAACCTTGAACTCACCTTTGTCTCTCCCCTCCTCTCTAACTCCACCATTATTTCATACTTTCGATACGTTGATGATATCCTAATTATTTTTGATTCCCGTTTTACTTCACCCATTGACATTGCTAACCTTTTCAACACTTTCTCACCCTACATCCAGTTCACCTTTGAAACCGAATCTAACCGCTCTCTTCCATACTTCGATATCCTCATCACTAATGACCCCTCCAACCACCGCTTTTCATTCTCTGTCTACCGTAAACCCACCACATCATCTAATTTAATCCATTGTTCCTCTTCACACCCTCCTATCCATAAACAAGCCTCCCTCCGTTTCTTCATCAACCGTGCCCTCAAGTTACCCCTCAGTCCTTCTTCCCGTGCCACCGAATTCCGAACTATATGCGCCCTCGCCTTAAAAAATGGCTACACAACTTCCACCTTCTCCCGGATTCTCCAACGAAGAAAACTTGCCCTCTCCAACCCTAAACCTCCTCACCCATCCCCATCCAAGAAATGGGTGTCCTTGCAATTTATCAGCCCTCACTTTTACCGCCTTTCCGCCTTCCTCTCCTCACTCGGCCTCCAAGTTTCCTACCGCTCATCGACCTCATGCTTTTGCTCTCTTAATCCCCCCATCCAAACACACACCGACAATTTCTCCCGTTCCGGAGTTTATATATTAAACTGTGGATTTTGCGATAAATACTATATAGGCCTATCGACCCGCAAATTCAATAAACGATTCAAAGAACACATGGACTCCTACAAGAAACAAGATAATAATTCACACTACGCGATCCACCTTGCCCGAACGGGACATGCCCCCAAAGAGCAAAGTGAAATTATGACCATTCTCCATCTATGCAACAACCCATTCAAGACTGCCACTCTTGAAGCTATTGAGATCTTTAAAGTTAAGATCTCCTCTCCAGATCACCTCCTCAATTGCCAAACCGTTTTTGATATTTATTCAATTTTAAATTCTTTATCCGATATCTTGTAATTTTTCAAATTTGTATATTTACTTTCATTTCCATTTCTTATTGATACCTTAGTTTACGTTAACTCCGGATGAGTCTTCTTCTAGGTCTGCGTTTTCAATTTTGTTTGTGTTATGACATCACTTTTTTCTTTATATTTCAATTAATTTTCCTCTCAAGGTTTCCTTATAATTTCATTGTTATTGGTTCCTTATCCAATCATTCTCCTTTCAATGTCGCCACTGTACAATTTATATTATTTACTATTTGTTATTTCTTCATCCAATCATGTTCTCATTCTGTACCATATTTTCTGTATATAAAGGCTTATGTCCTTTTGTGTGTATCCTTGATAAAGCAGGGAATAAATGGCAAAACAAGTCAGAAACTCTGTTCTCCCTTTGTTGTGTTGTAAAGTCTCTACCAATTTTATTGTTGTCTTTATATATCGAGAGATATGCCAAATGAAATATGTTCATAAAAATTATGTGTGTGAAAAAAGCCAACTTTCAGGGCAAAATATCTCAATATGCGTCACTCCTAAATTAATTTTCATTGGTACCATTAGAAAGAGCGGTTTTTTTGTACAAGAACAATGTCTATTTACACTGGGATCCAAGTTTCTAGGATAGCTACAGGACTCCTAAGATGAGATCGATTTCTGCGGTATCAAGAAATCAAATTATGTTGCCTGCATCAACGACAATAATTGGTGGATTGGAAACATTTGTGATGTCTCAATTGATGAACATGATGCTCTCATGAATTTCATGCATCCTCATGGATTAGCCAAGTCATTTCATTGGCCTATAAGGCAAGATACCTGCTGGGTTCCTGAGCAGCACATTATTGCCACAATTCCAGCACCAACTGCATCTAGTTTAGGGCGACAGTACAGTTTGCCAGAGCCAATTGTGTCCAGCATCAATGAAAGGTTTCAGCTATTAAAACAGTGATGCTGTAACATTTATTATTGGAACTTTATCGCAAATTTATGGTTAGAAATGTATGTAGCATTATTCAGGCTTGGGAACCATTATTTATACCCACTTTAGGCTTGGAATCCTAGACTAAGACTCCACATTAGGCTTGGGAACCTGCCAGATGCCCAATTATCAGGCTTGGGAACTTGCGATAAAGTGGCCCACCTGTGGCTAGCCTTGCCTGGCTATCGGGCGTGGCCCCTAGGCGATGGGGTTGCCAATCTATAGATTGGTAGTGGCTCAGCCACCATGGACCAAAGCAAGGATTACACTACCAGTGGCCAAACTACCTTTCTGCAAAATGCCAGTCTCTGGAATCAAAACCATGCAGTAGCTTTTGATATGAACTACGTGGATAAAAACTATCATTTTCATAGTAATCTGATTGTCCTAGTAATTCAGATCCCAATGTGAGAAAACATTATTCTTGTAAAAAAAAGACGCTCTTTCTAATGGTACTAATGAAAATTAATTTGGGAGTGACTCATATATTGAGATATTTTGCCCTGAAAGTTGTCTTTTTTTCACGTGCATAATTTTTTTGAACATCTTTCATTTGGTATATCTCTCGATATATTAAGACAACAGCATTGTCACTACAGCACAGCTGGTATGGTGGTCCCTATATACAGTTGCAAAATATGACAGCATAAAGATTTTTTGTTGGTGAGTGATTGGCCCTCAAAGTCAGGGTTCAAATCTGTCACGACAAGGTTTGGCAGTGATTTTGGCATGGATTAACAGCTGAAAGGCCAAACAAACTATTCTTTTGATCATACTACTGAATTCTAAGCTAAAAGTTGTCATAGTGCGCCAAATTTCACTCTTATTTGGTGACTAGAACTGATTTGATAGAGGGTCAAAATTGGCTTTTTTTGTGGCACCACGCATTAAGCAGATGACAGCCCAAAAAACATGGGCCTTTAACTTTTGAACCAAAGAACACTGGACCCTAAAATTTTGTACACAACTATATTTAGGGCCCGGGGCTACTTTATTACAAATTTTCATGAAATTTGGAGAGGGTTGAGTGGGAGACCTATGGTGATTTGACATGGAATGGCCCAATTGTGAAAATGTAAATATTTGATCAGGGATGTACATATTTATTACAGTGCAGCCCCTCTACTTCACGATTCCTTATGTAACGAAATCAGTTAAGTCATGGTCAATAGCTGTACAGTTTTTTTTTTGTTTTTTTTTCCCCCCGTCATTTTTCAGTGGGAGAGAGAAAACTACTCTTAAATCCGGTCTACTGGTGTACTCTTATATCCGCAACTCTTATAAGTGGACACTACTGTATGTACAAGAGGAAGGCAAGCATCCAACAACATTAGTCATTGGCTCTAGGAAGGGTGAGCTGTGTAAAAACGTTCTCATTGCTTTTTGTACAAGCATCTTTTGAGGCAATCAATTTACAATGATCTTTCAGTTGTCTTCTGCTTTCATGCGATACAGTATGATTACTTCGATCCAAGTTTGTACAGGTATTTTGCCTTAATACTGCCTGTTGACACGGTTTTAATAATTTTTTTTTTTTTTTTTTTAATTTCATTTTATTTTGCAGGGTGTTTACTAAACATACGACAAAAATTTACAGATGACAAGAAAGAAAATAAAATAAGTCCTTCTTCGAAGAATCTGCTACTACCCAACGTTTACGGATAGCTGATGGACGAAGAAAGAGACTTCGAAATGCACTTATTAAAAATGAAGCAATATTTATTTATTTATTTATTTTTTTTATTTATTTTTTCTGTATTTCGAACACTGAAATTTTTACTTATTACTTTTTAAATTCTATACTATTTTGATACCAAAACTGTTCATGCTGCCATATATTATGCATATATTTTATAAGATAACGAAAGCCATTACGATATCGTATAATATACCGGGCGTTTCAAAAATGACCGGTATACCGGTATATTTGAAAAATCAATAAAAACTAAACGGGCAGCGATAGAAATACACAGTTTGTTGCAATATGCTTGGGACAACAGTAAATTTTCAGGCAGACAAACTTTCGAAATTAGTTCACGGTGTATTTCTATCGCTGCCCGTTTAGATTTTTCAAATATACTGGTCATTTTTGAAACACCCGGTATATGCTATACTGTTTTTTTTTCATATATTAGATAGTGCATTGTTATATATACATACAGGGTGTTCATAAAATGAGGGATAACAAGTACCTAGCATGATTCTTCACATCAAAGGAAAATTCGGCCTAACCTACCTAACCTTACGATTAAGCAGAGGATTTTACACTGCATTGTCAGTATGAAAGGTATATTGACGAAAACCAGCAGGCAATCAACAATTAATGACTTTTTAATTTCATAACTCTTTCAAGATACATGAAATAAAGAAATTTTTTATCTTACTATATTAGTATATTCTTATTTATTGTAGAGTTTTACAATCAATATTACAAGACTTTCACTTTTAAAGACTGTGCAGTGTAATGCAATGTTCCCACAGTGCATCTTTTTTCAAGTACAGCTATTATTATCAGTCGGTTATTGTTATCAATTTGGCTTAGTCCCAAAGTGATCACATTAAGTGGCACCCACTGTACATTGAGCTATTAATAACAAAGAAAAACTGTACTAATAAAGGGTCAAAATCAGATCCCAGTATGCCTACCTATTCCTGCTGCTAAGAAACAATAAATGGCATCGTCCAACGTGATTCGAACTAACTCGACTTCTTGCCTGAACCGATTGATCTCATTGGTTAAATGTATTGCAAGGAAGCCAAACATCATTCACCTAAGTGAAAACACTTTGGAAATGACTGTACATTGTACACTGAGTGAGCATATTATTATGACCACCTGACATGTTTATGCAAATGTGCGCACAGACGTTGCCACAATGTTGCTAGCGAGCCGGACCAATATAAAAAGGGAAGCTGAGTGTCGTCGACAACAGTAGAAGTGTTCCATTCTTCAACTATGGGTAAACGAAGCGATTTAACAGCCTTCGAACATGGGATGATTGCAGGTGCTCGGAGCTATGGAGTGAGTATCAGCGAAACAGCAGCATTTGTGGGGTGCTCAAGAGCAGCCGTCGTTAAAGTATTTAAAGACTGGACGGTTAGCCGGAAGACGGGGTCTGAACGTTCGCGCTGTGGCCGCCCGCGGATGGTTGATGATCAAACAGAACGGAGACTGTCACGACTGGTAAAGGATAACAGAAGGGTAACTGTGCATCAAATCACTGCTGACCTTAATCAGGGGTCCTCCAAAACGGTCTCTGAATGCACTGTCTGCCGCACACTGCATCGCATGGGATATGGAAGCCGAAGACCTGTCCGCACACCTTTGCTGTCTGCAGCCAACAAGCGGAAACGACTCCAATTCGCTCAGGAGCACAAGGACTGGACTATCGAGCAGTGGAAACAAATCATGTGGTCTGATGAGTCACGATTCCAGTTACATCATGCAGACGCCCGCGTGAGAATTTGGCGGAAACAGCACGAAAGCATGGACCCCGCATGCATGAGTACAACCCTTCAGGCCGGTGCAGGCAGTGTTATGGTCTAGGGAATGTTTTCCTGGCATGCGTTGGATCCGTTAATACATGTTGAACAACGTCTGGATGGCACAGCATATCTCTGTATCGTCGCCGATCAAGTTCACCCTGTCATGTTGATGGCGTACCCCAATGGAGACGGCTACTTCCAGCAAGACAATGCGACATGCCACAGAGCTCGTATTGTGCAGGAGTGGTTCCAGGAACATGAGGGGGACTTTATCTTACTTCGGTGGCCTCCAAATCCCCAGATCTCACTCCAATTGAGTATTTGTGGGACGAAGTCGAACGAACCATCAGATGGCTGGATCCACCACCGTCCAATCTAGCACAACTAGACAGTGCTATCCATCAGGCATGGTGTCAGATTCCTCCCACCACCTTCCAACATCTCATGGAATCAATGCCACGAAGAATCACCACAGTATTAAAGGCAAAAGGTGGCCTAACGAGATACTGACAGGGTGGTCATAATAATATGCTCACTCAGTGTATATACTGCATAAAAATGTACTGTGATATATATTATACAGGGTTCTCTTCCAGGCCCTATTGAACAGGGTGCCGCCCGGCTGAATACACGAAAAACTGCACAACACTGCATAATATTTTATCCGTTTTTAATGTTTATCCACCCAGTTATTTTATCCTTCCATCCACCTGATAAAATTTTCGGGAGAACACTGTTATAAGCTAATTTCGTTTGAAGTTTGTCAGATCGAAGCAATTTTGAAGGTTATTCTTCACTATCCACACAATCGCAATTTGCGCTTTTTTTGCCACGTATCCAAGCCCGAAATTGAGAGGAAAATTTCTAAGGAAACTTTTACGTGCAAAATTAGGAAACTTACTACTCTTGGCCCTACAGGTTTCATTGGCAACACCTCCTGGAGAGAAGGCCTGTGCATGGAAACGTCATACACTGTTAAATCATAAAACGTCTTAATTTAGTATTATTAGTAGAAATACGATTAAAAGAGGACTTTTTATGATGATGTAACAATCTATGATGTTTCCGTGCGCAAGCCTTCTCTCTAGGAGGTGTTGTCAATTGGTCACTGTTTTCCGTTACTCGAACACCTTTGGCGTTCTGTCTAAAATGTCCCCCTCTGGGGGCAAGATACATACCCCAACCTACTTGGTTACAGGGGCAGTTGGTTTCCCACTGTATATGGTGATTTTTTTTATATCTATGTGATCTTAAAAAATTGAAAAAAATTATTTAAAAAATATTTCTTTCAATTTTTGTCTTATTCCAACGTTCTTGTGTCTCCTTTTTTTTCTACATCACTTATGTTATTTTTAAGAAGTTTAAGAAGCCAATTTATTTCTAATGATGTTTTAAAATTAGGTGTAGCACCATTTAACTCCTACCAAATTCCTTTTGTTAAATACACAGTCGTTTTATTATCTCCAATAAAAGGATTAACCACTAATCGGCACATGACATAAATTTGCTCGGGCCCTATTTTGTTGTGTTTAGAAATAAATAGACAAAAATCTTAGATAAATTCATTGCCGGGGCCTCTTAAATATTATTGACCCAAGACAACAGTGTTTTTTTGTCTCTACTATAATCCGTCACTGAGTTGCTACTGCTTCCAAATGTCGTCATTTTTGCGACTGCCGACTCTTTGGTGCAGCTCTCCTTCATCGAACGAGATTCACTCACAAGCCTACTTTTAGAGCTTCCTACACCACATGGCCCCAGTTTGATAATGTATGATGTGAAAACTCCCCCTCTTTTTCAACATTGGTCACTTATGCACAACAAGTAGAATGCACTAGTTCTCTCATTCACCAGATGACTTTTCGTGCCCATTTTATTTCTCTATTTCTTTAAAATTTGAACAATTTATGTGCAATTTTGTCATGATATCATGAAATATTTTAAGTTGTACTTGCGACCAATTGTTATATTTGTAAGTCAGTTTTCTCATTTTGTTCTGCAGGCTACATTTTCAAGTATGCCCTGAGACATGGAAGTTGCAAGGCTTAGTCAGCCAACAGAATTCGACTTCACCACGTACTTTTGCTTACATCTCCTGCCAAGTTAAGATGGAGTATTTGAGCAGTTTACTGAATATGAGGAATGAGGCATCATGATGTATCTTAGAGCCTCAAGGGTAGAAATGGTGACTGACATGTGGCTATGCATTGTCATCTTGGTTTTTGTGATTTGGTGCGTTCCCACAAATGGCTGCTGACCTCGTGTAGATTTCCAGAGTAGCCACTCTTTTCCTCCAAAGAAGCTATGCTATCCATCTTTTTCCATTATTGTTTGCTTCTATGCTTCCTCGAACATATCCACATACCTGCACGTATGACTAAGCAATTTCCTTCCTGTGCAACAAGTGGCTGTATAATGAACTGTACATTGTATATAATATATAATTAATGTACTGTGATGTATATTATATACTAGTTTCATTTGAAGTTCGTCAGCCTGAAGTTTGTTTGAACATCATCATCAGTCTGCTGTGGAGTCCCACCCGCAGCAACATTTGCTGAACTGTTGTACTGGACACACTTGCGGTAGTCCCTGGTTCATTTGGGCAGTAAATTGCTCCACTGTAGTATGTCGATTCACCCGAAAGCACTAGTGCAGCCACCATTCCCCTCTTTCATCTATGGCTCATGGAGCACCGCAATTTTCACGTTGTTGTTTTCTATATTGCCATTTTGCCAGGTGCGGTACACTTTTACCTCAACAGCACGCGAATAGTTCACAAACTTCAGTTTCTGAAATGCTGCCACTCTTGCCCCGAAAGCCAATAATCATTCCTTTTTCTACGTCGGATAAATCGCAGTTTCTGCATTGCAACAATTGAAATGTTTTTCGAATGCCTACAATAAAAATTAACAAATAAATAATAAAAGTAATGACCGGGAAACATATTTTGAAAGCAAAGCTTTCATCTTTCACCTGCAGAAAAATTATTATTCATGAAGGAGTGCACAAAACCATTACTGTTCAATTAAATTCATATACACTGCATCTACTCCCCCATCTCCTGATGACTCGTCATTTATTGCCTCATTCATTTAGTGCCTTCTCTGATTGGTTATTTAGCGTTGACATCACAAATAGAAGGTGTTCACATTAACATGACCCAACTGTTTATCATAAAAAGTACATCAATACACAGTTTAAGGAACCCTCTAAGTAAGTATTAATTTCATGTGCTTCTGCTGCTTGCCATTTCAGAGGAGTTAGTTGAACAAATTGGGTCACAAATGTACAAACAGAAAAAAAATTTTTATTCAAAATGTCAACATATCTTCTTGAAATCATGAGATTTGAGGTCCATTTCATTGAGGAAAAAAAATTTTTTTTTATTGAGTTGGGGAAACAAACATCGGCCATCACTCTTAGTAGTCGGACAAAAAACTGTTCATAGGCCACAGGGAAATCTTGGCTTCTTGAGTCAAAAATTGATCCTGTAGCATGTTAAATAATAATTTGGAAAGTAATTTTATTTAATTGGTTATTTTTATAAATTTAATAAACTTATTAATGAAACACCGACATAAATAATTACAGTAATCTCATTTATAATAAACCAGAATAACACCTCAGTTCTTTTATTAACTTCAAAACTGATATTGATATTGTTGTCTTTCCCTAGATTGCTAATTTTTTTTATTTTTTTTTTTTCATCTATGTTCAATATATTACTATGCTTTAAATGACATTGTAATTTTTTTCTCCTGCAATTTTCTTCGATATCCTACAGGGTTAAAGGTAAAGCAATAGACAGCAACAAGCATTCACTGACTTCACTTGAAATCCAACCAATCAGATCATTCATTGAAAAAAATGGATGCTAATTAAAAATCTTCTTAATTTCTTCAAGAAAAAGGAGATTTAGTAATTTTTAATAAATGAAACTCCAGAATTTAACATAAATTATTCTTAGGAAATAGTTTTGAGGCTTGCTTTTTTTAATATGATGAAATTTTAATTAAAAAGTAGGTGGAATCCACCAAAATTTGATGGCAAACAGCTGTGTAGTTTCATAAAAATCCTCTCCATCAAGAACTTTGCTAGCATTGATGATCAAATTAACAACAATTCCATATAATAATTGACGATAATAATCATCAATGCGCATGCACAGAAGTACCGATTTTGCTCTTTAAAAAAGTGCTTTGTGTTTTAATATATAGGATTGCAGTTATTTGTGATTATGATTCTTGTTCTATTGGAGTTATTGCACTTGAATAAAATGTCTTGCTTTGGGGGAGGCCGTGGCCTGGTGGGCTTTCGCTGAACACAACTTCTGTGAAGTTAAGCTACATCAGGCACGGCTCGTCACTGGATGGGTGACCATCCG
>JAHWFO010047191.1:54921-66866 GCA_023313115.1 Rhysida immarginata | reverse complement strand
GTTATTTGGACCTAAAGACGGGACACCAATTATGAAACACCCTGTATTGAAATCAGTTTCTGCTTATCTTTATTAGTTTTTTGGTAATATACAGATAAAATGGACACCCTGTATAAGCGTTTTTAAAAATAAAATAATAATAGACAAGGGAAGATAGAAAAGAGGATATAAATGGAGAGAGAGAGAGAGAGAGAGAGAGAGAGAGAGAGGGAGAGAGAGAGAGAGAGAAAAGGAACAACTTAAGACGATTTAACATGGACATTGACACTGACAAATAAAAGGGACAATGGTAGAAATGTGCTTAAAAAGACACAGTGTGATAAGCAAGGAAAGGTGAGAGAATCTTGCATAGTGACAGCATCTATGAGCAGTGGCAGTGTGGAATAAACTTTCCAAGAACATTTCTACCATTGTCCCTTTTATTTGTCAGTGTCAATGTCCATGTTAAATCGTGCTCACATTTATGCACAGAGTGAAGGAGGTGGAGCACACTCATGGGTGAAAGGATTCAGTGAGGAAAACATGGCAGTTTGGCGGGGTAAAGTTCTAGGATTGTTGCGGGGACAGCGGCAGGGATGGGCGATCAGCCAAGCAGTGTGAAACAGCGAGCGAGCACTGGTGTACGAGTGCGTGTCTAGTGTGCGTACCGCTAAGAGAACTTCACTGGCGAAGGACGGCAGAGCATCGTGAGTGCGGACTCCCGCCATTTGTTTAAGTAAAGAGATTCATCTTTGTGTTTTGATCATTAACTGCAAAAGTGTCTCATGAGTGAGAAGTTTAACTGAACAATTGAAAGAGTGTACGTCTAACTAGATATTTATTCTGATATGAGACACGTCTCCTTAGAATTAATTATCCGAATTAAGAAGGCCAGTTTATACTATTTAATACTTACGAGAGTCATATTTAATTCATACTATTATCTGTAGTTCATATTTAATTATTCCTTTTATCATTAACATGCTAACCCAATTTTATCTTTATCATAAATTATATAAATAAAATAAATAAATAAAGAATTATTTGCATGATATTTGACGGTGACAGTCATTGCAGGAAAACCTAAGTGGGGGCAGTGCTTAAGAAGACTAGGAACAAGTAAGAGTTAAGATAATCATTTTAATTGATATATATTTTGTTAGTGCTGCTAAACAAATTTCAGGTAAACATAGGTAACATCACTATACGATCAGGTAAGGGTTTAAGCATATTAATGCAATTGAATGATATGTTGAACTCAACTGGTATTTTATAGGAAAGGTTTCAAGATTTTTAGTAAATTTAGAATTAACAGAAGGGGGGAGGGGACGTGTCACAAAATTAAAATTGTCTTCATCAAACGCTTGAATTTGTGTCAGCATGGATCATAACCATTTGATTGCGATACACCTGGTGTTGATATTTTATTGCAGGAAGAGTTAATTGAATTGAAGGAGGATGTTGAATCAAAAGTCTTATTATAAACATATGGTTGTGCTAAGTTTTGGAATTGTAAACCGAAAAGTTGCTTCGTGCATGTTCTGTAGGTGACGCCATTTTTCTCAGGTCAGCAAAAAGTAAACCGAATCCCTGAGCTCAGACCAACTCGGATCCAAAAGTTACCGAATACAACTGTGCCACCCAGGCAGACTTAGAGAGACATCGCTAGTGACTTATCAAACACTTGCAACTCAGACAAACTGACTTGAGCATGGTAAATATAGCAGACCAACAATGGAATGGCCAGACCAGAAGATTAAAAGACCATGCTTCATATACCGTAACTTTGGGTGCAATGTTGCCACCTACATTTCAAATATGACACGTACACTTTAAGGTATGTCCTTTATGAAAGACCCTGTATTAGGACACAAATCCAAACAACAAACTGGATAGACACCTATGTGACCCTTTTTAATAATTAAAAAAAATACTTAAAATGTACTGCTGAAATTTGGCCTATCACTGTAAGGATGCCTTGCTTACGGGTCATTCCATGAGGTATCGACCAATTAGGAAATAAATGATTGCTCGACTATTTCAGATATTTTTTTAAATTTACGCTATAGTTAACCCTATCATTGAGAAGTAAAAAAAATTTTTATTTTCTTTTTATCTTAATCCACTTTGGATCTACGCTCATTTTTCTTCGCTGCGACGAGGTAAAAAGCGGTTTTGCAAGGGTGTGAAAAAATGGATAACATTTCACTCCCTTTAAAGATAGAAACTTCCAATTTTCATTAACATCAAGAGGACATTACAAGCTTTCAGAAAATGCATAGGATAGTTTGAAAATCCTTTTCCATCATGGAGTAATCAACCTTGAAATTAACAGTTCTTGCGAGTAAAATCGTCATTTTTGATGACCTGTTAGGGTAAATGGGGGAGGGGGGGGGTGCACAGACAAGTTTTTAAATTTTTTCTAATAACTATGGTCAGTGTAGATTTTGACTGTGGAGAAATAAAATTTGTATTTCGTACCCTTTCTTCTTAATTCTGGCTCAAAGTTAGGAAATTTTTCATTTTTGAAGATTTCAAGGTCAAATATCTCAAAAGGGAGCCCAGATAAAAATTTTATTTTTTTCACCAAGATACCCCTCTCAGTATTCAACAAAACCTGTAAGTTTCATTTTGGGTATCAGAAGGGTTTAGGGGTTACAGGCACTCAAATATGGTCACACGTAAGTGCTCGGAAATACGAAATAAAATTTTAAAAAGGAAAAATCGAGATGTTATTTATGTAATACAGAAATAATTGCCGAAACTGTGGATACCGACTTATAAATAATGGAAAATACGAAAACACTAATCGACAACAATTTTTCTATTTCCTCAGATGCGCATTTCGGATTTCACAAATCCTTCATCAGTGAGTGAATACAATGGTAGAAAGTACAAAATTTATAGGGAGACAAAAATTAGATCAACCAATCAGGATATAGTAAACAACCAATCAAAGAAATTTTACAATTAAAGAAATTATTGGAATTACAGAAAGACTACCTAGAACAAAGCGAGCAATCTCATTGTTGAGAGTGAACTCAAGTCCGCTTATAAGAGCCAACTGCTTATAATAACTTGATAAAGTAGTAATCGATTATTGACAGAATCGATTATTTTTATAAAAAACAAAAATTAACCTTGACCATTACGAATAATTAAAAACAATCACTCAAATCTTTACAAAAACAAATATTATAATTACAAAAAAATTGACAACTATAGATAAGAGTGATCTTCCAATTCTTCATAATTTATTTTGTCAAATACTTTGTTAGCGGCAGCCAGGGTAAAACTGACATGGGGCCATCGTCGCTATTCAATAGGATGTTTGTCGCTTTGTTCTTTACAATTTCGAGGGACTCCATAAAGTATAATAATTTATCATTGTTACAATTGTGAATAACTTCGAACAGATCTTTGGAATAGTTATGTTGTTCTTTGAGGACATGGTCGGCAAACGAGGATACCCTTGTCTTAGCATACCTAATGTATGCATGCTATGTGTTCCTTAAGTCGATTCTTCACACCTTTTTTGGAGCTTCACACGTAAAACTTATTACACGACGCACATTTTAATTTGTATATGCCAGCTTTATCTTTTGCAGGGATTTGGTCTTTAACGGAGCTCAAAGTACTTTTTATGGTGTTTGAGCTCTTGTATACAATTGCATACTCAAATTCTCTGCAAATATTTTTAAAACCTTTGTTTAGCCTGACATTATAGGGGAGCACCAACGACTCCCTATAGTCGATATTGTTCATCTGCCTTAGGGTGGTGACCTTGTCTAAATCTAAGTGCGATTTGATTTTAATCGCTAATTTATTTACCATATCACTATTGAATCCATTGAGACTAGCGAACAATTGGATTAGATTGAGTTCATTTTCTCTAGCTTCATTCTTTAATGGTAGTATTAGAGCTGGCCTAATTTGGTGGTGATATGCTGCTAATTTGTGTCCCTTACAGTGGTTTGAATCACTTCTAATGTAGGCAGGGACAAAGTTAAACTTTCTATAAACTTCAAATTCTAGGCTGTCTCTTACTCTAATAATATTCCAAAGATCTGTTCGAAGTTATTCACAATTGTAACAGTGATATATTATTATACTTTATGGAGTCCCTCGAAATTGTAAAGAACAAAGCGACAAACATCCTATTGAATAGCGATGATGGCCCCATGTCAGTTTTACCCTGGCTGCCGCTAACAAAATATTTGACAAAATAAATTATGAAGAATTGGAAGATCACTCTTATCTATAGTTGTCAGTAAGTGTTGGAAGTGTTTAGGCATATCAGCACACATCTCTCCATGTTATGGAAGGTATCCACCAGGATATCGAGAGCCACATCGTCAATTTCCCACCGAATCTGGTCTTAAGCAAGCGTCTGTACTATTCAGGGTCGTATCCAGGGGGGGTTCGGAAGAACCCCCCCCCCCATCCTATAATTTATTAAGTAAATTATCAAGAATTATCAAGAAGTTATTAATATATAAAATGGATAATAGTTTGTACAGTTTTAAAAATTAATATACAGGGCGATTCAGAAAGGTAGGTCAAGAATGAAATACCATGTACAGTTTGTAGCGGGGAACAAAATTTTCCTATAAACATGGGTCGGGAAATGCATCCTTAAAGAGATAATGCAACTTAATGCCTGGAGTTAATTGGTTTTGGCCTACATATTAATACATATTCTAATGATTTTGCATCTGGATGGGATAGAGAGAGCACAAGAAGCAACAAATTTTGATTTTATTATTACTTTTCTTGTAATTTACCAAACATTATCTCATTTACAAGGAATTACGCAAAAGCTACAAAGTAGAACAATCGAAATTTTAAGCGCTTATACTGAAATTAATGGAATTAAGCATTTCTATTGTGAAATGCATAGTTCAGTGGAGAATTAGTTCAAAAAATATTTGATCATGCTTCACGATTGGCTGAGGAAACTGATGTTGATGTAACTGTACCACGCATTGCTAAAAGACAGATTTATAGGTCAAATCCACCATCTGTTTCTATTTATAAAAAATATGATGGTTCCATTTCTTGATTACATTATACAAGAACTAACAACTCAGTTTTCACCTATAGTATCGCCATCAGTGTCTTTGTTAAAACTTGTCCCCCAAGTTTGTAATACTGACAAAAACACCACTTTCAGTCTAGAAGATGCCCAAACGTTTAGCCATTTAGTAATTGATTCTCCTGAAATTGTTTGCCAAGAGTTTTTACGGTGGAAAAAGAAATGGTCAACAGTAGAAATTGAAAAATTACCAACTTCTACTTCATCAGCCTTAGCTAACTGTGATGAAATGTTATTTTCTAATTTACATTCTTTATTAGAATAGGTTTGTTCTTTACCAGTAACTTCAAGTGAATGAGAAAGATCATTCAGTGGATTACAACGACTCCAAACTTATCTGAGAAAGTCTATGAGTGAAGCACCGACTCTCGGCTCTGGCTTTAATTCATATCCATTATGATAAGAAATTTGATCTGAATAAAATTGTTGATTTATTTGCCAATCTCCATTCTAGAAAAATGAGATTTACATCACTTTTAAATGTCAAGTGAATTATCATTTTTCTTTCTTCAAAAGAATAAAATCATCTAAGAAATTACCAATGATTTATTTTACATAAATAATAACCATGTATACATTATATCACATATATTGCACATTGTCGGCCAGTTGAAAATGCCTTAATAAAGGCAAAAATTCTTATTCACGCCGATAATTTGCCTTAATATGACATGATGTACAGTATATGTGGTTATTATTTATGTAAGTTGAACAAAATCATCATTAAAAATGTATGCACAAAAAGTATCATTGTTAAAATACTATTAACCACTTACGAAATGAAATAAAAGAAAATAAGAGTTTTTATGAAAGTTTGATTAGTTAATACAAAAGAAGTCCACGATTATGAACCCCTCCCCTTTTTTTTATTGCTGGCTACGGCCCTGCTATTAGAATTAAATTGCAGACTCACGAAAATTTTATAACTTTCAATGTTTACATGATTGTATGTCCCTCCTAATAAAGCAGTGCTGCTCAGCAGCAGCACCATTCTCTTTAGCAGTACCATAGCACATTGCTGTCAATTCCTTAACTGTGTACTCAGTCATCGTACTGCATAAGGAATTGCACGTGTGAATATGGCTTTTTATGTGAACTGAATGGGAAGATGGCACCATTCAGAAAATCCTCACAAAATATGCAAAACTATATGGGTATAAGATATGATTTGCATATAGGCATGTTTCCATTTCATTTTGAGTGATCTGTTCATGATGCAATTTTTTACGTGCTCATAATTGAATGCAGATCAAGTTGGTAATGGAAATTAATCCGATTCTGCAATGATTTAAGAGATACAGTTTATATATTTACTAGTTTGCAAAATACAGGCCATCAGAAGGTCACAAACAGATTCCTACCTACGACTTCCTATTTCTTGGCTGCAGCAGTTTTTTAAATTCTGCAGTAGTTATTAAGTAATTACAGTGTGGAAAAGAGAATGAAAACCTCCGCAACCTAGACTCGAACCAGGGACCACGACTTTCGCTGTCGCTGCTCTAACCAATTGAGCTATCGCGAAGTGTGAACCGTCAAGATGTTTACACTGTCTGTGTATGGCTTCCATGAAGTCGTGTGTCAGCTCAACTAGTAGGCCACCAACTTGCAAGTCTGGAATCCTCCTAACCCTCAAACTGTCAAATAATTCAAGAAAAGACATGCTCAAAGAGAAGTGAAGAAAGCTGAGCTGACATGTGACTTCATGGAAGTCAATACAGTCACATTGTAACTATTGATGAAAATAGTTAGGTTAGATTAGGTAGGATAAAACTCTCACAAAACATTCGTGAGTTATTCTTTAACACTGTAACTGTTCACAATACCTCAATTGGTCAGAGCAGCGATTGTAGCCTGGTTCGAGTCTAGGTCGTTGAATTTTAGTTCCATTTTATACACTGTAGTTATGATATATTTGAAGAATTTTCTTCGATTTTCATCACTTCTCTGAGTTATCAAGTAACTTAAGTAATTTAGATTTTTCGCTTCCTGTATATCGAAACATACACATAATTAAGGAGATTTATGCTAATGTTAAAGTTGATTAGCTCCATGACAGAAAAGGATTTTCATACATTCCTATACATTTTCTGAAAGCTTGAAACATCCTCTTGATGCTAAAAATATCAGAAGTTTCTATCTTTAACGGGAGTGAAATGGTAGCCATTTTTCCACACCCTTGAAAAGCCGCTTTTTACCTCGCCGCAGCGTAAATCCAAAGCGGATTAAGATAAAAATAAAATAAAAATTATTTTGTACTTCTCAATGATAGGGTTAACCATGGTGTAAAAATAAAAAATATCTGAAATGGTCGAGCAACCTCACCTGGTCGATTTCTCGTGGATGACCCTTACAATAATATTTTAGAAAAGAGTAGAAAATAAGAGTCACTGTTATGACATCATATTCAGCATATCAAAACAATCTATACTAACAAGGGATGCACATGTAGTTGTACGATGCACTTTTTTTTGCACGCAGGCATACCTTGGAAGCGATAGCGTTGCTTTCAGGTGAAGTGGATGCCTACGTAATGTTGGGAAGAAGAAGAAGAAGAAGAATGGAGCAGTGTAGAGCTTGAGTAATAGACATTGTCATGTGATGCATGACAAATAATTGTCTTATAAGAGCAAGCAACGTATGTTAGTGACAGTATGAGAACTGGTGAAATGGAAGGACAGTAACTATCATTCTTTAACAATCTATTTTTCCATTTAAGCACAGTTATTTTCATTTAATTGTATCATAAGGATTAAAATAAATAAGGTATATTCAAATATCTTATGATAGCCATAATCAATTGTTGTTCTGTGAGTGAATCTAGGAGGAAATAAAAAAATTTGAACTTGTGCTTATTGTGGCACAAAATAATAATTTAAACCACTATACAGAATGTTTTGTTTACTATTGATAAGTTAAATCATTAAGATGCTTTAAATTGTGAGCTTGACTAAACGGTGCTTGTGACTAAATAACCTGATGTATTATTGAAGAAGTGACATTTTGTCACACCCCATACAGTCTCAAAATAAACAAAAATTGATACAAGAGATCACCGATAGGTGCAGCTGTAGAAAGACTAGCAACAACATATGCAAACTGTGAGTCAGATAAAAGGAAGGAGACATGCTCTGATCCCAGAACTTCAACAACATCAATGCATCCAAGGTACGATATTAATGCAGGGCAGTGCATCTTCTCAAATTGCTCAAATTGTTCAACAGGTGTTACAGCAAACCTTCACCAATGCATGGGTGCTCAGCCGCTGTCTTCCAACAGGCTGGCCTCCTCGAAAGATGAAATAATTATTGCACCATAACCTACTATATCAGAAAGGATCTTAATACTGTACTTACTACTAACAAAGTGAGTGGTGGCTTTGCAGTATAAAAGATGGACAACAGGATTATCGACTAGTTTCGCCATTTATTCCCAGCTTCTTCAAGGATACACAACAAGAGGCTCACAAGCCTTTATATACAGAAATTTGGGTACAAATGAGCCAATAAGCATGGAGGTACAGGGCAAGACAACAAAGTAACTAATAAGAAAATTAACCAATAGGATAAATAAACTAAGGAGAAAAGAAAAACAAAAATGTGTGGAGGTCACAAACGCAGACCGAAAAGAGGTCGTATCCGGTAGTCAAAATAACAAGTGGATTTACTAACAGGACCGTATAAAGAAAAAACTGAATGAAAAAATTTTTTATATAAAGCAAAGTACGAAATAAAAATTAAAAAAAAAAAATTTTATTAAAGCAAAGTACAAAAGGAAAGATTTCCAAAGGTCTGAGAGAGGATTGATTATGGCGAACACATCGAATTCAGTTTGGTGATTGAGTAATTGGTCAGGGTTGCACTTCTTGGCCTTGTAAATCTCGATAGATTCCAGGGTGGCTG
The DNA here is from genome assembly GCA_023313115.1 of Rhysida immarginata. NCBI lineage: Eukaryota > Metazoa > Arthropoda > Chilopoda > Scolopendromorpha > Scolopendridae > Rhysida > Rhysida immarginata. Next base: position 57,893 of record JAHWFO010047191.1, on the reverse strand, counting down.
TTTTGGACGGTTTATTGCAAATGTGCATAATGGACATTACTTCACTTTGTGGTCTAAGGGGGTGTCCGGTGCTTGTCAGGTGGTTGGCATAATGTGAACCGTTGTCCTGATTATTGTATGATCTTTCATGGTCCTTAAAACGTATAGTGAAGCTGCGAGTTGAGAGGCCTATATAATATTTGTCACAGTAGACAACTTAGGCGGTATACCCCTGGTTGATCAAACTTATCGTTATTAACGGTGGACGGTGGATTCAGATGACGGAGAAAATGAGGAGGGGAACATGGGGATACTCGCAGGCCGAGGGAAGACAGATACATAGATAGCTGGACAAAATGGGCCCAAGTATAACAAGGAGACCTATTTCTTGGAGGGGGTAGGGGATTCGGCGGGTTGAGTCCGAGGAGGGCACGTTTTTGGCGCTGGAGTATACGGGAAACAGTAGACTGTGAATACCCGTTCATACGAGCAAGGGTGCGGATGATGCGGAATTCAGCTAGGCGGGCGGGGGGATTGAGGGGGAGCTTCAAGGCCTGGTCAATAAGGAAACGTAAGGAAGCATGCTTGTGTATAGTTGGGTATGAGGAAGAGTGGTAGATAAGGTTGGAGGAGGTAGTTGGTTTGCAGAATATGGAGAAGTTTAAGCGGTTAGTGTGGACATTGTTTGTAATAAGGACGTCTATGTATGGCAGGGATCTGTTATTTTTGGTTTCGAAGGTGAATTGGATATGGGGGGAGAACGAATTAAAAACATCAGCAATGGCAGGCAGGTCGGTTAACCAGGAATCATACGGTATAAGGATGTCATCGACATATCGGTAGTAGGCGATGATGCTAATATTATAAAGGAGGGGGGTAACAAAAGTTAGTTCTAAGTGTTGTAAGTAAACTTCGGACAAGAAGCTGCTAAGTGGGAAGCCCATTCCTAGCCCGGAGGGCTGGGAATAGAAGGAATTGTTATAGGAGAAGTAGTTCTGTGAGGATATGACAGATAGGATGGACGAAAGATCGATAGCGTTGTGTTTAGGGAGTGGAGAGGGATACAGGAGTTTTTCGAGGATTTTAAGGGTGTTAGACACAGGGATATTAGTTTAGAGGTTAGTAATGTCAAGGGACATAAGGGAGGTGTGGTCACTGGTAGTGATGTTAGAGAGGGAATTAGTTAAAATGAGAGAGTTAGGGACATTGTACGTGTTAGGAAGAATTTTGAGGTTAAAAAGGAAGGTGGAGAGGGATTTTGCAACTAGGTGTGCGGGGGCAGGAGAGTAATTAATGATGGGATGAATGGGCATGTTAGGCTTGTAGATTTCGATGAGGGCATTAAGATTAGGGGCACGGGGGCTGGGAGGGATAAGGTGACGTAGGTGTTTGAAGCGGGGGGACTTATTAATAACAGAAATGATGGATTTATGGAATTTGGTGGTAGTGTCGGAAGAGAGGGTGACAAAATTATTGGCTGATATAAAGTCGATGACTTTGTCATTGTACATGGATCGGTAAATGATAACAGTTGCATTACCTTTGTCGGCTTTTGCAAGTATGGCGTCTGACTCAGATAGTTTTCTTTTCAAGGTGGCGGAGGCTGCGGCGTCTTCGACTTGTTCGCGGTCAGTTGGGGCGGTTGTAGACTTGTTGAAGGCTTTTTGTATTAGGTGGCCGGCGATGGCTCGTGCTGGGAGGCGCTCGTTGCGGGGTAGCATGGAGATGACGACATCCGTGGCGGAGATGACTGTGTGAAGGTCTGGCCGGGTGGGTTTTCTAGAGACAACATGTTTTAAGCCTTTGCTGAGAAGGCTTTGCTCGTCAGAAATCTAGATAGTCGTGAGATTGACCACGTTAGGGTGAAAATCAAAGTCACATTCGGGAGGAGGGCGAGATGGTGTAGAGATATGCCGGAGGTCATCAAGTTTTTTGCACAAGGTAGCGAATTTGTGTTCTTTGAAAGACTGCAATCTGATGTCGTCTTCGTCAACAAGGGACATCAGAATCTCAGGTGGCACAAATGAGGAGACTTGTAGGAGAAGGCGGAACACTTCCTGGATGAGGAGATGTTTCTTATGATATAAAGTAGAGGTTGCACGGCTTACCCAGGTTCTGATGGCTGCAGCCCGTGCTGCTTTGGCGGCGGTGGACTTGTTGCGGATGATGACTTGGGCGTACTTGGGTTCCAGGTGCTCTCGGATGCATATGCGGTTAAACCAAATGTTCTGGATCGTGGCAGCGAGCTTTCTCTTGATGTGGAACATCTTAGTGATGGTTGATGAAATATCAGAAAGGATCTTAATACTGTACTTACTACTAATGAAGTGAGTGGTGGCTTTGCAGTATAAAAGATGGACAAAAGGATTATCGACTAGTTTCGCCATTTATTCCCGGCTTCTTCAAGGATACACAACAAGAGGCTCGCAAGCCTTTATATACAGAAATTTGGGTACAAATGAACCAATGAGCATGGAGGTACAGGGCAAGACAACAAAGTAACAAATAAGAAAATTAACCAATAGGACAAATAAACTAAGGAGTAAAGAAAAACAAAAATGTGTGGGGGGGTCGCAAACGCGGACCGAAAAGAGGTCGTATCCGGTAGTCAAAATGACAAGTGGATTTACTAACAGGACCGTATAAATAAAAAACTGAATGAAAAATTTTTTTATATAAAGCAAAGTACGAAATAAAAATAAAAAAAAAAAAAAAAAATTATATAAAGCAAAGTACAAAATGAATAGATTACAAAAGGTCTGAGAGAGGATTGAGTATGGCGAACACATCGAATTCAGAAAATTCAGAGTATGGCGAAAATAAAAATTTGGAGAAAGCCCCTTATCGTTTTGTTTATTTTTGAGAGCAACTGAAATTCAACTCATTCTATCGATGATATCTTTCTGAATTTTCAAGATATTTGCTTGGGCTTTTTATAACAGTAGCTCTATACATTTGGCTAATAAATTATGCAAAAGACAATTTCGTAACGC
>JAHWFO010047191.1:37289-53294 GCA_023313115.1 Rhysida immarginata | reverse complement strand
TTAGATCAAATTTTAACGGTATACACAGTCTTATGTACCCTGTTATTTCTCCAAATTTCATTAATCTAGGCCTTACGAAACCTGAGTTATTAACTTGTTGAACTTGGAGTTTGCATTTTTATTTCTGTTCATATCTCAGTTATCGTTCAAATTCGGACCCATGTTCATAGGACGTTTTGTGTTTATCTTAACCTCTATAATACCCCCTTTAAGTATTTTAGATTCGATGTAAATCACCCTGTATATCAGTATGTGTTTCATTAAGTAAATATTCTTCTTGCATGATTTTTATAATATAAATATTTTTCTCGCTAAAATAACGGTAAAATTAGCTTTTCATTGAAATAAATATTTTTCTTGTATCTTTTAAAGTAAATGGTAATAAACCCTAAAGGTAGGCCAGAATTTCAATTGTATCTCTTGAAAGCAGAAGGGATTAAAAGATAGAAGCTGGGGTTTCAAAGGGATTAAAAGATAGATAGATGGCCTTGTCAAGTCACGTGTATCGGGAAGAAGCTTCATGGATTCCTTCAATCACAGAAGCATGCGGAGGGAGATGTAATTTAGTTTTGTTTACATCTCTCGCAAAGTTACGATGGATGGAGTTTAGAAACATTCTCAAACTCTAATAGTTCAAGTTAAGAAAATATTCGTTAACATTCATATTTTAAAAGACGGTTAATCTCTGTATGTATTGATAATTCCACTTAATTTCTATAGTTTTGGTATCTGCAGATCAATGTGAACAAAAGAAGTATCCATTAATCACTTTGAACAGTTTTTAAAACAAACAAATTGACATTTATTATTTAAATTTTTTCAAGCATCTACTTTCACTGACAGATTCCAACAATTCATTTATTTTATTGTTTCCACTGAATAAAGCTTTTTTCAACTGCATATTAAGTCTTGTTATTTATTTTATACAGGGCATCGTAATGAATAGAGTTATTAAGCGTGATTACTTGATAGATTTCCAGCACTCGCTTGCAAGGAAAAGATGAAACATTAACCGTAGTTTTAAAAATTAATTTTCAATCGCGATTGTTTTTTTCTTATTGCTACTAGTCATCGTTTCTTAAGCAATTTTATCTATTACCATAAGGAATCTTATTCTATTTGTTAAGCTATTCCTGTATCAATAGCCACAGTGATTCTGTCATTATTACAGTCAGACCTCGGACATTTGCGAGGTTAGGGTCCAGAACCTGTCGCGAACGAGGAGGATTCACAGATGCTTGGTATAATCACTAAAAAAGGTAATATATGCTATTTCTATAGTTGAAATCCGAAATATGACCCAGTCATGCTCCTAACACTTTAATTTCATTTAAAAGTTAGCTTAACTTATTACACTTAAATATACAACAACAAATGTTTGATGTAAAAATAGAGTACTGTACCACCTAACACATATCTGTCACACTATCACATTTACAGTACAGTATACTAGTGTTACCCCTACTAATTCATAGAATAGGCATTGGTTGCCATTTTCTTTTGCATTCACAATAAGGTGAAATGAGTAAATGAACACAGATGTGAGCGGGAAAAAAAAAAAATAATAAAAAAAAAAATAAAAAAATAAAAAAAATCGCAGATGCTAATAAGTTCTGTTCCAATGAAATTCTTTCGGATCTGTGAATTTGTAAATCATGAAGCGTGAATGTCCAAGGTCTGGCTGTAGTTTGTTAGCATTTATTGTCATTGCTAGATAAAAAAATATTTTAAAGAAAGTATTGTTTTAAATAATGTAAGTTTTGCAAAAATATTTCCATGTTTATTTTACTTTTTATTGGTCACTGGGGGACATGGCTGGAAACGGCTTTTTTTTTTTTTTTTTTTTTTTTTTTTACTGTGAAAATTTTATTGCTGTATGTGATTGGTTTCATTCACAGCTTAGATGAGGATATCTGTATCTGTTTGCCTAGCAAAAAAACTGTTTCACTTCTTCACAGATATAAAATGACTGTCATTCACGCTGCTTTTCATCTTTTGTTTTCAATATTTTAAAATAAGAGTAAAAATACTGTTTTAAGCTTAGCAAACAATATACAAATTTCACTAATAACACATTATAAAATGCTCATCACTCAAATACTGAAACAATAAAACATATAACAGAATCTTAACACGAAACATGAAATTGCCATTTGCAGTAAGCAGGATTCGCTATAAAGTTGGTCGACAGTGACAGCAACGCTTTTATTTCACACATCTGCCACCCTACCTGATTTTAGCATTGGTTACTGCATTGGTTATTACAATATCTAATTCTATTCGTTATGCAGGGCAAGTTAAAGCTGTAAAATAGTTTTATATCAAATTTAAGTAACAAATTTAACATTAAAATATAGCAAGAATAATGATATAATGTGATCACAAGAAAAAACTTTTTTTAGCATGATTATAGGCTGGACTTGACTGCTTTTACCATTTGACTCTTAATTCATATACAGGATTAAGGATAAGCTCAAAAAGCACAATTGTTTTTACTCATCAGTATTAGCAATTGCCATCATCAGATAGCCAACCCAATTGTTGCATGACCAGTCTGTTAGTCTAAAATGGTTGAATGGTGCAGGGACAATTCAATAATTAAAAAAAAAAGATTAGTGGCTATGGAATATATACTGTATATTAATTTTTAATTTATTACTTGGAAAAGACTGCCAACAGAGCATGCCACTGCATGAGAAATTTGATTTAGTTCTTAATTCGAGTACAATCTATCAATAGAAAGAGTTAAAAAGCTTCTGAATCCTCATAGGAAAGTAATAAATATAAACTGGAATTGATGCTCCAACATAAGGAAAAGATATTAAACAACAAATGAAGTGGAAAAATTCCACGATCAGATTCGAATCAGGGACCACATGTATTCAGCTCCTCGCCTCTACCAACTGAGCCACTGTGGACACTACACAGTAAGGCTACAAAATAGTTAACAAGTGTCTTAAGTGTCTAAGAGTCTTAACACATCTACAAGAGTCTAAGACTACAAAATAGTTACCATGGAGACCTGTTGATAGAGGTGACTGGGCCATCCAACTTAAAACACTTGGGGATAGCCTTCTGTACCATATCCATAGTGACCCAGTTGGTAGAGGTGATGAATTGGTTACTTGTGGTCCCTGGTTCGAATCCAGGTCACTGAATTTTTCCATCCATTTTTTGTTTAATAACTTTACTTTTTGATCCATCGATATTTTTAAAAATTTTGTATGCTTCACATTACTTGTGAAAACGATCAGTATGTCCATAGCATTCATTCTTAACCAGCTTTAGAATATCAAATATTTTAATTGTATTATTAATATTTTTTTAAATTAAAACATGGAACCAACGTAACAGTGCCAGATAAAATCAAAACATTAGGATCAATAGCAAATGAATAACCAAATAACGGCATAAATAATTTAAGGAATTACCAAAAAATAACTTAAGTGCACACAAATAGTTTAATTAAATTTCAAAGATACAAATCTGGATGACAAAACTTCACAAAAATGTATAACTTCAAAAAATTTATGAAATAATTTATCCAGGTCTGGATTTTGAAGAAAATCTCAGCTTTAAATTTTACGATTCTAATTAAAAGAATTTGTTTTTAGAAGGAGTAGATTTAAAAATATTTTTGATAAATTTCCAAATTACGTAGATTAGGGTTTCTTGTCAATTCAAAATTATCTAAACAAAAATATTTTATTAAGAATTTTATAAGGTAACCAAAAAAAGTTCTTGCCATTTTTATAAACCATCTTAGGTCACAAACGGCAAGACCTTTATGGTTGTTTCCTTAAATTATTTTAAATACTACCAGATATCCCTGGCATTGTTCAGGCTCTTTTTTAATAAAATTTTGCAATATCTGAATGTGAATCTTCTATCTATATCAAGAGGGATGTTTGTGGGTGGGTTTGTTTGTTTCTTATACAAATCTACACATTTATTCTGATCTTGATGAAATTTTGTTTACTTGACCTTCAAAGCATGAGGAAGGTCACTGTCTACCTTAGGTTTCCAAAAAATAATAATTATTGATAAAAAATTGATCTTCAAGGTTATGATAGGGCATATTAATGAGAAATATCTCATGACCAACAATGCAAGGCAAAGTTTATGCAATATAGATAAGTTTAAATTTGTAACAATGCAATTAAGTTTTTCAGTGAAGAGGTAAATTCCTGTCTTTCGGATTTTTCTTAGAATGGATAGTCCCTTCGCTCTGTATTGCAGTGATTGAGTTATTATTTACCCAATTTGGAGGTTTAATTTAGCTTTTTGAGGTTGTTCTGTTTACCTACAAGCATAATTATCCCGGGCAACACCGGGTCCTCTGCTAGTCTATCTTCTATCTATATAAAGAAGGATGTTTGTGGGTGGGTGGGTCTGTCTGTCTGTCTGTCTGTCTGTCTGTACGTTTTTTATACAAATCTACAGTTTTATTCCGATCTTGATAAAATTTCACATACATGACCTTCAAAGCATGAGGAAGGTCACTGTCTACCTCAGATTTCGGAAAAATAATAAATATCGATAAAAAATCGATATTCATGGTTATGGCAAGGCATATTAATGAGAAATATCTCATGACCAACAATGCAAGGCAAAGTTTGTACAACAATAGGTATCAACAATGGTATCAGCACGCAATTCACAAACACACTGCATGGACCAAATATATATATCTCATGACCAACAATGCAAGGCAAAGTTTGTGCAACAATAGGCCCATCGTGTTCGCATCAACAATGGTATAAATGCGCAATTCACCAATAACAATGAGCACAGAATGATGATGTAATGTTAAAGCAATCTTTCCAAGAATTATAACAATGAACATAAAATGATGATGCAATATGGATAAGTTTCAATATGTAACAATGCATAGAATTCCTGTTATTCAGGCTTTTCTTAGAAAAGAGAGTTCTTAGTACTTAACAATTTCTTGAAAGTCTTTAAAAATGATCAGTAACTGGAGATAATGGAGAGTTAGCAGACTATTGAGAAAGAGTGGAAAGACGACAGAGGAAGCATTCCTATAGCTCCAAGATGTATTGAGCAAATGGGAAGCAAATAAATAGAAGAATCGGCAACCGCTAGACTGCACAAAGTGATGAATGGCCAAGTTTTGCTTCAACACATCGAGAGAAGAGTAGAAATTGCAACAACATCAAGTGTACATCTGAGGTAAGATTACGTGAGTAAGAAATTATTTAGACTAGCAGTGGCATCTTTGGAGAGGTCCAGCCATCGTGAGCCTTTAAAAAAAAATTTTTTCGAATTTTCATTAAGAATTTTTACTGTATTAATTCTAAGCATTTTCATGTGTTTATTTTTAAGATATTTCAAAATTTAATTTAATTTTTTGAGATTGTTCCGTTTACCTCCAAGTATAATTATCTCGGGCAACGCCGGGTACCTTTGCTAGTTTTCTATATATATAAAGAAGGATGTTTGTGGGTGGGTTTGGTTTTATACAAATCTACAGTTTTATTCCGATCTTGATGAAATTTTACATACTTGACCTTCAAACCATGAGGAAGGTCAATGTCTACTTTAGATTACAAAAAAGTAATAATTATTGATAAAAAATCAATATTCATGGTTATGGCAAGGCATATTAATGAGAAATATCTCATGACCATCAATGCAAGGAAAAGTTTGTGCAACGATAGGTATCAACAATGGTGTCAACACGCAATGCACCAACACTAGGTAGGGATCAACAATATAAGGCAAAGTTTGATCTCATGACCAACAATGAAAGGCAAAGTTTGTGCAATATAGATGAGTTTCAATTTGTAACAATGCATAGAATTCTTGTTATTCAAGCTTTTCTTAGAAAAGAGAGTTCTTAGTACTTAACAATTTCTTGAAAATCTTTAAAACTGATCAGTAACTGGAGATAATGGAGAGTTAGGAAACTATTGAGAAAGTGTGGAAAGACGACAGAGGAAGCATTCCTTTAGCTCCGTGCTATAGGTAAGCATGTCAATAGAAGAACCGGCGATCGCTAAACTACACAGAGAGATGAATGGCCAAGTTTTGATTCAAGACATCGAGAGAAGAAAGGGAATTGCAACAACATCAAGTGTACATCTAAAGTAAGATTATGTGAGTAAGAAATTATTTAGACTAGCAGTGGCATCCTTGGAGAGGTCCATCCATTTTTTTCAAATTTTCCTCTAAGCGTTTTCATGTGTTTATTTTTAAGATATTTCAAAATTTATTCCAAAAAAAAAAGTCCGAGCCAGACTTGATTGGATAATCCTTTTGCTCTGTGTTGTATTGATTGAGTTATTATTTAACCAATTGGGAGTTATAAATTAATTTTTTGAGATTGTTCTCTTTACCTACAAGTGAGATTATCCCAGGCAACGCCAGGTAACACTGCTAGTATACAATAAAAACGAACACTTTAAAAAGCTTACAATTAATGCAGTTAAAATATAAGGCCAACTATGGCCCTCTATCCGTTCTACCCGGCGTTGCTCGTGTTGGAATGTTGTGTACAGCTGACAAGGGGACCGCACGTACATGTAATCATGGATTTGGTTGAAATTTTAGGAGGTCAATCTACAACATTACTATACATTCTGTGTAAAAAGATTTGACTCAATGGCCTTTCATTTCGGAGAAAAAAATAAAATATTTTATGTTTATTATTGTAGTTCCAGATAAGCCAAATGGGAAGAAGGGTTTACAACTTAACAGCGGTAGTGCAGTGGTTAACATCAGGTTCTGTGGACTTACTGGTCTGGGATTGATTCCTGTAGTGCATGTATTGAATTTTTTTTTCATTTTTTTTTTTTTTTTCCTTCATTTCCCCCCTCCCCCCCATTTTTTGTGTTTTTCGCCATTATTATTTGTTTGCACTTTGTATGATAACATTCACATACATAAGCAACGGCACAGGTCAAAAAAATGCAAAATGCATTGTACAATATTTTCACGGATAGTCATTGCCATGGCATGCGAAATAAAAAAGAAACTATAAAGATCTATTCGCACTATCGACGGTCTATGTGCAACAGCCAACGTCAAATCACGGATCGCCAATGACCATCCGTGAAAATAATATACAAATTTTTCAACATTGACAATATTGTACAATATTTAAAAAAATTTTGCTTATGTATGTGAATGTTATTATGTATAGTGCAAACAAATAGTCAATAATGGTAAAAAAAAAAAAAAATAGAAAAATGAAAAAAAATTTCAATACTACAGGAATCGATGCCAGACTAGTAAGTCCACAGAACCTGACATTAACCACTGCACTACCGCTGTTAAGTTGTACACCTTTCTTCCCACTTGGCTTAATCTGGCATTACAATAATAAACGTAAAATTTTTTTTTTTTCTCCGAAACGATAGGCCATTGAGTCAAATCCTTTTACACAGAAGGTATATTAATGTTGTAGATTGACTTCCTAAAATTTCAACCAAATCCGTGATTACATGTCCGTGTGGTCCCCTTGTGAGTGGGTTTTAAGTAGTGCCAGAGAAAAAAATGTGCAGAATAATGTATGTGGTTTTGAAAGTGGGAAGAAATAAAATGAAAACTAAACAATACTTTGATCTGACATTTCTTCAGCCCTGGCTAGGGCAAAGTAGATAAAGGGATGGGCAGTGACATCGACCGGAAGTCCGTCATTTTTGATGCCACACTGAATCAGGAAAAGCGTACAATTTATATCCATTTCGAATGTGATTGCTGCAATTTGATGCACAACAACCAGTCAAATATGTGTTTAGTTGAAAATATGAGGAATAACAAATAAAATCATTATGTGTATCGAGTTGTAACGTATTCCCACTGTTTGATCCCATTGTGAATCAGGAATACAATGATTCAATACACATAATAATTTTATTTGTTTTTCCTCATGTTTTCAACTAAACACATATTTGGCTGATTGTTGTGCACCAAATTGCAGTAATCACATTCGAAATGGATATAAATTGTACACTTTTCCCGATTTACAGTGGGATCAAAAATGCCGGACTTCCGGTCGATGTCACTGCCCATCCTTTTATCTACTTTCCCTAGCCCTGGCTATAGTTCTTCTGTTTCCTCCCCAATTAATGCACCTTCTCCAACCCCCCCCCCCCCCCCCCCAAGCGCCAATGCAACTACATCAACCTGGTTGTCGGCTACTTGGTCAAAAATCACACGATTTCAAAAACAGTGCTGAAGTCTTATATATCATTGCGTGGCAACTCCTGTTCATCAGTTGTTCAATAGGTGGCCGCAATTTCTTCCATGGGGGCTTACTTTGTCGCTTCTTGGCTGGCGTTGGATGTACATACTAGGTAACCAAAAAAGTTCTTGCAGTTTTTAATTTCAGAAAACAAAATGATGTACACAAAAAGAAGCATATCACTAGTCCCCAAAGTAATCCCCATTGGCATCTAGCACCTTCTGCCAACGTTTCTCCAATTGATCAATCCCCTGGCTGTAAATCTTGCCGGTCTTGGACTCAAAGAAGTCCGTGAGTGCCTTTCGCAGGTCGGTATCATTGGGGTAGGATTTTCCACGAAATTTTGGAAATTTTTTTTTTGTTGTTTTGTTCGGAACAAGTTCAATTGGAATTTTCCGTGTATCTGTTACGGTTTTTAAGGTAGGACTTGAATGTGTCCTCATTTGCTTAGTTGAGATGATGAAAAGTGCACCATGGGGTAGGTCACCCACAACTTCCTATTCATTGGATTCATCAAAATTGACATATCTGTTTCGATTACAAAAATAAAAGGGAAGAACTATTTGATTGGTTGAACTTGGTACATTTTCTCTAATTTTTATATTTATTACCATATCATATTTAGAATCCTGTGTTCTTTTCACCATTTGTTGATACAAACGCAACTGGTTTTTTGTTGTGCAAACTTTGCCTTGCATTATTGGTCCATACAAATTGTTGGTGAGATACCTCCTATTAGGGATCGTTCAAGAAATACATCGCACTGTTTTTGGCATTTTTAAATCCCCCCCCCCCCTTGTCGCATTGTGTCACATTTGCTATACCCCCTTCCTTTTTAAGATGTCACACCAAATAAGTTAATCCCCCCCTTCCTATAAAAAATAAGAAATAATCTTTGGTTACTTCCAAACACAATAAACCTGTTTGAAATAAGATTTTATTATTGTTTATGTGTAAATTAGATAAAATTTGAAAAGTCTCATGGACTTATATGATGAAATCTTAGGTTTTTGCTTAGGTGTTAACAATTACGATTTTTGAAATTTGAAAATTTAACTATCCAAAAAAATCTTGCAAATATTCTAAGAAGGAGCTTTAATCATGACACAGAAGTTCAATTACAGTAGAATCTCGTTTTTACGACTCGCATTTTGCAAAATTCCAGATTTTACGAACTAATTCTGAAATCCCGACCCCTTAATATAATAAACTAAGTTTTACGAAGTGTTTTTACGACGAAATTCGGATTTTACGAAGTTGGAAGTTATAATTGGTAGTAAAAATTTTACTAAAAAAGTGAATTTTTTGCGTGAGCGGCCTGGTTGCATTTTTTCATCTGGCTGCATTTCGTTCATTTGGCTTAAGTTAACGCAGTCGTGATCGATGATCATTCTGTGCCATATACAAGACAAAGCTGCATGTGCTCATGTCAACAAGGCTTAAAAGATAAAGTAACAATTTATTCATTGTTGACTCTTCACTACGAATAGACTGTTACACGACATGTCATTATCTTGGTATTCTTTAAGGTCTCTCTTAGAGCACATTCAATCAACTTGAAGGGGTCCACGAAAAAGCCTGAAAAGTTGATATAGCCGAAATAAGACCTTGATGATGATATTGTCGAAAATAGAATTAGAAAAAGTTAATCATGCAAACAGTGGACGGATAAACGTACAGCCCAAACATGCATTCTTATAAGTAGCTTTTAGCTAAAGCCCCTGATAAGGAAGCATTATTATCCTGTCCATTGTTAGCATTGACAGTTGCAAACAATTTAAAAACAGTCATTGTTGTTGTTGTTACGTATAATAATTAAAATAAACATTATTGTGAAACTCAGAATGGTCAGAATTTTAATTGTAGTTGATTTTTTTATTGATATAATAAGCCACAGATGGCAAAGGCATTTTTTGTTTTTTAAAAACATAGCGTCGCTTCATCGATAACATTGTTTTGACATTTGAGAAGCCATTTAATAGAACGTAAAATCATACAAGACTTGTCACCATAGTATAATTAATCAGATGGAACAGATACTTAATCTACAGGCTGTCCCATAAGTTTCCATACATAGGAAAAAATAAGCATTTTTATGATAACCATATTGGTTTATATGACTACCACTGTTTTGAAAACACATTTCAATGCATGTCCTCCACTGCTGAAGTCATGAACTTTTATGACACCCTATATATGAATAAAACCCTATGTGTCTATATTCTCGATAATCTACAACCACGAACCAATGAGCGTCAAACATTGCATGATGCTTTAACATACACTGGTGCTCAAAATTAACAGGACAAAAACATTTTCGTGGATTTCTCTAAAACTACTGGACCGATTCAATTGAAATTTGGGGGTTGAAGCAAGTTAACAGTGCGGATTCTACTAACCAATAATAATCGTTCAAGTCCTTCTTTGCATATGTAAATTAAGCTACTTCGAAATAACCGTCTTTGTGACATCGCTTTAAAAGGCTGTTGCGTGTAAGTTTTGAACATTCTAGCCATTTTACGGAAAGATGGAACATCACCGAAGGTTAGAAGATTCCGAAAAATGGAGAGCAGTGGGACGATTGGAGGCTGAACACACCCAAGCAGAAGTTGCAAGATTTTTTCATGTTTCGAGAAATGTCATCTCAGAATTATGGAGACAGTTACAAGAGACAGCGACGATATGCAGACGACCAGGGCAAGGTCACCTTAGGGCTACCTCAAGGCAAGAAGCCAGGCGCCATAGGGAGATGACGGCCACTCAGCTCGCAAACGAGGCATACTGTCCTTGTCTGCTAATGGAACCTCTGTTTCGAGGCATACTGTTTACCGGAGGCTTCATGAGAGAGGGCTGTATGCCAGGAGACCAGCGGTCTGCATCCCACTTACTCCAGGACACAGGAGAGCCTGGCTGACTTGGTGCAGACAACACCAGCCCTGGACCCAAGCACAATGGGCCTGTGTTTTATTCAGTGATGAGTCGAGATTCAGTCTAAGCACGGATTACCGGCGAGTTTTCATCTGGAGAGAACCAGGAGCATGCTACAATCCCTCTAACATCATGGAAGTTGACCACTATGGTGGTGGTGGTGTCATGGTCTGGGGCGGCATCATGTTGGACAGATGCACAGACCTCCACGTTTTTGAGAGGCTCTCTGACTGCTCAGATGTACAGGGACGACATCTTAGCACCCTATGTAAGGCTCTTCAGGGGTGCATTTGGTCCCCATTTCATTTTTATGGACGACAATGCTCGTCCACATAGGGCAAGGCTGGTCAACGAATACCTCGAAAAGGAGGATATTCAACGGATGGAATGGCCAGCAAGATCTCCAGACCTGAACCCGATAGAGCATGTTTGGGATACACTGGGCAGGAGAATTGCAGCTCGCCAGTTTTCTCCCAGAACCCTCCAGGAGCTACGAACTGCCTTGGTGGAGGAGTGGGGTTCCTTGCCCCAACACCTCATTAACAGCATGAGGAATCGCTGTGAGAGCTGTATTGCTGTTAGAGGTGACCATACACCCTATTAGCCTCCTAAAAAGACCTTTAATGCAATCTTGTTTTTGACATTCCATAGTTTCATGAGCATGGTTTGAAAGTTATCTTCAATAATTATTCGTGATAGCTTATTCCATTACCCTACCAAATTTCAATGGAATCAGTCTAGTAGTTTTAGAGAAATCCACGAAAATGTGTTTGTCCTGTTAATTTTGAGCACCAGTGTAGTTCGGGAAAGATTTTTAACTACGGTACTTTGCAATGGATTTCATTGCCTTGCCCTGCAAAACAAGTGGAAAACCATACATTGATTTTATGGTAGCATGTTCTCATACATTTACATTTTGCATTTTCAACAATTACATCCTACACAGTCAAATTTGGCAAAAAATAAAAATCCTGAATTTGGTTAATCTAAAATTTACCGTATACAACCTGGCTTTGTTAACTTCAAATAAACTAAGCGGAGCAAGGTGCCTATTCTAGTGAAAGGAATAACAGAATTACACTACATCAGTTTTTATCAGAAGTGAATATCTATGAGCAAGTGATGTGCTCAGTACAATGATAATGGACAAAACATGGCTTGATTGTACAGGTTGTGCAACAGATCTCCAGATACTTGGTCAATTTTGTCTTCATTGACCCTTTCTGCATACTGCCCCTGTTAGTCGTCACGCAAATGGCCATCAAGCCCCTCTGTATCTTAGCTGCTATTTTCACAGGTTGTCTTATCTTAAATTTTCTGAAAAGCCAAAAGGGAGCAAATTGTGTGAAGACCAAGTTATTTTTTTGGACAAGTAATATTTTGGTCCCTTTATTGGACAAGTAATATTTTAGTGCTTAAGTTGGCTATACTGGGTTTAACTGTTAGCCTTCCACTTCCCTCTCGCAGCTGTTCCTCACTGCTACGCGAGTCTAGTTCGAGTAACACGTGTTTACAATAGCTGTGCCGATTCAGAATCCTGCCAAATGTGAAGTGCGCTCCACCATACCTTTTTTCCCAAGCACAAGATAAGTGCCCAGAGGATATTCACAAAGCACTTGTTCTCATTTATGGAAATATTACAAGTTGACAACATATAACGAAGTGATGTCATGAATTCTCTGGAGACAGGACCGATGTTCATGTCAAACACAGGAGCGGTAGGCCGTCTCGGGTCTCTGATGCACTTCTGCACTTGTTTCTTAGCCTGAGAAAAATCTTTTAGGACAACGCTTCCACGATGAAGAGATCAAGTACAAGATTGAAATGTGGTTCCAGCATCAGGTGCCAGAATTTCATGACTGTGGGACCAGAAGCTAAGAAGTGTCTTAACAAGTGTTTGGACGATGGCAGCAATTATCGTCGAAAAATAACCCCTGTATCACTTAAATAAGTTTTAGTGGACATTGTGTCAAATAAACATTTTTTGAAAGAATACTAGCCGTTGTAACCTTACTTTCCAAACATGCTTCATATTTAAAAGGATGTTCTTTTTTTAAGGTGCGAATTCTTCAGATTATGGTGAAATAAATCTTGCACTGTAATTAAAAAACGAGATATACAAGCTGTTCACAAAAGAATATACCAACTTTGAAAGGCTATATTTACCAAATTACACAACTTATAGATTTAATCAACGCGTTTTTCAGAATGATATAATCTGAAGTTTGGTTTGGTTATCCATATGATCACAAATATTCAATGTGACGCCACGAAAAGCCCGAACGATGTATAATACAGAGCTTGCACTAGCTGTAATCCATAAGGTTTCATAACCAACTGCTCTCTCAACACTTTCCACAACGTCGAAAGAGGCATTTGGAGTTCCCAGATGGCTCTGGCGAGTCGACTTCCTCGGACTGCAAGTGAACGTTTGCTGAATGCGTTCCGGGATTTTTGACTTTGCAATGGCACCCTTTTTCAGTGAACTGACGAAACCAATGTAGGATATTTCATCTTTTTGGAGGATTGGATCCATATATGTCACCAAATTAATTTTATCGATTTCAAGCACTTGGCAATGTCTCAAAACTTCAGAATGTCCCCTTCCCGATGATAACAGTGGTGATTCCAGAGTTGTTTCGTTTCCGATATATAGCCTTTCAAATTTGATATATTTTTTTGTGAATCCCTGTACTGTGCTACTGTGAAAATTAAAAACGGTAGCATCTCTTTTCTCCCTGCATTTTGCTTCATTTTGTTATTTAGCTTGGACAGAAGCATGATAGAGTCCATCCACCCACCAAGAAAATTAAGAGTGACAGAGTTTCTTTTATTCCTGCAAGTTGCTTCATGTTGTTATTTAGCTTGGACGGAAGCATGATAAGAGTCCACATATATGCAGCATCTTTCTCTTAGGTGGCCTTTAAAGCTGGCCAAAAAAAGGGGGAAACTCTAATCCACAGAGAGAATTGAAATACCGGATACATATTTCGACTAGCAAATAGCCAAATTCAGCGATGAGAGACAAAAGTCAACTTTTACTTTGAACTTGAGTCAACTTTTGTCACTCATCGCTGAAGATGGCTACTTAGTAGCTGACATACGTATTCAGTATTTCAATTCTCTTTGTGGATTAGGCCCGCCCCCCACCACCACTTTTTGCTATGCATATACACTACAGTATGTGCACAGAAAAGCATAAGAATACATGAAGTGTAGCATTTTATTTTATTCAATACAAATACAGAATACATGTAGTATTACAGTTGATTAATTTTTTAACCTTTTGTCGGGCACATATGCGGTGTTAGGACTGCACTTTCCCTTTGTTTCAATGTTTCAAATAGACTGGTGGCTCCACCTACCAGGAAGGCTAGGTATTCTCATTTGAACACTTTTGCAATATTTTCAGCTGGTTTTCGTCCTGTAAGCAGCTAATTACTCTAAGAGAGAGCGTCTTGAATGAGTCACTATCCACACTGCGGACCAAACACAGCCATGTGCCTGGTTACGAAACATTCTGCAGACTAAACACCGCCAAACTTTTTATATGTCAAACAGGTAACGCCAAACGCGCTGGCCTGTGGTTATTTTTACCAGGAACTAGATATATCTGGAATTAATTCCCAAAAATTTTTTTCTGCAATAACCCACAGAAGATTTGCAGAAGAAAACAATATTTGACTAATTTATCAATGTTACTGATGGAAGAAAACTGCAGCCCAATTGCACCTAACCAACTGAAAATAATCATGTTTTTCAATCTCACCCTAAATAAGTAGCAGTGGCTTTTGACCTTGCCCGAAGTAAGCAGTAGTGTCTTTTGACCTCAAATGAAATACTTCATAAATAAAATTCTACTTTGTAGAAACTTACCTCTGAATTTTTTTGGAGGATTGGCTAATTCCCCTGCATCTGGTTGAACCACACATCTGTCATCAACCAATCTGAAAAAATTAGGCATTTTTTTTAACTATTCATTTATCAAAGAAACAAAAACTTCATCCATGCCTTAAATTCAATGAACTTTTTTCAAGCACAGGCATCTGCAATGTTATATAAAAGATGTTTAAAAATGATTGCATCAGTTTGACAAAATTGTGGTGAGTTTGGCAGGATGGTGTTAAAAAGTCACAGACTTGATGGTGGAAATGTGAAGAGCGCCATCCTGTTGAAAGAGAATATCCACATTCATTGTAGATGTTGCATGAACCAATTTTCAATCTGTGTCAAAGTTTCTTCCAATGGCAAAACAGGCCATAAATTGTGAATTGTAAGATGGATGGCAATTCAAACAAAAACTTAAAGATGTGTTTTTCTTACATAATCAAAACTTAACCTCACATTATTTCGATACAAACCGCAATATCTTATTTTAGAAGTGAAATATCTTATTGTGGAATTGTGGTTTTGTGTTGTTGTTTACTCACAATACTAATAGCACAAAATCAGAAAGTAACTTTGGTACAAAAAGGGCAAAACCACGTGTCAAGTACATAGACTATTAAGTAAAACAGCACTTTGGTGTGCTTTTTGCGTGAAAAACTACCAAAAACTTAGTTTTGAATTGAAACTTCTTCTCTTTCTAAGATCTTCAGTTTGAAAATCTGTGGATACTCACTTATAAGTGATGAAATTTGGAGACGACCTTCCACTTTTCCACAAAGAAGTTTTGTTATAAGCATCTGAAATGTACATCTATGCCGAATAAAACTTCTTTGTGGAAAAGGGGAAGGTCATCTTCGAATTTCTTTTTATAACTAATAAAACAGTTGCAAAAAATTCACAAAACCTCTGCAACCATTAGTAAACATCCTGTAGTCCTCCTGTTTTCCTTTTCTTTTTTAATGTGATGGACATAATTATTG
>JAHWFO010047191.1:26906-37189 GCA_023313115.1 Rhysida immarginata | reverse complement strand
CTCCCCCTCCGTTCCTCCCTCTTGCCCCTTCCCCCCCCCGCGCCGCCCCCCCCCCCCCCCCCCCCCCCCCAGGTCGGTAGATCTTATTACTTCATTATTTCATTAACTTCTACTGTAAACTTTTATGGATACACAAATTTGGCTTTAAGTAATAAATGAAAGGAAAAAAATACACAACTATTGTATCTTATTAAATAAGTTATAGTTTGGGAAGCAATTTCAAGTCATGGAAGTTTGCCTTTCATTTGTATTACTTTATACTAATTCAGTGATGCTCCTACTATGTTTTGATGCTGCACCCTGCCACTTTTTCAAATTGCTATCAGTGCCTTTTAAAGATGGACAGCTTCGCTATATTTTTAAAACCTTTGCTGCCACTGAGCTTACCTATTATCCTGTTGCCACATTCATCTTATAACATCACTGTAACTTAATTATTGGAGTATCATAATTTTCTCCAGTTCTATCAAACATTTAATTTACAATAGATTTAACCCTGTTTAGACTTTATTACTAATGAAGTATCATCATTAATTCTTTATTAACGAAACATATGTATTGAACATAAAAGTTTACTTCTATGAAATGTAATCAAATATTGAATTGCATTTAGTGCACACTATCGGTTATAATAATACATACAGACACATAGAATATAGAATATTTTTTTCCATCATTGCCACAATCAAAATGGAGAAAAAAAGATTCATAACACATTACGTTTCTAAATTGAAATCTTCTTCACCAATATCAAGATGATTTCAATCGAAATGGATGCAAGTAAATACATGTACTGTACTTACAGACCTTTATATTTAATTAAAATAAGCTCTTTGGTTAAGTTAATCCTTTCTTTTTTATTTTTTTTTCTTCATGTTCTTTTTAAAATAGATTTTTAAAATTATTTTATTGCCTTTTAAATAAATGTGTGATTACATAGACATAATTTTAATATTTGTTTATCATTCAGTCAAGGCAAAATTTACTTAGTAAGAAATTCACAAGTAAATTTATTATTATTCATTATTACAATGTATACAAAATCTTGAACTGTCCTCGAAGCTAAGTCAAAATAACATGTTTTTAAGCGAATTAATATTATTATATTACTTTTTTTTTCAATGCAAATCCTTTCATAGTAAGTGAAAGAACATTTATTAGAATGCTATACACTTCAAGGACAACTGCTCAAAACCTGAGCACATTACACGAAAATAAGATCAAATAAAATCGCATCTACATATGATCTGGTGGTAGAAAAAAGTATGAGAAAACGATCCAATACATTAAACACTATGATGTTTCGTTATTTATTCCTTTTGTTCAGGATAGAATAGAAGGGTTGTTTGTTGTTGTCATGTTTTGTTTTTTCCTTTTCGTTTTATTTATTTATTATTATTTTTTTAAAACTTTCGTTCTCAACCTTTCATCTTCCACTATGATTACATAAATAAAAAAAAAAATCACTTAATCGGGCCTGTTTATTCACCAGTGCCAAGAGCAGATGAAGGAATAATTATTAGTAGATCACCCTCCCCAAAGATGAGTTTATGTTATCGAAGTGTAGATGAAAGCGAGAGTAGGCTGTTCATCACGAACGTATTAAAGGTAATTTTGAAGCCTAGTAGAAAATATCACCTACCCTAGAGTGCTAATAAACCCATTGACACTTCCTTCCGCGTATAGGGAGACTATATCTCCCATGTGCAAAAAGCTCGCTGAAGATGCCATATCAGCCATCCTGAAGAATTCCCAGAGATGACGTTAATAATAACAACAACAGAAAAGAGTGTAGGTGAAAAAAATAAAAGAAAACCGAAAGGTGAGAAATCAAAGAGTGAGTCTTCTTTCCTCACGTGTCTTGCAAGGAAGGTGACTTATCTCCACTAGATTACAACTTCTCTGTAATCGGCCGACATTCACCTTGCCTCCATGACTACGCGGATATGAGTGAGGTTATTAGAATGAACAAATCGAATTATTATACAATCGACCAGCACATCGTCGCATTGGTTTTAATTCGAATCCCAACTCGTCCGCTGAGAAACGTCAACTTCTGGGTAAGAGGCTGAACGCCATAATGAGAGTGAGCAAGGTGGCGGCGATTTACTCTGCTGTGCAGTGCTTCTTTGCTGTGTCCATCCGCGGACGACGCCGAGCGGAGCGATATTTGTTAGCGCTGAAATAGGAAGTAACGAATTGAGTATCAATTGACATCTGTAGTGTTTTATTGCGACTATCGAAATCATTTCTTGGGAATAGAAATACTTTGTTTTGAATTCAAGCTTGTAAAAACATTAAAGCCACGATCTACGTGCTCTAAATTTTGAGCGCTTTCTTGAGAACTCATTGCCATCTATTGTTGGAAAAAAGAGATATTTTCAGTTGTTCTTATTCAGAATGTTTAGCAAAACTTTTAATTTCTGTTTCGATCAGGTAGCAGACGCTTTTTCATATACTAATTTTTTTTATTATCTGCAACATGCAATGGCGATGTATTTTTTTACAGAAAATAACTATCATACTTTGGAAAGATGTTTTATATAATTCTTCATTTACGAAAATAATAATAAATAATGAAAAATTACGTTATATGTGTCCAAAAAAGTTGTTGACCTAACGGAATGAACTTTTCATACCAGCTATACTGCATTTGTGTATTGGTTTATTCATTGAGCCGATACGAATATTTATAATTATGGCAATAAAATATTCTTGTCGTTTCCTATGATAACTGCTATTGAATTTCACGTTTCTTCTCACTGGAAGTTCCGGAAATGCTATTCAAATCATGAAACCGGTAAATTAAATTTTACACCAACTTCTGTGAATTTATTGAAGTGAGATTTTAAAAGCCTGAATGAGGTTTAAAAACTCATACAAAATTCTATGATAATTTTTTTTTTTTCATTACACAGGAATTCATTTTTCCGTAAACAGTATGATTACAAGTTTTACAAATGGGTTTCATACAATTTTAAATGAATTTCATACAATTTTAAATAGATTTAATACGATTTCAAATGAATTTAATACGATTTTAAAAGAACTGGCCGCGTTTGATTTTTTGAGATGTCGTGGCTTGAATTTCATTAGGAGTTCACTGTGTTTCAACATGTGAATTATTTTCATCATTTAATTCATTTTCGCAAGATTCTTCAGTGGAATTGGGATCACAAATAAGTCCGCCGTTGTTTAAATGTACTATTACTGTATTTCCTGTGCATTCATATTTTCATCTATTTCATCCGATTTTACAAACGAGAAATGTTCCTAATTTTACAATCGTCTGCTTTGGAAATGTTTGTCGTTAGGTGAAGCATTTTTACAGGTAAAATAGTCTTATAAATTATCGGTAGGTAAACAGTAATATAAATTTATAACATTTATAAAAAGTTTGTAAAAATTTAAAAATAGTTTTAGTAATAAATTTAAAAAAATATTTTTAGAATATTTAGTAATTGAACTTTATTTACACACATTATATTCATTTAAAATCGTATTAAATCTATTTAAAATTGTATGAAATTCATTTAAAATTGTATGAAACCAATTTGTAAAACCTGTAATTTTAATGTGGTTTTCTTCCTTTTGAAATAAATAAATCAACTACAAAACTATTATTTCGTGTCTAGCTTTTTTCTCCTTAAATGTTCCAGTAAAAAATAACGTTATCTACACATGAATGCAATATTTTCAACTATTTGAGAATGAAAATAAAGAGAGCATTATTCAAGTAAAGGGAAACCTTTGAAAAACAGATCTGTTCGAGCCTGCCACCTTGTTCTGGTGGCGGGAAGTCGATCCTTGGATGAAGTTGATGCCAGTGAGTAAAATGGTTAAAAATGAATCAGAAAGTAAAATAATGGTAGCACAATTAAACGCTAGACTATAATAATAATAATAATAATAATAATAATAATAATAATAAACAGAGACAATTTCATAGGCTGATCTTTTGGATATTTATAGCAGTGCAGGTGGCTATCCGATAGAGTAGCGTTCTACTCATTACAGTCCTAGTTTTAATAGGCAAAGTAGAGATCAAAGCAAGAGTTTGTTACACTTTTAGAAATCTTCCGAATAAACATTATTCTCACAACTTTATTTAATTAAATGACACATAAAATATAAAATTAGATTAAATATAATAATAATAATAATAATAATAATAATAATAATAATAATAATATTCAGCAGCTTTTTTATTGTCTTATTTTTTTATTTCTGTTTGGCGCTGTAAATGTCAATCTAAAGGAGGAATAAATAATAAATTTTCGAGAATGACGTTTTCTTGTGTTTATCTATCGTTTTATCAAGAAACAGAGTTGCTTGGAGTTGCTTAACGTTTTCGGGAATTTATGAAGGTGATTAGATTTTCCCCTCTACGAAGTTTTCACTAGAGCAACGTTTCCCAAACTGGGGTTCGCAAAATGTTTCAAGGGGTTCGCCAAAAATTTTCCGTAATGGTGGATTCCTATTATTGTGGATATTTATAAGTCAGGGATTCGCACAATTCAGATCTTTGTGAAAGGGGTTCGTGAACCGAAAAAGTTTGTAAAAGGGGTTCGCGAATCGAAAAAGTTTGAGAACCACTGCACTAGAGTAATCCGCCTTCGCTCAAGTCGTTTAATGTAAATTTTCAATAATTAGTTTTTACTTTTTTTTTGCCAGTTTTTAGTAACTGTACAGAGTTTGATTCACCTATGAGACTTCTCCAGGGTTGTTCCCATGAAAAAAAAAAAAAAAAAACCAAAAAAAAAAAAACCGTTGCATGAAAAATGTCATAAAAAAAAGTAAAAGGCCTTTCGCCAAACATTGTTCCTGAGGAAACGAGAAAAGACTGACTGATCAATGGACTGTTATACCTCAATGCGAGATCAATTAGAGGTAAATTGGAAAATATTCAGTTATTGGCATCAGAGTGAATGCGAAAATGATCTGTGTGACGGAAACTTGGCTGGATTCAACTATTACCAATGATGATATCAAAATTGATGGATGTAATGTGTTTCGTACGGATAGACAAACTAAAGGTGGCGGAGTTTGCGTTTATATTAGTTGGGATTTATAGACCTCCTAATTATCCTTTAAAATTTCTTATTGTTTGGTTACAAGATAATTTAAATAGTTGTGAATATTTTGTACTGTTAGGAGATTTTAATGTTAATTATAACGTAGATAGTTTATCCCGCTGTGAATTGGAGAATATTGCAAAATCCTTTTTGTTGACACAGATTGTTAAAGGTCCTACGAGAGTTACTTTAAAATCATAGATTTGTGTTTTATCCATTCCGAGTTGTTAAATAAAGTGGTTTTGAGACAAAGTATTGACTTCCCAAAGCTTGACCATAAAGTTTTAACGTTTGATATCAGAGAAAGTGGAAACAATTATGATTGGTTTGGTTTGTTTGGTATTAACGTCCTTTTCAACTGCTATGGTCATTTCAGGACGGCGTTATAGGGGCCGCAAATTTTGCCTCGCAAGGGTTCTTTAACGTGCAGCCGGCAAACGACTACACGGGACCAACGGCTTTACTTCCCTTCCGAAGGAAGTGCGTGATCTCAGGATTTCCCCCTGAAAAATCCTCGTCGTCCTCGGCCGGGATCGAACCCGCGTACTCGGGCATCAGAGGCGACCACGCAACCGCTGAGCCACCGAGGCCGATAATTATGATTGTAAATCCGGTTTTTATATTCGGAGATTTAATTATAGTAATTATGTTAAATTAAGACGCTATCTTTTTATTTTTAAACGATTACGCCATTTACTCTCTAATAAGGATAAAATCAGCATTTTTAACGCATATGTTATTTCTACTTTAAATTTGTATGACTTTTTTGTGTTAAATATGTCTTCCTTTTCATGCAACAAATTAAGAACCTTATATAATTCCCTGTTTCGGGTATTGTTTAAAGTAAGATTATTTGATCATGTGTCTCCATGGTTCCATAAATATGGGGTTTTTACTTTTCAGCAATGGTGTTTTTATACAGGTGTTAAGACTATTGCAAATTCTATCAGATGTACCTTGCATCCGTGTCACTTTATGTATAAGTTTTTAAGTAGCAATACCGATATCCGCAATCCAAAGCAATTCCTGTTTCATATGCCTAAAGAGTATGATAATGTGTCTGTTTATTTTCCATGGAATTTTGTGGAAAATGGAATCAGTTGCCCAAAGATTTACGAAGGTTAGCCCTGCAGTGTAATAATAAATTGTGTTATTACTCATGTTCTCATTTTAAGGTTAAGTTGAAACAATATGTAATATTAAATTGTTAATTCTTTTTTTTTATGTTACTGATCTTATGTAACGCTCTTATTTTTCTCACTTATGTAATGACTGGTATGGGTCAAAATAAATAAATAAATAAATAAATAAATAAATAAATAAATAAATAAATATTTTTTATAATTTCAATAACATTCAGTGTAATTTTAATGAGTGGATTGTTATTTATTGTTGGCTTGTCATATTGTTGTAGGTATTATTGTTGAATTTATAAATTTAAATATATATTGTTGTTAGTAGTAGTTTTTTCACTCGTAAAACGCGCGCAACACGCGGAAATCTTTGACAAAGTAGTAAAAAAAACAAAGTAGTGTTAAAGTATCATGAAAACATACTCACACACACTCCTGCACACTTAATATAGATTTGTTTGAAAAATTGGAATTAATGAAATAAATTAAATGTTTAAATTGGATAATAAAATTGTTGATGTTAACGTTTATGGGATGTATACTTAGCGATTTCGATGGAGAAATTCGATATTGTTCCTTGATGACTTTAATTCGTAGATTTTGGTTGACACTCGTTTTGTTGACTTAAATGTTTATGCACAAAGTCTGATGTTGCCGTTGGTTCTAGTAGAGTGAAAAGTTATTGAAGGTTGATTCTTTGGAAGATAATTCTATTGATGAAAATGTTTTGTCAATATACTCAAAACAAAGCTACTATGCAGTTAATTATCTTCCAAAACTCTTTTGTAGATAACATTTTTGGTTGATCCACCAGGAGCATACTGTAGATGAAAAGGTTGTCTGGAGAGCCAACGCGTGAGCATGCTACGTACAGTTATCCATGTGAAAAGCACGGATTCTCCATATTGACTCTGGCTACTTTTAATGACTGTCCTTGCATTTTGTTGATGGTCATAGCAAATGCAAGCCGATCTGGAATTGACGCGCTTGTAAATCTTCAGGAGATTCGTTTGCTCTAAAAGCTTCATGTCGAAGGTGGTCTCGCCCTTGTCTTTCTGCATGTTGTTTAAGTGTTTGTCTTGCTTCAGCCATATTTTCTGTGTTATTTTGTTGACGAAAACTTCTTGCGTTTGCTTTCTCATTCGCTCTCGATTATGCTATACTCTCTCTCATTCTCCGTTTGTTACTTCTTCCAATAACTCGTTTGCTCGGTTTTGAGCTGAGGTTCTCCTTCCAAGAGCACTTCTTCGTCGAGGCATATTCGCTAAACAACAAAGAAACTCGAATCTGAGGACAAATTCATTGAGAAATCCGTTGCATTGTTAATCTTCCTCTTCAAATTTCACCTTGTTGCAACAATTAGAGGTTTATTACAAACATTATCTTTTCCTTAAATTATGGCCAAACAAAAATTCAAGATTAATTCCAGATAACTCGGGATGAAAAAAGACTTGAAAAAAACATAAAGCGAGGGTTAAACGGAATAGAAATAACAACTGACATCATATCAGGTGTCGATAATAACAGAAAAATTATATAAATGAAAAAAAAATATTAAATCATCTGCACCTGGATTCGAACTCGCGACCAGGAGCGAATCAGATCCAGTGGCTTTTCACTCATAAAACCCGCGGCAACCCGCGGAATCCATGGCGAAGTAGTGAAAAACCTTTCCTGGATTATGTTAAAGCATCTTGAAAAGTTTGACGCCCATTGGTTTTGCGGTTGTAGAGATTATCGCGAACATACACACAGACAGACAGACTGACACACACTGACTTTCAATAATAGTAGATTAATATCCGGCTTCGCTCAAGTTGGCTGGAGTCACTTGTATACAGGTGTCTCACTTAGAGTTAACCAAAAGCCAGCTTTTAAAATACAAATCTAACAGAGTACTTTCAATGGAGGAATTATTTGACTTTTATATAAGGGGCTTTTTCATATTTTTGTGGAAAAGTGTTGTTCCCTCTTTTGAAGACTTCACATGTAATAGTTTAGGTCGTTTTGACGAAGATTGTTCCGTTGTTTAGTTAATATTTAGCTTTTTGTTTTATTTTTTACTTTTAATGCTTATCACTTAGTTTGTTTATCGGGGGATTTTTGCTTATGATCAGGAAGTACTTAGAAATATTATGATAATACACATCTTTTCAATCAGACTTCGCCTTGCCATTTCAGCGATGAAGGCGTCTGACGTCACAACCACAATGAATCAACAATACAACTCTGTTGGCTTATAAGATTAGGCAAGGGAAAACGGCGTGAAGGACGAGCAAGAGGAAAACATGAAATAAGTATTTTCGACGGCCGAATATTTTTCTAAGGCGAATACGATTGCATAATTATAAAGGCTAGAATAATTTGTTAATTTTTTGTGTTGAGTTTTATGTCAAATCTTCACGGTTTGCCTACTGCTGTAACGAATATTAGAAATAAAGTTTGTTTTTATTGTTTATCTTCTGCTTGCATCACTTTGTTGATAGTGATGAACATCCTCGAATTACTTTTTTTTTTTTTTTTTGAAAATGCATAGTAGAAATTTTACCCTAATGAGGTTCCTGCTTGTAAAGCTGCAAAAATATGTGTTTTTAATATGAAACCTTATAAAGTGCATCCGGTTCTTTATTAGTTTGTTTGTTCTATATTTTTGTTTGTTTATTTATAATTTTTTAGAATCGTGTTTCTCTTCCGAAGAGTTGCACTGATAATCGTCAATTATTCGTATGCATGTGATTGTTTTCAAGAACATTATCGTTATTCTATATTTATTATCTAGATAAGAGACGGGGGCAGAGTCAGAAAAAAGAAAATAGAGACTGTTATAGCAAAATTATTCTCATATTTTTAAAGAATATACCTGCTACGGGGATCTCATCTTTTTAATTTTTTAGATCTTAGAACCAGTAGAGCTGCCCGGCGTTTTGTACAGACGCTGACTGTAGTTTTCTTTTCATGTTTGCCATGAAATCCGTTTTCCGGAAATTTGTATTTGTTCAGCATATAGCATTGGCACATTTCCATGACAAACCCATCATTAGTACTATTTATGAATTCTTTCCTGAAACGCCAACTTCATTGATGATTGAATGTGATCACTTCTTCGTTCAGTAAAAGTTTCGTGTTCTTCTTAGTTCGGAGGTTCGTTTTCCGGAGAAAATGCAAGTTAGACGTCAGTCAACAGGCTCCGCTCGATTGAACTCGAATTCAACCGCTATTTTCAAGTTAAGAAATTCAAGTGAAAGTGAAATTCCTTGTGGTTGAGAGTCCATGTGGAATCTTACAAGGAGACTCCAGTACTCTGACTCACCGAATTTGATAATATATATAAAATAAAAAATCTACGAGTAGCTTTCGTCCAATTAAATACCCATGCAAAGCCATTCGATCCACTTCTCAAATTTTCGAGAAAAAAATTCATAAAGTTTATCATCAATGCATGCAGTTTATATTAGAATCTTACTCCACAATTCGCGTATTTATAAACTGCATACATTTAAATAGTCATCGTTTATAAACTGATATGCATACACTATTGTTCTACATAGTCAGCTAGTTTTCGTAAACATTTGTCTGAACGTTCAATTCGTTGATGATAGAAATCTACTCATTGTTCGTACGACTACTGTTTACCTGTTCATCGTTGTCGTCACAGATGTTTTTTTCAGCTTGTCGAAAAGAAAATCACAGGATGTAAGATTGGCACCTCCCATCCAAAACTATGCTTATGTTGCGCGTGCTTTTGGGGGGCGTGGCATTGTCGTGAATGAGAGCAATACCTTGTTTTCTATGGCTTGACGCAAAGACCTTAATGTTTGATAGTAGGATTCAGCATTAAGTATTGTTCCTTTTTTCTCATCCATGAATTTCGTGTAAACAATTCGAGCTTGGAGTAATTTTCCAGTTGTCGCCTTTCTGAACTCGTGCCAGGATGCACCTTTTAGCACATGGCCGTACGCAAGGGTAGGGGAGGGGGGCAGAAGCTAATCTTGCTAACTATTTCTGTTGCTTGGGGAACACCATCTCGTTATCTTTTATAGCAGAATTGGGCTAGCTCTCCTCAGCCCCCCCCCCC
>JAHWFO010047191.1:3919-26421 GCA_023313115.1 Rhysida immarginata | reverse complement strand
TTTATTTATTTATTTATTTATTTATTTATTTATTTATTTATTTATTTATTTATTTATTTATAACAACCAGTCAATGGTGTGCATTATCCTCATAAACTAATCAAAAGTTAAAGTGTTAAATATTATTATGGGTTGGTTCAAATCAAACCCTTAAATATCTCCATGTATGAATAAATGGACCTTATGCCACTTCAAAACAATGGCTCAAATGTTAAATCTGTATGAATGCCCCTCCCCCCTTTGTTTTTTAGTGATTATTGTGCTTAATTTACTTTATATTTCAAATAGATGAATTGGTCAGTGCATATTATTGCATATTTATTATCAGAATTAGTAATTTATAAATTAAAATTTAATGCTTTATAATTATTAACTAGTTATTTTATTATCCAATATATCTATAATTTAAAATGGAAAGAACAGTAATGTGCAGAGAAATGCGTTTTATTTAACTCATAAGTTTCTATACAATTCTATGATTGGGATGTGGAATGCCCACCCAGTTGCGAATTAAGAACATAAAAAACGATCTTTCCCATTATAATTTATAATTGGAATTCTCACTCTGTTGGTTTGATTTTGTTTGTTTTTGATAATTTATTTTTATTTAATACAAAAAGAAAAAAATAAAAAGTACGGACATCGGAAGAAACAATTTGGTCTACAGATACACCATCAAATATTAATTGTCCAGCTCTGGAAACGAAGAAAGGTTTTGTCGGTTCTTCTGGCAAATTCTGGAAATTGGAAGTGACGCAGCCGGTCTTCCATAGCAGTCGTCGTTCGCTCTTCCACAGCAGGATGTGTGCAAATGATTACAGTAGACAATGATAATAAATAAATATACAGTATAGGACGGAGTGTTTCCCCTTCTCTTAAACAACTAATATTTATTGATAACCATTTTTTAACATTATATTAAATATAATCGTTTACATTTTATATTTTATTAATTACACTTGAACTTTATTGAGCATTTTTTTTAATAAATTACAAAATTGATAAAAATAAAAACCACAACAACAGTAACATCAACAATAAAGAAAAATAAACGGAATAAAAAAAGAAACGTTTGTCAGCAACTACGTCACAGTTTTCATCAAATCCTCTCTCCAATATTGTATGTACTTCATACTATACAAAGATTGATTTCTAAAATCTATAACATATTTCTTTTATTTAGAGTCCACGTAAAACGTATTTAATATACAAAATAACATCTGCCACAAATCGATTACAAACAATGATATATTTTCAATAAGTTTATATCACGAGTGGATTATAGGCATCATATTCAAGGAGTTAACAACTCTTTTCAGCTGTAAAAGAATACAGTGACTGTTTGTGTATAAATAATTATTTTCTTATATATATATAAACAATCATTTTTTTTATCTTTTTATTTCAATGCAGGTACGAAAAATCAAAAAATATTTAATTTGAAACAAAAATAATATTTTTATAATTATAATAATTAAACAAAAATTTTAAATAATAATATGTTTTATTAAATAGCTCTTTAATTGATTATAAGCCAATCTGCCCGAAATAATGCACTTGGTTAGATATATGACAACGACAAGGGTAAGGGTAAAAGACACAAAGGGAATTTCTTTTCATTCCACTTAATAATTTACATTCCGATCGCCTTACATTGATGAGATAGTGTTTAATTGGAAAAAGAACTTATTATTCTTTTCTTCATATGGGTAAGAAAAGAACGACGTCATTCAAAAAAAAAAATGTTTTAATAGCAACGTTCAGGATTCGGGATAGGGAGAGTTGGATAAGTAACTTGATCCTTGCGGTGTTCTGAGGTCACCTTATTTTAATTAAAAAATATCAGGCTTCTATTATAACAATCACATGTTTTAGGAAGCTCATTTTATTTTATTGAATCAAGTCTTATAAACAAGGCGTACCCGAATATTTTTTTTCTTTTCTATAACAGTTTCTATTTCTTTTCTTATTTTTTTTTTCCTTTAAACGTTTGTTACGAAGCATGACGTCACTATATTGCGATTAATACACTTGTCGAGTAACGGGGATTAATATCAGAATAAACATCAGACGATCCTTAATGGGGATAAATGTACGGATATAATTATATAATACTGACGAGAAGAAAGTTTACTACATATGGTATCCACGAATCATTGAAAACGGTAAGAGAAATACCACGGTAGACAAACTTGTGTGAACACATTTCGTGTGAATATATGTCTGTACGTGTTGTCGTTCGAGGGATGTGCAATGTGTATTTGGTTTGTGTTTGATTTTATTTGTAACAGAGATGTAAACATTTAGACGGAGAAATCTTTTATTTATGTTTCTTTACCAAACATTGTTGGCAAACACCTTAAAAGACGTAGCCGACTAAAGTTAAGAAGGTACATGCACGCTCGTTTGGGTTTTAAGTTATGGGTTCATAACATTGAAAAACCTAGAAAGACAGACAGACAGGATTTAAATTGAAACCGAAAAGAAACCCAAAAACAAAACCCGTTAATACTGATAGTGATGTAGAAGTTATTGAAACTGGAAGCCTAAAGGCACCATATATCAAGAACTCTGGAAGTGAATGGATTTTTGGAAGCCATTAAGCCATATAAGAAAAATGGCCAAGGTTGGAATTTGTTGTAGTTATATATTTATATATATAATGATAATTGTAGTTATATATTTTTTTATATATATATAATGATAAATAACGATAAAATGGACGTCATAATAATAATAATAATAATAATAATAATAATAATAATAATAATAATAATAATAATAATGAAGTAGAAGAAGAAATAGTAGTAGAAGAAGAAGGCTTTTAAAGAGTAGTTTTCAAGACACCTCAAATATAAACAGATACATGGAAGACATTTGATCCTATTTCAATACTGTTTTTGGTTTTGTTTTGTTTTATGTCTCATTGGAAGATAAGAAATAGCAATGGTCTCCATCTGGTCAGATTCGGGTATACTTTTATATAAAATGAATTCTGTCAAAGAAGGACAACGCTAAACCACGAAAGAGAAATCCATAAATGAGTGGCCTGTAAAATCTTCCACTGGAATTGCACTTTCTTATTTGTGTATATATTTTTTTTTCTTGATTTCGAAACTTTTTGAATGAGAAAAGTAAAAAAAAAAATATTTAAAGGAAGTAGGGTAAATGTACCAGTAGTTGATAGTGTACCAGTAATTGACACTATACGATTTAAGGGTTTTAAATAAGGTAACAGGGAAAGAAAAGGGACTGGTGCTACCTGGTATTAAATAATGTATTAGTTATTTATACAGTTTAGCAAGGCTTCCCAAAACAGCAAAGATCTAGGAACTTTGCTCCCTATCATGACCGCAACCGTGTGTTGATTGTTCAATGTCTTACTGAATCGGAAAAGCCTTCTAAATGTAATATTTACCATGAATTTTACGTGGGCCGTTCTGTATGCTCAATGGATAATACTTCTAATAGTAACAGAATTTCAGATGACCAATAATGGTAACTGTTTTAACCCATGGTCAACTACTAGAACCAGATATGAAGTGTCACTAGTAATTGACATAACCTGACATAACCAAATTGATAATTTCTATGTCTAGAAAAACAAAAAATTTACTAATATGACGTACAATGTAGGGCAATAGCCTTATAAAGGAAGCAAGATGATTTTAAGTCTGACTTCTTAATTTTCAGTAATTGACCTAGCTCTGTCAATTTCTAGATCACTCATTTTGACTTAAGTCTTGTAGGCCCTATTCACAGTTTATTTTTGTTGATCCTGAATCTTCTCACAGAGACGATCAAACAGATAGTTCAGGAAGAAGAAAACTACTATTCTGTTTACTATGATAAGAAGCACTACATTGGATGAACTTTGCAAGTTGGAGAACAATTGTCAAAAATCAAGATTTTCATGAACAATTTGTTGGACAATACGTTTGGCCAAGGTATGATGATATGATATATGGAAAACATTTTCATTTTCTATGGTCCTTGCACTCTACATGGAGTGGACCGATTTAATTTATCATTTCAAGAAAAACAAAAGATAAATGAATTATATGAACAAATTAAGTTTAAAAAAATACAAGTTTGGCTATGTTCAATACTTTACACATTTGTTAAAAATGCTTTTAAAATGTTGTCAATTTTTTTGTAAAAAGGTATAATAAAAATGTGTAATTAAAATGTTGTCTATTACAGGTGAAACTGCTTGTCAACTTCTGGTACACTAACTGTCAGCTTCTGACGAATCATGCTTTAATTAGGAAAAAATTTAATAAAAAAGTCTATTAAGCTTTTAACGATATAATAACAGTTTAGAGATTGGCATATTCTGCATTATATTTACAATTTAATGGTATAACTGAAAAGTTTCAAAATGCAATTTGATTTAAGTACACAATATCGTTTCACTGTAATGTCTTACGCTGTCAATTAATGGTACATCGACCCGAGTTCTAGTTGAATTGTGCTAATTCCAGGCAGGTACGTTTGTCCTCACTGGCTTGAAAAATAATCCGTACTCGCGTGCATATGACCGACTTTTTTGTACAGAGAGAATTTTTTCTCGTAAGAATTCTTCATTTTTATGCACAACTAGCAGAGACACCCGGCATTGCCCAGGATAATTACAGTCATGATTAGAACTCTGCTGGCCAATTAGAAATTGACTCGTTGGCCATGGAGAAATTTGATGTCAGTTCGGCGCTGCAACCTCTTGAGATGTAACCCATGTTGATCCAGAACAGATATCGAGAATTTAATATTGAAGGGATAATATTATTTAGAATCACGATATAATTTTGCTCTAAATATGTTTAATTCCCGATTCTCTGACCGAGCACCCTAAAAAAATACCAGATATAAAGATGATTCATTGGATTTGTTTCTTTGATTTTTATGTTTTTAGGGGTGGGGGAGGAAGGGTGTGGGGAGAAGATTTTTGTATCTTTAAAATCTTTTGTTCTCTGTAAAGCCATCGTCTAAAAATATTTAGGCGATTTTTTTTAGAAGATATCATTGAAAACTGGACAGAGTTAAGAAGAAACAAACGAGGATAGACAAGGTAGGGGTGGGTGGGGGCGACTTTCAATCTGACAAAACCGCACAATGAACGTGTACACGGGACAACAAAAACAGGTAAGAGACTTTGGTTGGAAGCAATCAATGTCTGTGGATAGTGCTATAAAATAATATAAAAGGAGTAAACAATAAGTAAAAATCACCCACAATCACTCCCCTTAGGCGCTGTTTTCTCTTTGGACCTAACACAAAACAGCCAACAGCGATATATTTTACCCCCACATACAGAAAGAAAGAACTTCGATCGTTACTGACAAATTATTTTTTTTTAACGTATAGATAAAATAATATTTATATAAGCAATAAACGTGCGTGGACTAAAGTGAGACAAGAGGAGAAGGGTTTGAGGCAACGTAAGGCGTGCGACATCCATCCTAAGACCATGGGTCAAAGCGGTCGACATCGTTGGTATACTGCGGTGGGGGGAAAACCTTCTTTCGGTCATGGACGAAAGGCCAATTGGGTCGACCTCCCTTGGCTGTCACTGGCGAAGCTCCGAGCTCGCTGGGGAGGAGGGGGCGCTCATGCCACGTGCCGAACTTGTCTTCCCACTTGCCTTGACCTGCAGGAATAGAAAAACATATACCTGAAGTATTTCACCGAAACACCGCACTCTCACTAACAGTTATTTGGTCGTCTGTTTTTTTACTAACCTTGTTTGGGTTTTTGTAGTTTTTTGGAGGGTCTACACTTTCCTTTGGCGCACTGATAGAAGCCATAACACTCGCAGTCCTCGTCTAATTTGCATCTCTTATAGGCGATGTCTTCGCAGGCACTCTAAATAATAAAAAGAAAAAAGAAAAAGAGTTAAATTAGTGAAACGAATTTTTATAATTTGTTAAAATGCACAAGCAGCAGCCGCCTTGCTAAACGATCTAATCAAATTGTAATTAACGATTAAGACAGGGTCAAATCAGAAAATTCCTCACTCTAAATTCTTAAAATCAATAATACCGCTCAAGGTGGTCTAATCATTTTATCATTTTAACCGTTATTAACGATTTTTTAATTAGGTCGTGAGTTTATGGCGCATCTCATATCTCGCGCATTGTAAGAATAGTGGAGACCAGTTTCAGTTTTTAATTTTTCTAATTTTTATTGTAAAACAGCTTGAAATACAGCTTATTGTTGTTTTTTTTTTAATTGGTCAATAGTCATTTTCATTTTCATATTTGAAGCCTATTGTCTGTAAAAACATTTTTATTCGACTATGTAAAGATATCTCAATTTATGCCTCATGTTGAGGTAAGTTGATACTGTAATCAAGTGGTCACGTGATATACAGGGTGTCCAAAATGTCTGGTAGCATGGCAGATATCTCAAAGCTGCCATGTAGGCGAGATCTGATTAGTACGGTTTATAGGTAACAGGGAGGGGGGTGTGGAATTCATTGCCGCACTCAAATTTGACTTTGACCCCCAAATTTAAGGTCATCCATTTGCTAACTCGGAAACTATTAAAGATAGAGAAAGAGTCACTCAAGGAAAGAAAATTCCCAACGGTGTGCTTCACTGCAATTCAAATGTGTTAGAAACCTCAGACAAACCTGACCTTGAGTAACTCTTTCTCGCCCATTTTCTCAAAATCTTTCAAGGGGAAAGGTGTGATTAAAATTGTTTTTAGACTAATGTGGTGTTGCTCTAGGGTAGCAATTGGAAAATTTTCTCTATCTTTAATAGTTTTCGAGTTAGCAAATGGATGTCCTTAAATTTGGGGGTCAAAGTCAAATTTGAGTGCGGCAATGAATTCCCCACCTCCCTATTACCTATAAACCGTACTCATCAGATCTCGCCTACCTGGCAGCTTTGAGATATCTGATGTTACCAGACTTTTTGGACACCCTGTATACATCCATGTTTTCTTTCCACCATGTATACATCCACCACCTCCCCTAACCATTCTCGGGTGGTTTTTGTTTTTGTTTTTTCTTTCTCTGTTTCTTTGAACAGGAGGCAGTGATGATCCCCGAGAAAAAATATTTTAAAGAATAATCATAAGATGTTCAGTGAGAGTTTTATTATACGCCAACCTCAGCTGTTTCAAATTAATTAAGAAAAATAGGAAAGAAAATTCCACAGCCTGGGTTCGAACCAGGAACCTTTGGCTCAGACCGCCAACGCGCCAACCAATTGGAAAGGTATCTTTCCTATCTTTATTTTACGCTTTAGAAAATATAGTCCCAGTCTGCGGACTAGGTAACTGCTCCAACCAAGCCCTAAGGTCATGTAAATAGCGGTTCGCTTTCATGGCCACAGTGACGCAATTGGATGATTGCTCAAACGTGGCTTCCAAACATTAATCTAAGCCTCTCACAAGGAGACTCCACCTACTCTGACTCATCGATTTTGATAAAAAATATTCTATGAGTAGCTTTCACCAAATTAAAGACCCATGCAAAGCCATTCGACGCACTTCTCAAAATTTTCTGAGAAAAAAATTCATAAAGTTTGTTATAATTTCCTACAATTTTTAAATACTCGAATTCTAGCATACATTTTTATGTCTAATGGTAAAACGCTTAAGTTCTATTTTGCAGGTACGGGTTCAAATCCCGTCTTCGATAATTTTTTTAAGATGTATGGGAATGTGTAATTCATTTACTAAATATATTATCCGATTTTCCAATTTGCTACCATCATTTTTTTTTATAAAATGCATATATGAATTATTATAATTAATGATCCGTAGTGAAAAATGAGCATTTAAAAGAAAAGTTTATTTATCCACATACAATTTTTTTTTATA
This sequence comes from Rhysida immarginata, assembly GCA_023313115.1. Taxonomy (NCBI): domain Eukaryota; kingdom Metazoa; phylum Arthropoda; class Chilopoda; order Scolopendromorpha; family Scolopendridae; genus Rhysida; species Rhysida immarginata. Next base: position 18,591 of record JAHWFO010047191.1, on the reverse strand, counting down.
AATTGTAATACTTTTGAGATGATATTTAACTCACACAAAGATTATACTAATTATTGCATCATGTAAATACTAAATATAACGTTTTTAACTAGCACATTAGATACCAAATTACAATTTCTTATTTCTAGGAGCAGAAGTTAACTATTACCTCTGTCTTTACCTACATGTCAATTATAACTTCTTTTGTGGTTTTTGTAAGAAAAGGAAATAAATATAACTTGTAACAACCTTTCAATTTATGTAAAAATAACCTTAGCAAATCGGAAATATTAGATTATGTTTAATTATACACTACTGTTTATAAAAATCGCAACACCCTGATGGAATGGTCTAATCCATATGCAATTTGCAATATTTGCATACAATGGGTCAGAGTATAAATGATTAGATTTTCAGAGTAATTGCTTGAAAGAACACCATGCCTCGACGACGACGAAGGGTACCATATCAACAGCTGACAGACTTTGAAAGAGGACGCATAATTGGTCTGCGTGAAGCAGGATGGTCGTATCGTGACATTGCTGCTCGTGTAGGACGTAATGCAACGACAATTATGCGTGCATGGAGGCAGTGGAGCGAAGAGAACAGGGCACACCGAAGTCCAGGCTCAGGAAGACCCAGCACGACGACACCGCGAGATGACAAACACCTCTATCGCATGTGTGTAGCAGATCGTACAGCCACTTCCACAGTGTTAGCACAACAGTGGGGTGCTACAGTAGGCAGGACAATGTCTGCTAGCACTGTACGACGCCGTTTGATTTCCAGAGGATTGATGGCACGAGTACCATTGCTGCGGATTCCTTTGACTCAAAACCACCGGTGCCTCAGGTAGCAATGGGCCCATCAACACCAACAGTGGCAAGCTGAATGGCAACAAGTTGTGTTTTCGGATGAGTCAAGGTTTAACTTGCAGCACCAAGACGGCAGGATACGAGTCAGAAGACATCGTGGCGAGCGCGACCTACCAGAATGCATCCTGCAGCGTCATTCAGGACAAACGCCAGGGGTGATGGTGTGGGGTGCAATCAGTTACCATGGCCGTTCCCGTCTGATCAGAATCCATGGCAATCTGAACAGTGACTGGTACATCAGGGAAGTTGTGCAACCCGAGGTCATCCCCTTCCTGCAGAACCTTCCAGGCGCTGTATTCCAACAGGACAATGCCCGACCGCATGTGGCCAGAAATGTCCTCGCCTTTTTCCAGGCACATCAGACGCCCTTGTTCCCCTGGCCTGCTCGTTCACCAGACATGTCACCAATCGAACATGTGTGGGACAGGGTTGCTCATCGATTGGCTCGTCAGACTCCTGCAGCAGCAACTGTGGATGAACTGTATACCCGTGTAGACAGAGCAAGGCAGGACATTCCCCAGGCCCTTATTCAGAGCTTGTTTGACTCAATGCCACGACGTTTAGAGGCTGTAATTGCATCCCACGGTGGTTTCACCCGATACTAATGTGACAATAAAACGCATTGTATTGACCTGAAAATCTAATGGTTTCTTTTCTGACCCATGATATGCAAATGCTCCAAATTTAATGCAGATTGGGCTATTCCATCAGGGTGTTGCGATTTTTATAAACAGTAGTGTAATAAGCATTTTACCATTAGACCACCTGAACACGATAAAATCTATGCTTCAATTCGAGCACTTATAAAATGTAGGCAATTGAACAAACTATGATTTTTTTTTCTCGGAAAATTTTGAGAAGTGCGTCGAATGGCTTCGCATGGGTGTTTAATTTGGTGAAAGCTACTCGTAGAATATTTTTTTTTTTATCAAAATCGGTGATTCAGAGTACGTGGAGTCTTCTTGTCAGTAGAAAATATTGCCCAATTCATCTTAGCAAACAATTGTCTATTAAGATATTTCAATAACCTTTTGAGATGATGAAAATACAAATACCAGGAGTGGAAAAAAATGACATTTTGAAGTTAAAGAAACTGTAACAAGAGGCCCATAAGGTTTCACTTGAACAATCTGGAAGTCAAGGTTTAGGATAATATTTCTGTTTAATTAAAGGATGGTATGAAATAAAAACTTTATGTACGTAAAACACAGCTATTACAAAAAGCAATCAAAATACTATTTTTTTTAAATCACAAAATTTTTTACAATCTGTTGGCCTAATGTTACATAAGATAATAAAGGGTGTCCCAAAATGAACTGACATATTTGAATTTGCCGCCATTTTTATCGTGGTACAACCAGAGTAGAGGTTTTTATATGCTTTCATTATTAAACATTGAGATTAAATTATTCAAAAGACAGTAACACGGAAGTTCTTCGTAAACAAAAACTTACAGTAAGAAAATTGAAACTGACGAAATCTGAAAGTCGGAACATTCAACCGTGTTACTGTTTTTTGAATAATAAAGGGTATTCCAAAATGAGCCGACAGTTTTCGTAAAATTTTCACCATGTTTGAAGTGAATTTTTAAATTTCTACGCGTTGTTCGATTGTGTAGTTTTGCATAATTTAACCTCAATGTTAATAATGATAGCATATAAAAATCTCTACTCTGGTTGTACCACGAAAAAAAATAGCGCCAAATTTAAAATGTCAGTTCATTTTGGAACACCCTTTACATACCAAAATAAGAATCTTCTTTTCCCAGAACATAAAGTAAACATAGTTAAAAATTAAATTAACATAGAGCATTAACAGTTCACAGGCTGGGACTATCTTTCCTACTGGCGTAGTATTCGCTGAAGGATAATAATTGAATGATCTAAAGAGGGTTTTTTCCACGCCAAACCTCAGATGTTTAAATACTGGGTACTGGTATTGCTGGGTACTGGGTACTGTTCCAACCAGCTCTAAAGACATGTAGACAGCATTAATACTTCCATGTCCACAGTGGCGCAATTGGTTGGCGCGTCTGCACGGTGAGCAGAAGATTCCTAGTTCGAACCCAGGCTGTGGAATTTTCTTTCCTATTTTCATCACTAATTTAAATATCTGAATTTGGCATGAAAAATACCCTCTTAATATCATTCAATTATTATTCTTCCCCCGTTAATTAACATTGTTGTCTATGGCAGGAAATGCTTTTTTGCGATTTGCCGGAAGTCGGACGTTTTCGGATGCAAAACGCTTGACTTTTTTTAGAGAACATTTGAGGTCGCATCTAATGGCACTGTAGCGATTTTGCGGAAACTTGTGGAACACCTACGAAATTGGGATCGGAAAAAACATGTTGAGATCTAAATGCTGAATATGAATACTTAGGAATCCCAACTTCAACTCTTCAACAAACGGGGGAATCTCAATGGCAAATGGGAATAGCTCTTTTTATTTTCATACCATCCTTTAATTAACATTATCCCCATGCTGTTTTACTATCTTATAATTATTAATATTTCTGTTGTTGAATTGAAAAAAATGGCATGAATGTATCTTTCCTCTAAATATTTTGTTCAGACCCAACAAGCAAAGAGAAAACACAATTTCACATAAAGTCTTTATGTGGAATTGTGTTTTCTCTTTGCTTGTTGGGTCAATCATAGTTCACAGTTTCTGGCAATTTCTCCGCTTATGTTTTGTTCAGCACAGCTAATCGCTTTCACTACCACTTGTTGCATGTGCATCAGATTTACAGTGGATGCAAAGATGGAGTTACTTGCACACTTTACATGAGCCCACATGTGACATGAGGTACACTGTATCCAATCTTTACGAGCTTCTGAATGTTTCAAACATGCCAAACATGAACAGTCTTCGTCATCTTCTGAATGTCTTCTCTTTCGATGCTGCTTGTCTCTTCTTTCCGAGTCTACCTTTTCTTTGTCTCTTTCCTGTCTCATTTCCATCATTTTTTCTTTCTCCATCGGAATGAGTAGCCATTTTCTTACTCTTTCTTCTTTTGCTTGTTTTATTCTTTCTCGTTGTTTTGCTTCATTTTCGAGTCATTACAGTTTGTCAACTTGTCCCACTTGACGCCATTGCGGTTTTCTTCTTCTGTATAAAAATACGCGTCTACTACGAAAAAATGTTTTATTAACGTTTTCACCCTCTGTCAGGCTATAACTCTGAAGAAATTTTCCACGTTCACTTTCAAGGCGTGTAGAGACTGGAACAGCTACGTGGAAATTTACTTCGCACTGGTTAAACACAACACCCGTTTATTGTGAGGCAGTTAAAAGACGAATACACATTCAGTTTGAAAACGAAAAAGAAGCATGTCATTGGTGACGATTTAAAAAAATTTACGCAAGCGCATTGTTACGTAAACCACGATGTATCAACGTGCCCTCGTATGAACTTACCCCCGGTTTCCCCTACTCTTCGACGTTGTTCTAGGGAGGCCGAAACAATTTTGAAAAATTAAATTTATAATCATTTTCTGCAACTAATTAATTCACATAACCCGTTGCGGAAAAAGTTTTAACAGTTTTTGTAAAATGTTTATATATATATATATAAGAAATCCAAAACAACGTGATAATCTTATAATGACTTCAATTTGCAAAATGTAAGGTCGTTTTCAAGACTATATAAAGCCATTGAAAAACATCTGGACAGCCGTGAAACTCTTTTTAACATTCTTCTAGTAATAGTGCTGAACTGACAGAGGTTTTGCTCATTTGAACATTAATCATTTTTTTTTTTGAGCAATTCAATTCATTGCTTCCTAGAATATATTTTCATGTTGTTCCGCGTACGTGCTCAAACCGACCCGGAAATGAACCAGGAAAATGAGCCCGCTAACTGCGAAACCTGATCAGAGCTCTAATTTATTGTAGGTCCGTCTGACGATGCAGATTTTACGAGCATTTCAACTCCGTCCAATGGATTATCCTGCTCCCTTTTCCCGGGTTGAGAATTGAAATCGATTAACCGACGCCTTCTCATTCTACAAGTATGTTCTTATCACTCACCCACTTAATGCGAAGGCAAGGACACACAGTGTTGCTTTGTTTTCAAATCTAAACGTTAACTTTAGCTTAGGAAAGTCAACTTCTGCAGCTAATATCTTTCTTTAAATTGTCAAGATTTTTTCACGGGCCCAAAATCAAAGTGAAAACTTTAATTTGTTAGGTTCTGCAAAGCCCGCCACTATAAATGACCGATCATAATTAAATAACTATAGGTTATTTAATTTTTGAAATTAAATTCCTCAATAATGATAATCGTTCTTCATAGCATTTGTTAAAGTCTTCCTACTTGTGACACGAATTGCACGGAAGTTTTTAACTGTAGTTAAAAGTAGTTTATGGCTCGTTCATAATCAAAGTAATGCCAAATTGCTGTGTACAAAAGTTTGTGATTAGAAATTAGCCGAATGAGAATATAAGAAACTTTATAAACTTTCTCAATATGGTGTACTGAGCAGATTTTGTGCAGTCCTCAATAGGTCATGAAATCACTTCCCGAGTTCCCTACTGCACTTTGGTTTTACCATTTAGCAGTTTCTATTCATAATGAACACATTTCTCAAGTTTCAATCAAAAACTGAGTAAAAATTAATTTTAAATTAAATCAATCGGTTGCATTTTGGTCAATATTGCTGTAATTACAAAAGAAAAAATGGTCTAGGAATAGCAATATGGTAGTGTTTTATTGCGATTCTACGCGTTTCGAGGAACTCTCATCATCAGGATTCTGAACAACTACAAAGAAGGTAGCGTAAAACCACCTGGTCTTATGGGTATTGCCCTCCAATCAGCGTGAACTGATTCAACACTGACTGGCGGGCTTACAATAGCTGAAGGTAATACACAATTTATCGATTGTTGATTGGCTTTTAAATACAATGAAATAGAAAGTTTTAATACATAAATAAACAATTAAATAAAATATTAAGATTGAAAAATAAAAATCGGGGCAAAAGACCGGGTTCATACTCTTCTAATGGAAGGGAAGATTGTCTAATTTTAAATGTCTGCTTATTCCAAACTAATATGCTCTCAATGCTTCCTAAAATTTAATTTAAATACGTGGCTGCCTGAATAGCCGACTCGGAGGCCTAAAAGCGATGAGGCGCACTTCTTAACGCAGAGGAATAAGAAACAGAGGAGAAACTCCCTATAGTCGCAAGGGAAACTTTTCTGAGATCACGTGACGAAAGTCAACCAATGAAATTTTCCTTAAAAACTCTCCTGGCTTCGCGGCGCTACTGTCGGTTTCGTCATAATTACGCCATTCTCCCGCTGGAGAAGCAAGTCATATATGACGTCAGGTAAATACATTGCTTAACGTTCTTTTCATCGGAATTATTTTAATAATTTAATTCAAGTTATTAAAACTTGGAAAACCGGTTCTACGATGCAAGGTGGACTATCATTGGGATGAAAAGATGAAATTATTATTGCATTAGCACGATTTCTTATTGATGGTCTCTGATCAACACGAGCTATATAAACATGAGTGCTTCACATGAGTGATCACGTGACAAATGAACAAGCCAAGTTTTCGTTTATACAGGGTGTTTCAAAATTATGTACAATAAATTTAGTGACATATTCTTCAGATCAAAAGAAGACGAAAATGTTCTATAGCACTTTGTCTGGAAACGATTTATTTACGCGATACAACCAACCAAACCCGTGGCTCCAAATTACAGGAATTGTTCAAAGTGCCCGCCACCAGCTCGCACGCACGCTTCGGCTCGTTGCATGAGCGACCGTCTGATGTCATGGAAGAGTTCGTCGCCAGCATTACGAACGGTTTGGCATGCATTTTCAATTCGTTGTCGCAGATCCATAATGTTAGGAACTTCTGTGCTGTAGACGATCGTTTTCACATGACCCCACAGAAAAAAGTCCAAGGGATTAAGGTCGGGTGATCTTGCAGGCCAGGCTACCGGTCCACCTCGACCTATCCACCGCTTCGTGTATGCAGCATTAAGGTGTGCTGGCACAACATGGCTGAAATGTGCTGGAGCGCCATCATGCATGAACCACATGTTAGATCTTATCAAAAGAGGAACATCTTCCAGTAATTCTGGCAATGCATTCTGCAGAAACAAAAGATACGTTCGCCCAGTCAATCGTGGCGGCAACACATAAGGGCCAATTAAGTTATTTCCGACAATTCCACACCAAATGTTCACGGAGAAACGCTCTTGATGCGCTCGAGCTCTGGTAACATGCGGGTTAGCATCTACCCAATGGTGCTGGTTGTGAGAATTTACGATTCCTGTCCGGGTGAAGGTTGCTTCGTCCGTGAAAAGTATCTGGCTGAGACAACTAGGGTCTGCAGCATGACGACGTTGTATCCATTGGTAAAATCGTTGTCGGTGTGGATAGTCCGTTGGGTTCAGTGCCTGAACCAGTTGCAGGTGGTATGGATGCAAAAGCTGACGGTGAAGAATGCGCCAAACAGATGAGTGCGGAATGTGTACCATGGAAGAAATACGACGGGTGTTTGTCTGTGGTTCATCATGTATGATGTCAATTATCACATCCTCCTCATCCGGAGAATGTGCTACAGGGGCCGCCCTTGTCCTGTTTGACGGCCAAAGAAACCACGCTCCCTCAAATGTCTGTCGACAGATACAAATGTTCGGTTATTTGGCAAACGTCTATTCGGAAAGCGTTCTTGGTAGAGTCTTCTTGCTTCCACAGCATTTCCGTCCGCAAGACCATACATTAGGTGCATGTCAGTGTATTCTGCACTGGAATACGTGTACATGGCTTTTTTTTACGTAAATCGTAATGCGTATGTCAAAGCACGCAAACGTTCTGAAATTGATATTTCTAGTGGATGTACAGTAGTGAAACTACAGTAATGGAAACAACCGTACACAACTAATGGAACAACCCTAAAGTAGGTTTAAATGGAACAACCCTAAAGTAGGTTTAAATGGAACAAACCACTCAACCTAGTGTTGGGTCGAAACGCTGGAACTGCTAAAATATCGTCCGCTAACTACCGTGCTTCCCTACTGTATGATATTGGATTACTCGCAAACAAGTCGTTTCCAGACAAAGTCCTATAGAACATTTTCGTCTTCTTTTGACCTGAAGAATACATATGTCACTAAATTTATTGTACATAATTTTGAAACACCCTGTATAAAACATTTTTTTTTGAATACAAATTTATGTGTTTTACATTATATAAGAATTAATACATAAACTACATTATTATTTTATTTATTATTTTCAAAATTGTGTTCTCACTAGCGCAACGAAAGTAGTATTGAAAAATGACGTAGTGATTTCCAATTACGTGGTAGAGTTTCCCATCTGTTTCTCTTCATCTGTGCTTCTTAACACTCTCGAGATCAGCGGGTCGCGGATTCGAACAACACCTTCTACACCCAGTGCACCGGCCCGAAGCCGACGCCACCTAAAATACAAAGCCTGCTGATGCGTCATCAAATGAGGGCTGACAATCCAATCTTCATTGTATACAACAAACGAAAAAACACTTGTTGTAATCGGTGTTTTTTCATTTGTTGTAAACAATGAAGGTTGGATTGTCAGCCCTCGTTTGATGACGCAGTCAGCTGGCAGTGAGCAGGCTTTGTTTCTGAGGTGCCGTTGCTTCGACAGGCCTCGGCGAAGAAGACAATGACGTCATAATAGTAGCCTGAGCAACAATCCAATCTTAATTGTCTCCATCTTGGATTTTAACAATCAGGTTGAATTCTTTCTCAGACTACTTTGGTCAGGTAACTTTTGAGTGGCCAGGCCTGTCTTTCTCGACGGCTGCGACTGCCTACTGTATGAGGCCAGAAGTCCACTGCGCCGAGGCCTTGTATCTAGAAAGTGTTGGTTCGAATCCCACCGAGGACTTGGATATTTGTGTTTGTCCCTTTACTAACAGCTTGGGAAACCGAGCTTAGCTTCAGTAGGCCAATCCCCTGCTATGCTGAATTATATAATTAAAAGAAAATTTTCGGTTTATATGTTTATATACAGGCTGATTCTAAAATGGTGAATCAAAAGCATCTAGCGCTGTTCTGTGGGTCAAAATGAACATAAAGTTCCTCATGCAAAATGTCGAAATACCAACCCTTATACCCCTAAACACTTCGCAAAGTTTGTTAAAACCTCGCGAAATTTTGCCATATTTCGTCATCGTTCCGAAGAAAATCAAACTTTCTTTATGGCGTCGAAAGTTTCCATCGTCACCTTTGCGGAAAAGAAACGCGCCGTATTCCTTCACAAAATACTCTTCATGCTGGGCAATCCCCAGGTAGCAGTGATTACACTCGCTGAATGTAGAACGGGTGTTCCAGATTATCATGCAGAATCCTTCATACTGTTGCCTGAGAAACGCCTAATCCTTGTCACTTCCTTGCTGCCTCATTCCAGGGCCGTAGCCAGGACGTTAGGCACACACTCCCTTCATTTCTTTCATTTCTCGAGTGCACCCTAGCAACACCAAATAGCGGGTTGTGTTTCTCTACAGGGTGATCCAAAACTCAACGTACAAACTTTTAGGGGTGGTAGTATGGGTGATTCTAAGCAAAAAAGTTCAAATGTAGATGGGTCCGAATTCGAACGATAACTGAGATATAAACAGAAATAAAAATGCCGCCACCAAGATCAACAAGTTAATAACTCAGGTTCTATAACACCTAGGATGATTAAATTCGGGGGAATAATATGGTACACACAACTGTGTATACCGTTAATATTTGATCGAATTCCAACAAGTAGTTTCGAGTTACGCAGTCGACATCGTAACACGTGCTGGTTAGTACTCATACGTGAGCACTGTTATGATGTTGAATACGTAACTCAGAAACTACTCATTGGTATTCGATCAAATGTTAACGGTATACACAGTTTTATGTACCCTATCATTCCTCCAAATTTCATTATCCTAAGTGCAGAACCCGAGTTATTAACTTGTTGATCTTGGTGGTGGCATTTTTATTAAGTAGCGTAAGAATGGAGCTACTTATTGTTTTCACAATGTCCATCTGTCTGTCCGTCCGTCCGTCCCCTTCATAATTTCCGCATTTTTTGACGTAGAAGCTAGAAATTCAGAATATAGCTTACTATGGGCATGTACACCTTCACTATTTAATTTTATTTTGATTGGCCCACTGGGGGCGGAGTTTCGGGGGCGGAAATTAGAGGGGACCAAAAAGTCTACGCGTATTTATGCATATAAAGGAGTGAAATTCAGTATGCAGATTCCTCTAAGCAAGATCAACATTACTGTAAAGATTTGGCAAAATTGTCCCAATAGGGTCGGAGTTGTGGGGGTAGCAATCACTTGGTCTTAAGAACTTTATGGCAACATATAGGATGTGATATATCATTCTATCGAAAATGATGAGAAAGGAAAGAAGATAGGGTTCTTTTATATTTTCTAAATACAAGGTTCGAGAATATCAATTTTTGATTTAAAAAATGGGGGGGTTAAAAAGTGCAGATGAAGGAATAAAAAAAATAGATGATTGGTTTTGTTAGAAATTTTGGCTAACAGCAAATAAGTCAAATAAGTCAACTTCGAGTCGAGTGTGGTACACTGAGGCGCGAAAAGCAGCAGCATAGACAGTATCAACAGCTAAAGCCAAGGCCTGTGAAGAAGTACGGGGAGAAATTGGAGGCAGACTATGGTTCGGAAAACAAGGTATTCTGGCAGACCGTGCGCCGCCTCCGTGGAAAGAAGTCTCTTTCATCACAAACTATTAAGAGTTCAGATGGGAGGCTTCTGAAAATGGAGGAGAGCGTATTGCAAAGGTGGAAGGAATACTTTGCATCTCTTCTTAATCCGGTGACAACAACAACTGAGGCATATGAGGTGCACCTTGGAGCGGAGAATAGTCACGGTAGTATCACTGAAGCAGAAGTTAGATGGGCAATTAAGTCCCTGAAGACTGGCAAAGCTGCAGGTGATGATGAAATCCGGTCCGAGATGTTAAAGGCCTTAAATCAGGATGGTATCCTGCGGCTGACTCGAATGTGTCAGGTTGCTTGGATATCTGGACAGGCCCCTAAGCAATGACAGACAGGAATTGTGATCCCTATCTTCAAAAAGGGAGATCAGTAAGATTGCAACAACTATCGAGGCATCTCTTTGCTCAGCATTCCTGGGAAAGTTACGCTAAGTGTCTGGAGAAGAGAAGTCGGGAAATAGTCGACTCCAAACTGTCGGGGGAGCAGTGTGGTTTCCGACCTAGCCGAAGCACGACAGATCACATCTTTGCTCTAAGGCAAATCTTTGAGAAATCCTGGGAGTATGCAAAAGAGGTCTACGCTTGCTTTGTGGACCTCGAAAAACCATATGACAGAGTTCCCCGGGAGAAGCTCTGGCAAGTGTTGCAAAAGTATGGAGTGGATGGGCAATTACTGGTTGCTATCATGTCTCTGTACGAAAGCTCTGAGATGTGTGTCCGGATAAATGGCATTAAGTCAAGACCGTTCACCGTGGGTGTTGGACTCCGCCAAGGGTGCGTACTGTCGCCCCTCTTGTTCATTATCTTTATGGACTGGATAGATAGGGGCAGCCGAGGCGATGAGCATGTTTGTGTGGGCGACTGCCTGGTGGAGAGGTTGCTCTTTGCTGACGACCTTGTCCTCCTTGGGTCTTCTCGCACGAACCTTCAGCATGCAATAGACCGGTTTGCAGCATAATGTGAAGAAACTGGGATGAAGATCAATGTGGCTAAAACTGAGGTTCTGGTCTTTTCAAGACAGCCTGCTCAGTGCGCTCTCCTTGTTAGGGGAGCCTCATTGAGACAGGTGGAGAAATTCAAGTATCTCGGGATTGCATTCACGAGTGATAGACGGCAGGAGAAAGAATTGGATGCTCGGATCGGTGCAGCAAGCTGTGTCAGACGTGAACTGTGGCGATCCGTGGTAACGAAACGCGAGCTGGGTAACAAAGCCAAGCTCTCCGTCTTCAAATCTATCTTTGTCCTCATTCTCACCTATGGTCATGAGGCTTGGGTAATGACCGAAAGTGCGCGATCGCGGGTACAAGCGGCCGAAATGAGATTTCTGAGAGGTGTGGCAGATGTTACCCTACTAGATAGAGTGCACAGCAGCACAATAAGGGAGTCTTTAGGTGTTGAGCCGCTACTTTGCAGCACAATAAGAGATCTCAGTTGCGCTGGTATGGCCACATGATACGGATGCCGCAAACTGCTCTCCCTAGGCAGTTGTTATTTTCCAAGCCGGTGGGTAAGAGACCAAGGGGTCGGCCTAGAACCAGGTGGCTAGACTACATGCAGAATCTGGGTTCGAGTCGCTTGGGTATTACCAGGGAGGACATGCGCCTGATGGCGGAAGATCGCGACCGCTGGAGATCCTCCATAGGGCTGCTGCCCCCGCGACCCTAACGGATAAGCGGGTTTGAAAAGTAAGTAAGAAGTTTTGGCGTCGACTACTAAGGTCATTTTGCGCCTTTTACACAAGTTTTACCTGTAGTCAGCCCGGAACAAACACAAACATCTATGCCCACGGCGGGATTCGAACCCACGACCAGATGGCCTCGAGAACTAGAAAGTCTATGCCCTAGCCCTCTCGGCCGCCTGGCCGGCTAAAAAAAAAAATAGATGAACTGAGGGCTTCCGCTACTTTCCTATACATTCCTCGGGAGGCTTAATTTCTTGTTTCTGTTCATATCTCAGCGTTCAAATTCGGACCCACGTTCATATGAACTTTTTTGCTTAATCACCCACCCTACCCCCCTTAAAGGTTTGTGCGTTATATTATTAATTTTTGGCGAATATTAGAGAAATCCTGAAAACTTATATAATCTGTGTCAGAGGAGATCGCCTGTTCATATCCAGGAACGAATAATGTATTTTTTTAATAATTTTTATAAGTTTTTATCGTCACCTTATATCATGTTTTGTGATTTTATTCTGCAGCTTGATTCTCTGTTTACGTTTTCCCCCAAAAATTTCCCTCTAAACTTTAAAGTTTCATTAAGAAAATTTTGGTAGCTCTCTTTCATGTGTGTGGCAACAATGAATTAACTCAACTATGATGTGGTTCAACAATTTTTCGCTAATTATTTACTTTGAATAGATGACAATGCCAGTCAATAGAAGGTATGGTTTGAGGGCTCTCTCTAAAGCATTGTTAATATAGACTTTCGCGATACTAGCGCCAGCTGTCGAGCGCTTCCTGAATTGCATCTCGCAACCCGAGATTAGCCAACACCTCCTAAAAAGAAAGCTTGAAAATTCACACATTGTTACATCATCTTAAAAAGGCATTTTTAATCGTATTTCTACCAATAATAAGCCCTAAATTATGACTTCTTATGATTATGTAACAATGTATGAATTTTCAGTGCACAGGATTTCTTTCTAGGAGGTGTTGGATTAGCTGTCTGCTGTTATTCATGCTCAACAGCTGGCGCTAATAAGGCCTGTTCACTAAAGCACTGTATAAAGAAAGTACGGACAATTCATTGTTGCAGGCAGCCATTTTGACTCCTATTTCATATGATGTTTGGTCGTGTTTTGCAGCAAATTCAAACTTCAGAGGCACATTTCTATCTAACTTTTGTCAAAAAGGAAGTGTTCAATCTGCAAATTTGAATTTATCGCAAAACAAGAAACAATCATAAAAAACAGGAATGAAATAGGATCAAAATGGCTGCCTGCAACAATGATTGTCCATACTTTCTTTATACAGCGCTTTACTGTTCACTAAAGCTCTAGATTAGGAGCTTTACTGTTCATGAAACTGTTATTTATTGTTACATCATCTACTGTAGTCCACTGTTAATCGTATTTCTACCAATAATAAGCCCTAAATTTGGCCTTCTTATGATGATGTAACAATAAATAACAATTTCGTGAACAGGCCTTCTCGTTTAGGTGGCGTTGCTCTGACAATACTAAAAACAATACTGACAATTTTGTTACAGTCAAATAAATAAAGCCCGTTTTCTAAATTAAATAAAGAGGTCTTGTTTTTCCAAGAATTATATTATTCAATTTTCAATTATTCTCAATATTTGAATACGCCAACTTATTGGAGTAGCGAGTGGATGGTGGGTAACTTCAAATAAACAAAGAATTTACTTTTTGAAGGCGTTGAACTTATATTATTAAAGGAAATTTTGTGGCTCTGTCTTTCCCTGTGTTTGTGTGGCAACAATGAACTAACTCAACAACGATCTGGCTCAACAACAATAATTCGCCAATTATTTACTTTGAGTTAGTGACAATGCTAAAAACAATATTGACGGTATTGTTAACTTTAAATAAAAAAAAGTAATACCTGTTTCCTATAGAAAGAAAAATAACTCCAAAACCACTATTCCACATAATAATATTCCACTACTCACCTGTTTCCTAAATTAAATTAAAGAGATCTTAATTTTTCCAAGAATTATAGTACATATACTTAAATTTTAGATGATTCTTAATATTTGAATACACACATTATATTAAATAAAAAATAAGAACTCCATTTAATTAAACGAAATAGAAATAAAAATAAATAATAAAAACAATTGAATAAAAGTCACCCAGTGGAGAAATACAAAGGTTGAAGTGGACGAAAACACAGATGAAACAAAGGTCTTGTGGAGCTTATGTGGATGAAACACAGATGAAAAGAAGGTCTTGTGGAGAAATGTTACACGAAACACAGGAAGAAACACAGTAACAGGAGAAGAAGATCTATGATGAAAGTCCGATGATCCGTAGAAACGTAAATGACAAAATTGAAATGTGACTTTGATGATGTAACCTTTGTATTTCTCCACTGGGTGACTTTTATTCAATTGTTTTTA
>JAHWFO010047176.1:842-12679 GCA_023313115.1 Rhysida immarginata | reverse complement strand
GAAATTAGAGGGGACCAAAAGGTCTACGCGTATTTATGCATATAAAGAAGTGAAATTCGGTATGCAGATTCCTCTAAGCAAGATAAACATTACTGTAAAGTTTGGGCAAAATTGTCCCAGTAGGATCGGAGTTGTGGGGGTGGCAATCACTTGGTCTTAAGAAATTCATGGCAACATAAAGGGCGTGATATATCATTCGGTCGAAAATGATGAGAAAGGAAAGAAAATAGGGTTCTTTTATATTTTCTAAATACAAGGTTCAAGAAAATCAATTTTTGATTTTAAAAAAATGGGGGTTAAAAAGTGTAGATGAAAGAATAAAAAAATAGATGAATTCAGGGCTTCCGCTACTTTCCTGTACCTTCCTCGGGAAGCTTAATTTCTTGTTTTGAAACTGAAAAAGAGCTCTATCTTCTTTCATTTCTCATCATTTCCGAACGCATGATATATGACATGCCACATGTTGCCATAGTTCTAAAGATCAAGTGACTGCCACTCCCACAACTCCTACCCTATTGGGACAATTTGGCCCAAACTTTAAAGTAATGTTGATCTTGCTTAGGGGAATCTGCATACCGAACTTCACTCCTTTATATTTATAAATATGCGTAGACTATTTGGTTCCGTCAAATTTCCGCCCCCGGAACTCCGACCCCAGTGGGTTAATCTAAACCAAACTAAATAGTGAAGATGCACCTGCCCATAGTAAGCTACATTCCGAATTTCAATCTTCTATCTCAAAAAATGCGGAAATTAAGAAGAGGACGGACTGACAGACGGACATTGTGAAAACAATAAGCAGCTCCATTCTTCCGCTACTTAATAAATGGGTTTGAAATGACTGAAGTCAAATATGTACAATATATAAATGCTGATCTCTTTTTTGGTCGTGTATAATTTTTTAATAAAATTGCCGTTGATAACATGCACCATAATAGTTGGGACGGAAGGAAAAGACCGCACCGGAAGCCATAGAAGTGACATGAATATTCTATAACTTTTCCCTCTTTAAATGCAAACTGCAATGTGCGGCAAGGTCAACACGAAAACATGGGTCGAGGCAAGGCAGTGGGTCAAGATACCAGGTGTCCCAAAAATGACTGACTGGATTTTGAAAATCAATAAAAAAAACACGGAATGCGATAGATATGTATCGTTTGCAGCCTTATGCTTAGGAAATCAGGGAATTTTATTCCACCAAATTTCAAATTTAGTTAACATTTCTACCAAGAGATGGCGGTGCAGGCGATCTGTAACAAGCTGATAGCGTGTGCTGTTGAGATTGCAAGTCCGCTCTACCAAAATGGTTTTTTTAAATGGGGGTTACATTGAAAATGTCATTTAGTTTTTTTTCAACAGTCCTTGCAACAGTTTCATACCGGTTTTTATTTTTTTATAGTTTTCAGCGCCACCTGTAGGTGAAAATGTTAACTAAATTTGAAATTTGGTGGGATAAAATTCCCTGATTTCCTAAGCATAAAGCTGCAAACGATACATATCCATCGCATTCCGTCTTTTTTTTTATTGATTTTCAAAATTCATCAGTCATTTTTGGGTCACCCTGTATGTGCAATAGAATAATCCAATAATTTGGAAGCAACGTATCTCAGCATGAAATAGCCAGGAATCTTGGACTTCCGTTATCTACAGTTCATAATATTATTAATAGGTACAGGACAAGCGAAAATAACACCGTTCATAAAGGGCAAGGACGAAGACCAATTCTGACTGTTCATGATCTTTGAGTATTCAGAGGTCACTGCATTAAACATAGACATTCAACAGTGACAGAAATTGCGGAATGGGCTAGAGGATTTTATCAAAAACTTTTCTCGTTCAATACCGTTCGCCGCTACATCACAAAATGTAAGTTGAAGCTCTATTTTGCAAAACGAAAGGTGTCCGTAAAAAACACACGGCAGAAACCAAATTTTTGCCAATCGTCTGGGTGTTTGATAGGGAGCTCAAGGCAGACACGTGTGACTCCTTTGCCTCCTCAATAGACGCTGCCTAATTTACGTCCAGTCACAAGTGGGCTGACGCCCAATAAACTATCTTCTTTTGAAATAAAGAGAATTAATACATCAGTGTATCAATATTTTTGCTGTACCGCATATTTTCACTCTTTCCCAACTATTATGGAAATGAGACTTGTAATTTCATTCTGTTTCGGAAATTTTTGTGCATTTCAAGACGTCAAATACATGGATTTATTTATTTATTCACACAGGATGATAAAAGTTAGGATCATAGAAATAGAATTTTATAATTGGTATACTTGTATTATAGATAATTATCACTTGAAAGTTTTGGATTTTTTTGGCGAATAATAGCCATTTGAAAAAAAAATCTGAAAAGATTAGTCTTATATTATCAAAACGGATTTATTTATTTTTCAGTTTTCTCATTATTCTCAAGTGCTCAATTGTTTTCTATCACCTAATTATTTTTCTTACTCATTCCTACTGGTGTTTGAAGAAAAAAGTAGCGGAATCCGTGAACGTTTAGGAATGTTTTGCTTTCAAATGACGAGCTGTTACTAGAGAATGTTTTTACGGTGTGAATAAAAAATCAATAGCACCAGAACAATTTTTATTGCGTGGCGAGGACAAAATTTCAACGAGAAGCTGGACTCTCAGGTATAAAGAAAACAAGAATAAAATATTAACCTGTGAAACGAGATTTGATGAAATTTTATAAGACCAGTTTAATTGAACTGGAATTTGGAAAATACAAATAAAAAGAAATATAATTCTAAATGAATTGAAACTAAATCACTTATAATTGAAAAAGCAAATTAGTAAACAACTTTGAATATCTCCGTTATATTTGAGGTTATAAAATAATTGGAAAATTTGCAGTGAAAGAGTCTTCTTAAAAAAATTCAAAACCAGATGTCCACTCCCCTATGCGAAAATCCGTGAGAGTACTCCGTGTAGTACTTCACATCGATGACATATCTAACATGAGAATTAATAAAACGGGAAAAATCAAATCACGAGCAAACTGGTTGAATTCTTATATTAGCCTCACTTTTAAAGACATAGATAGGCTTCCAATAAAGAAAGATTAATTCAAATATAGTCACAACAGTTCAAAAATACCAAGTAAAAGGACAAATTTAACGTCGCGTTCAACACCCATATGGTTGAACCTGAAGACGCAGTTCATACAGCACAAAATACTGCGTAGAAATAAAAGTCTAAATTCTCAAGGGTGAGGAAAAAATTACTCGAAGAGGAAATAACAGTGGAAAGAAAAATTGCCTAACTGCCAAATTAATGTTATTAGCAGCTTCACGCGGAACATTCCATAAGATATAAACAGCCATTTTATAGACGAAATAACCTTTATGTTCCTTGACGAAAAAGTCCTTTAATCTCTCGCAAAGTTAGTTCAATCGTCTTTTTATCACAGTTCTCTGTATCACTCCAAAATTGTAATCGAGATCACGAGCTGAACAATGGAAATATTACATGATGAGAGGGGCCGGGAAGGCTATATAGTTCGTATTCTTCGAATTCTCTAATTCTACATTCACTTGCCTTAATTGAATCCTTAACAGATATGTTCAGAGGGGGAAGCAAAATAAATAGAATTTAATGGGTGGTACTTTAAAAGAAAGAACCCCAAAACTTAAGAGTAAACGTGGCTCGTTAAAAGACTTATTTTGGTTTTAAAATTGCGAGATTTATTTATAAAATAAAAAAAATTCTGTACAAAAGAATGTTCTATACAATATGATTTAATTGAGGAATAGGCATTGCGATCTCAATTACAAAAGAAATACTTAAATGTACGTTAAATACAGCAAAACACTGTAACGAGAAATATTAATCGCTACATTGAGCGAATTGAGATTAAATATAAAAAGAATTGAGACAGACCAATTCCTTATAAAGAATAAGGAAAAGAAATTTCAAAATTCCCATTTAATGTCTAAAGAAAGACTGCGAAATCATAATTAATCATTAATGGGGAATAAGATTGAAAATGTGCAGCATGGCGTCCCTTATGCGCGTTATTGTTGAAATAGCATTAAAAGAAATTTCATTATTACCTTATGGGTAAACCTGCAAAACAATGCTGCTCGGTAAAGAATCATGGCTGCCGCGAGAAAGTGAGAAGTTCAATAAGAAACTAAACATCGAACGGCAGGGTAGAAGTAATTTGCAGAGCATTGGAATGAAAATGATAAATGGAAGTTGAACGCCATGCTGCCGTTTAGTGAGGACGTGGAGGACCAGAAGGAGGGACGACTGGTCAAGCCAGAAGCTGGAAGTGGTCTGTCTGAAATAAAAAAAACAGTAACCACGGAAAGAACATCAACAATAGTGGGACACACATCCTCGTGATCACGAAAATTATTCGTGAGGGACAACTAGCTGCAGACAGTGATAATCACGTGGAGATTTTTTAATTAACATTTATTAAAACAATATATACTCAACAATCGCTGTCTGCAAAACAGTAAAAAAAACTTACAGAATAGAAAAAATAGAATAATTAATTACAAATAAAATTATATCTATTTTTACATAAAAAATCTGAGTTTTCCCGAACAAAGCCCCCTGTAATTTTCTTGAACACAAAAAAATGACGGTCATTTGTACAGATAGAAGTTTAGGTACTGACGTTACATATACAGATTCAAAAAAAATTGTCTAAGTTACAATAAACAAATAAACATTTATGCCTTTATTATTTCCTTTCATTTTTGTGTGCGCACACAGTATGTTTTGCTTTTTTAGCAAAAGACAAAAAAGTATATTTTGCATTTTGGTATACCATAATTAAAATGTATATTAAACGTACAATACGTTAATAAATGTAAAAAAATACATATCATGTAGTAAAAAAACAATGTGGTTACTGCTTTCACGTAGGTAAGAACAAGCCCAAAAAATATCCTTTTGTAATTTTAAAGCTAAAGTCATTTAACAAAAAATATTGCATTTAGAACCCCTCTCATCCCGCGAAGTAAATAACTTTGCAATTATGAAGTTTAAAGGAACAAGATAAACTTTGTAAATACCCTCGTGTAGGCCAGCAAACCAATGAGTTAAGTAATTTAATATAAATAATTACTTATCCTGCTCAGATAAGGATAACAAATCCAGGAATCTGCGTAAAGCAAGGGCAGGTAAAGGTTTAGTTAGTGCGTCTGCCGGCAAGTCGGGGGAAGAACAATAGGTAAGAATCACATTCTGAAGATTAATTTCTCGCGCGATGAAATTATGCAATCTCAAGATGTGTCTTGTCCTACTCTTCGATTCTAATGCTCCCAGACATGCTATGGCAGACGTTGAGTCAGTATAAATGATTGTAGGGAAAGAAACAAACTCCCCTTGTCCTAACTCGGTTATGAGGTCCCAAAGACATTTCAGTGACTTCACGCATTCGTTTAAGCGATTATTTCGGCTTCGCAGCTGCTCAGGGCGACTAAACGTTGCTTCTTAGATGACCAGGTTATGGTATTTTTCCCCATTTTGATCAAAATTCCAGAGTATCCTTTACTCTGTGGGGTGACACACCAGCTAGCGTCAGCGAATGCGCACAAAGAACCCGTAGATGGGGTAAAAACGAGTGATGTGTCGCAGGTGTGTTTAAGATAAGAAGCGACGCCCTTAAGAGCAGTCATATGCAAATGTGTAGGCGATTTAGCATATGTCGACAGCCTAGTAATTGCAAAAGCTATATCCGGCCGCGTGCAAGTCATTACATACATTAAGGAACCGAGAAGAGATTGGTAATTGGTAGAATCGACCGGTTGTGAATCGCATTATCATCAAGGTTCACATGAGGGCTTAGTGGCATGGTCTTTGGTTTGATGTCTTGAAGGCCATAATCATGCAGGATTTGCTTGATATAATATGCCTGTGACAGATGAATTGAACCGTTCACTTGTGACACATTCATACCTAGCAGATGCTTTACCACTCCTAACTCCACGAGGTCGATTTCTTGTTTCACTTTGTCCATGATGGAGGTTAGGATGGAGACATTTGTTGTTGCTGCCACGATGTCATCCACGTAGACTGTTAAGAGAATGGTGCACCCAGCATCGGTGTAGTAGAAAAAACAATCGTCTGCTCTGGATGGAGTGAATTTTAATCGGGTAAGAAGCTGACACAATTTTACGTACCAGCATCTTCCACTTTGTTTGAGGCCGTAAAGTGATTTACGCAATTTGCAGACGTGATTAACTGGCGTTGATAATCCTTTGGGTGGCGATAGATATATGGTGTGGTCTATCGGTGCGTGAAGATATGCACATTTGACGTCATACTGGCGCAGTGACATCCCTGTATTTGCAGCTATGGCAAACAGCAAGCGGAGGGATTCCATTCTGATGACAGGTGAGAAAGTTAACTCATACTGGCTCCCGTAGACTTGTGACGAGCCGATAGCCACCAACCTTGCCTTGAATCTGGACATCGAACCATCAGGATTGTATTTGATGCGGTAGATCCACTTGCTCTTTAAAATTTTGACATTTGGTGGTGGAAGCTCTAATCCCAGACATGATGAAGCATGAGTGAATTCAATTCATCTTGCATGGCCTCTTCCCATTGATGATGTTGGGGAGAAGCGAGTGCTTGTTCATAAGACTGGGGTGTGATTGGCGGAGTGATTAGCAAGACGGAGTCAGTAAAGTCAGGATGACATAAGGCGGCACGTTGTTTTTCTGCCTTCTCTTTTAATCTTTGTGAACGTCGTAATACCGGTTGTGGGACTTCAACGGGTGGTTGGTTCACTGGTGATTTAGACGAACAAACTGGAGCATCTTCCATCGCTGTGGTTTCTGAAGTTTTATTTTCATATTTCTTTTAGAATAATTTCTTACATCTCTCTAAAGATTTTAATAAAAAAAGAAATAATGATTTTTATTTAATTATTTATTTATTACTTTTTATTACTATCCCCCTTAAAACGTGAATCATTAAGGCAAGCATTGTAGTTGATGAAAAATACAGGCCCTGAAACGGAAAGGTCACCTGATCTTCTTAGTCGAAGCAACAATGTAAATACTGATTGCTAACAAACGATCAATTTTCCAACAAACGAAAAAATACTGATTGCTAATATCCAAGATGGAAACAATGAAAGTTACATTGTTGCTTGGGCTAAGACGTGACCACCGAGAGAGAAGGCCTCCGCAATGAAACTGAATACATTGTTACATCATCATAGATAGTGCAAATTCAGGGCTTACTATTGGTAGAAATACGAATAACAATGCGCTATCTATGTGATGCAACAATGCATTCAGTTTCATTGCGGAGGCCTTCTCTCTCGGTGGTCACGGCTAAGATGGTCTGGTGATTTTTCAATAGAGAGGTTAAGATACTTTTAACGCGACGTACGTGACGTGAAATCTATGACGTCATTTGGTTACACGCGAGGCCAACGAGAGACAGGCCAATACCTTCTAGATACAAGGCCTCGACACGACAAGGTCTTTTAGTCACCTTTTACATTGTTTTCGACTGCCCTGGCCTGTATTTAAAGTTGGCCTTGCTGCCTACAGTTTGACGTTAGTGTCTTCCGTTGTGTCTAGAAGGTGTTGGACAGGCCAGGGCACTCAAAAGTCACCTGATCATCGGGGTCCGGGCAACAATCCATCCTTCATTGTTTCCAACAAACGAAAAAATACTGATTGTTAAAAAATTTATTTATCTATAATTCTCTCTCCTCTTAGACGGTTTGAGCTAGCGACTTGAAATTTTCAGGACTAGCTTATCAATAAAGGACCTGCTCTGTCGCCAAAAATCAGCCCCCTACGACCTGGGGTTTTCCTTAAAAATTATTTGCTTTTGCTTTGTAATTCCCCTCAACAGATGGCGCGGGCGGGCAAAGTCGCGGGTAACAACTAGTGAAAACTAAATTGTAAATTACTATTTAATTAAGCTAATAAATAGAGAGAATTTAAACGTATAAACTTGAATAACTGAAAGGTAAATGGAGAGGGAGTTATTCCTCATACATTTAAAAATATAAAAGTTCTTTAATTTGTTAGAATTCCCACATTAAGTTAAACGAAGTGAGCCTCAATTGCTGATGCGTTGTGTGTAAGCATCTATTATTTTTTCGTATTAAATCAGGATTCTCCCCAGGCCCTTTTTAACGGGCGCGCCGCCCGGCTGACTTTGGCGTCCGCCCGGCTGAAGAATACACGAAAAACTGCACAACACTGCATAATATTTTATTTGCTTTTATTTTTAATTTTTGTCCGCCCGGTTATTTTAGCTTACTGCCCACCTGATAAAATTTTCTGGGGAGAACACTGTTAAATTACTAAAGTGTTTCTAAGTTATCGTCTACTATAGAAGCAAGCGATTAACTACTATTAATTAGCAATATGTATAACAATCGTTCAGTAAGGGGTACAGTAGTGAGTTTTAGATAATATTAAGCCTGACAGCATTATGCTCTTGATACAAATAAGCTATGGATAACAATAGATCTAACAACTCGTAATGAGTTGGTTGATATATTACATGCCATATCTTAGCATTGAAAGTTCCAATGGTACCATATGGTATCATGTGGCACCATTAGGGCGCATGCTACTAATCCAATAACCATTTTCATTATTTACTCGTTATATTCAGTCATTACATGTTGTTACGACTTGTTCGATATATTACATGCCATATATTAGAATTGTAAGTTCCAATGGTACCATATGGCATTATATGGCAAAATTAGGGCACGTGCTACTAAACAAAGACCACTATCATTATTTACTCGTTATATTCACTCATTACATGTTGTTACGATTGTTTGATATATTACATGTCATATCTTATAAGAGAAAAGGACGAGACACAAAAACCCTGGAATGCAATAAATAGTTAATAAATACAACTGAAAAATAAAATAATAATTAACAAATAACAAAATAATTAATAAATATATAAGTAAAATCAAAATAAAACTAAAAAATCAAATAAAGAGCTGACGTTTCGGATAGAGATCGTATTTCCTTCCCTAATAAAACCCACTTTCTGTCTAATCCGTTATCCGCCTTTTTCTTGAACTCCCTGTCTAAAAACGATCCACCTCCCTCTACCAGCTCCAGCTCCTCCAGCTCCTCTACTCTTGGCACAACCGCGGTTATTAATCTATCAACCACTAAACTTTCGTCTCTCGAGATCAGAACCCTGTCCAAAGGCCTTTCCTTCTGTCCCACTCCTAATATTATTGACACTTTTGATATCATTTCCTCTGTCGATAATTTTAGCCGTGCCCTCAGGTCCCGTCTATACTTTTGCATGAATCCTTCCAATTCTACTCCTGCTACCAACTCAACCTTCCATATTCCTAGCGACTGGACCCCTCCTCATGACATCAATCCTGAACTTGAAGTTTACATCAAATCCATACAAAACGACATCCTCTCCATCACATAAAAATATTAAAAAACCTCTTCCTAACCTTACCAATAACGAATTCCTTTGTATCAAACGCCTTAGCAATAACCCTGATATAACAATTAAACCAGCAGATAAAGGGGGCGCTATTGTTGTCATGAACACCTCTGACTACATTAACGAAGCTAACAGACAACTCTCTGATATTACGTTCTAAAAGAAACTAACCTCCGATCCTACTGACACGTTCAAAACCATACTTCAAAATACCCTCTCTCAGCTTGAATCCTCTTCTGAAGTTGATAACAAAACCCGCCTCTTCCTCCTTCCTAAATTCAGTTCTCCTGGTCGTTTCTACCTTCTTCCCAAGATTCATAAACCTGGCAATCCCGGCCGTCCGATCATCTCTTGTAACAACACACACTGTGAGCCACTATCTGCGTATGTCGACCACGACATACGCCACATCCCACCCAGTCTTCCTTCCTATATCAAAGACACTAACGATTTTCTCTCCCATATCCAGCGCCTTAACGACTCTAACTACGATTTCAAGAACGTCCTTCTCTGCACGCTCGATGTCTCTTCCCTCTATACTAACATTCCTCATGATGATGGGGTTAAAGCTGTGTGCAACAGTCTCAAGGCTAACAAACCTTTCCAAGTTCCTTCTACTGACACTATCTGCCTTCTTCTTCGTACCATCCTCACCTCCAATTTCTTCACTTTTAACAATGAGTATTACATCCAGACCAGTGGCACTGCTATGGGCTCCAAAATGGCTCCCAACTGTGCTAACATTTTTATGGGGGAAGTGGAAACCAAACTACTTTCCACGTCTCCCTTAAAGCCGTTGGTCTGGCTGCGATATATTGATGATATTTTCCTAATCTGGCCACACAACGAAGACTCACTCTTATCTTTTATCACCCATTCCAACTCCATCCACCCCTCCATCAAGTTTTCTCACAATTACTCTATCAGGACAGTTTCTTTTTTGGATGTCTCTATCTCTATCACTAACAATAAATTGTCTACTAATCTCTATAAGAAGCCCACTGATCAACACCAGTACTTACACTATGACAGCTGCCATCCGCGCCATTGCAAGGATAACATCCCATTAGGTCAGTTAACTCGCATCCATAGAATATGCACTAATCAGTCTGACAAGGACTTCCATGCTAATGCCCTTACCCACTCCCTTAAAGCAAGAGGCTACCCCAAATCTGTCATACGCGCTTCTATCTATAAACATCGCAATTCTCGTTCTAACAACAACGCCAAACCTTCTCCAACCATGACAACACCTACATTAGTTCTTCCTTATCATCCAACCCTCAATAGTATTAAAAATGTCCTAAGGAAATATCAACATATTATTGACAATTCTCCTCTTCTCCACTCCATTCTACCAGAACCACCAAAAGTTTCTTTTAAACGGACATTTAATTTTAAAGATATTCTGGTCCATGCTGCTATTACCAAACCACGCACTTCCACTAAGGGATGTTCTCCTTGCAATGCAAAGCGTTGCGGTGTTTGTCATTTTCTTAACCCTGCTACCTCCATTTCCAGCAGTGCCTCCTCCTTTACTTTCAAGATTAACCAGAACCTGACCTGCACTTCTCACAACTTAATTTACCTGTTACATTGCAAAGTATGCCAGAAACAGTACGTTGGAGAGACAGGCAATACCATACGCTCCAGATTTGCCGGGCATAAGTTTGATATTCTTAGCAATGCTGACACCCCTGTCGCTAAACACTTTAATTCCCCTGGGCACTCTTTACAGGCCATCAGCATTTATATTCTTCGTAGTAACTTCCATAGCAAAAAAGAAAGAAAGCAATTCGAGTCTTTTCTTATTTGGAAATTTAATTCCCTCACCCCTAATGGCATTAACCTTAGCAAAGGCACCATTCCCTCATTACCTTTCCCATGTCCCCTTCCAACTTCAGCTATTCCTTAATTTGTCGCAAGCCCTATGGGGCCTTTTCTTCTTTCTTTATCTTAATTTTTTATTTATTCTTTTCAATGTTCTTCAATGTCCTTTCATATTTTTTACTTTTGATCCGATGCTCTTACATGTGGGACTATTTTACAGGGTGACTAGCGACCGGGAATGGTCAGGGAATTTTTTATTTTTTAAACCGAATACAGTCAGGGAATCATAAAATCGATAATTTTGAACAATGTCAATAATATTCTTTCATGACAGCCCCCTTTTTTTGTCTACTAATAATCAGGAATAATTTTACGTAATCTTTTTGCTAGGCACCCTATCATTCTTAAACGTTTTTATAATTTCACTTTCATTTGTTTCATCCTATTACATTTTTCTCGCCGCCCCCTTATTATTTCCTATTTGTCCTCCGTCTTGTCCTATCCCAACGGTTCGTCTAATTAATCTCAATGGTACCATATGGTATCTTATGACAAAATAAAGGCACGTGCTAC
>JAHWFO010047174.1:1259714-1277889 GCA_023313115.1 Rhysida immarginata | reverse complement strand
TGAAGGAGAAGGGTCCTGAAATTGAGCCATCCACACGTTAACCTGTAAGTTGCATTTTACCTATAATAAACATTTCTTCTGTAAAAGGAAATATAATCTTGGTTGATGTAAATAAAAATAATTAAGATAATTAAGTTCCAAGAGAAAAAGAATACATTAAAGCACTCTTCTTTAAATGAGCATAGAAGAACAAGTATTAAAGTTGTGCTATGGATTAGTTAGTACTATTAATGTTTCTTTGTTTTAGGAAGTTCAAAAAAGGCATTTCAACTGAAAACGGATGCTTACCCATATTGTGATCTGATGTTGAAATGCTAGAGGATGAAAAGAAGAAAGATGTTAAACTGAACTTCTGCTATGAAGGAAAATGAAGATAATTCTTCTGTAAGTCAGAATTATTTCTAATTATCAAATAAGTGGTTTATTCCAATTGTATTAAGATTGAACTTGGAGGATGCCAATTTATGGCAGATCTAGATAAATTTACCTTAAAATTGAAAGTATTTTCTTCTAGATTATTCGCATATTAAACTTAGAAAAGTGAAGAATGAATTATCAAATTTATTTTTTTGGCTTGACATTTATTTAGAAAGAAAATACATTTTAAATCCAAAAACGACTTTGGTGATATACTTACTTTTCAAACATGCTTATCTGTTAGGGTCGCGGGGGCAGCAGCATTCACAAACTTCAACCATCAGGAGCATGAGAAGGAGGAGGTGATGGATCCCACTGTTTCCAGAAAGATTTTATTTGACATTTCATAAATGTACATTTCCACGGGGATTCATACTGATGATGACTACGTGGTAGCCTAAACGTACATTTTGAAATGTCAAATAAAATCTTTGTGAAAACAGTGGAATCCATCGCCTCCTCCTTCTCATCAAGATATCCACAAATCGGCAAGGACAATCTCTGTTCTTATTTATATATTCTTTATATTATAAGCACTTTATTAATCAAGAGCATGTTCTCATGGTAATAACCAAGAGACTCGAACCCAAATTCTCCATGTAGTCTAGCCATCTGGTACTAGGCCGACCCTTTGGTCTCTTACCCATCAGCTTGGAAGAAAGCAACTGCCTAGGAAGACCAGTTTGCGGCATCTGTATGATGTGGCCATTATTTATTTTATTCACATTAAAATTCATGAATGAAGCAGATCTCATATGCTTTTGTTGACCTTTTGTTTATTTAATTCAATCTAGTTGATGACCTTTCATTGAATGATGATTTTTTACAGTTGTTCTGTTAATTAGAATTCTACAAGTTTAATAATTATGCACTTTCTCTAAATTTTTAAATGAAAGGTCTTTTTCTTTCTGGGAAGAATAGTTATTTCTTGAGTAAATTTTTAACCAAAACATTGCTCTGCTCCAAAATGTAAGCTGGCCTTTTAAATATAGTCTATTCCAGTTATAAAGAAGTAAATTGGAATTTTAATTGGCTAACATTAAAATATAGTAAATGTTTTAAGAAAAAGAAAGTAAAAATTTGGATATACGTCAGTAACCATCCATCCTTCAATTATTGCATTATTGTGTTTCCTCTATTTTATACCAGCACTATTTATGAATTTCAATTGTGAACACTGATGAAAATCTATAAATATCTGATTATCCAGATACTGAAATATTGCCATAAATTTATCCTGCCGAAAACCATGAAAGAAGAATGAAAATATGAAATATTTGTGTAAGAAGGCATAAGAATGGCAATAGTGTTAAAGAAAGAAAAAAATAAAGTAGACTTCGATAAAAGATTTTCTCAAATAAAAGTATTTTAATATGTTAGCCTGCTTATTAAAATCACCCTGCTTTAATCTGAACATTTTTCTAAGTTTATCAATTTTGTTCTGATTTCAGTTATAAAAAAAAGTCACAAGAGAATTAGTTTTTTATAACGGGAATAGATTGTAATTGCAGAAAAGGAATGATTATTTCGTTTTGGGACTGAATAATAGTAAGTTCTTTTTAATCTTTTGTGGAATATAAACTTGAATAATCTATATACTGTAGTTGAATTTTTCTTGATTAAATCCTCCAGAGAACGGTGTACAGCCATTCATTTGCGAGAATAAATGATAATGATTCTACGCTCCAATAACATATTAAATTCACTTTTATTTATCATCTGATGATGGTTTTTAAAATGAAAAAATTACTTTTTAGAAATATATTATTCAGATAAGTTTTTTAAATATTGTAAATGTTGATATCATTGAATTGAATGTTTTCTCATAATTCATTACATAAATTAAAAAATAGTTTTTAGAAAATAAAAATAGTTTAAAGTGAATATAGATGTGTGGAAATATTAAAATAAAAAATCAAAATTGAACTTATAATAATAAAATTTTCCGACAGCAAAAAGTTCTGGGAATTGAACCGCCAACCAAAAGCTCAATGGGCTGAAGCTTTACCACTGAGCTATTTGTTCATTTAAGAAGAAGAGCTAAGCAAATAACTAATGAAGCCAAGAAATGATATTTAGAGTATTTACATGAGATATATCTTTATTAATTCAATAAAAACAATTCCTAGATGTATTATTCCTCAATTTCTATGTTTAATAGAACTGATTTGAAAGTTTATAATGAATTCTTTTCTAATTAATTCACTCTGTGATTTTAGCATGTAAATATCTTATTTTATTAGGAAATGCTGATAAACATTTTTAATTTTTTTACTCTGGTTTATAATATTCGAATTCTGGTTTCTCCTTTCCAATTCTGTGCTTATGATACTGATTTTCTTTTAATCTTCTTAATTTATTTATTTGATACCAGGTGGGGTTACAAATGATAATAATAATGATAATGTTGAAAAAAATACAGAACAAGAGAAACATATAGATCAAATTAAAGAGAATCATTAGGATCTCTGTGTTAATTAATTGTTTTTGTGATGATATAACCTAGTAAATGGAGACATTAAGAACCTAATAAGAGATTAAAAGATTTAAAGATTAGATTAAATGTTACATAAAAATTTCAATCAATTTATAAGAGTGGACATCTAGATTGCTGTAATTATTAATTAAAATATAAATAGGGACAATTAGATAGCTGTCAGTATGATTAACTTGTGTGCTTAACTTAACAGGTCAATGACTACCAGGTCGAAAATATGGTATATCTATTCTACTCAGTAATAAAATAGGATCAATTACTGTGTTATTTAGAATCTGATCATTCTAGACTTGTCTGCAGTTAATCAGAAACCACTGTTATTCAAGCCACTGATGAACCTCAGTAGTTTTGTCCCGAAGATTCAGAGTTTGATTAATGGTATTAATTTTGGAGTTAATCTTCAAATTAGCTTAGAGTAAATATGAGATTGAATTATTTGTAAAACATTGATCTAAATCAGTCATATAAAAAAGGGCCCAAGAGGTTCTTTACTATTAATTCTGCCAAAGACAGACACAACTCCCAAGTAGAAAGAAATAGGATCTGTTAGAGAGCACGGAATTCAGCGAAGAAATTTTAATGGTAAACAGCTGATGTGCCAAGATGGCAGATCTTGACATGAGGAGTAAAGAACATGAGAAATTGATTTTATCATATAGAGGGTGACTCAAAAGTCTCGTCTCATAGGGAAAATTGAAATGTTGGAGATATACAGTCGAAACCCGTTAATACGAAAAAATTTGCTGGCCCGCCCCCGTGAATGATATTTACGTGTAAATTCATCCTCTTAATACGAACAATTTTTAATTCAAGTCCAGTTAATATGAAGGAAAATTTCGGAAATTTAGTGAGAAAATAGTGTTCAGAATAAAAATTCTAATAAGTTTTCGAAGCATGCAATTTTCTAAAATAAAAATTAAATGTTTTCTGTTACCACTGACTTCTAAAGAATCACATGTTCTTTCGGGCGTGACAAACACCACTAATCACATGGTATTCACTAACGCGAATCTGATAGGTTCTGTATGAGAGCGCACTTGTTTCAAAAGAAATTGAATCACGTGGCAATTTTAAACAGGAATCATCGGTCTTCTTCGATACAGACTACACAGCTGCAGACTACAGACTACACTACATACTGCTATACAGCTGCAACATCATGTCCGATGTAAGGAAAAAGAAATGAAAGGATCTTTCACTAGAAGTGAAATTAAAAATTCTAGATGCCATTGAAAAACCAAATGGAAAAAAATGCTAAAGAATTTGAAATTCCTCCGTCAACTTTGTCAGTGCTAATAAAAAAACGCTGAAAAAATAAGACAGCAAGCAGAGACAAGTGGGACACTTAAAAGGAAACAGATGCGAGCAGCAGCACATGAGGAAATGGAAGAGGCATTGCTGAAATGGTTTCAACAAGTAAGTTTACTTTTTTCTATATTGTAGTGGCGGATGGCGGAGTCAAAAGTGATGAAAGTGACGATGATCCTGGGCAAATTCAGCACTCTGCTCCGTCAACACAGCGTATGATTACTGTGATGGACGATCGCAAATCATTTATTTCGTATGGGGAAAATGTTCCTCTAGATTTATTTACGTTATATTCAAAAGTAAATAATGTTTTAAGCAGAAATTTTGTAATGTTTTCTAATAATAGTTTTTTACTGAAGGAACGGAATAAAAATGTACTTATTTTATAACAATAATTTTTCTATGCTTATTTCGAAAGTTATCAGCGTTGATGGATAATACGAATTCTGGATAATACGAAAAAAATGTATGGTCCCGACAATTTCGTATTAACGGGTTTCGACTGTAGAATACGAATAGTTGAATAAGTAAAATGTTGCTATGTTATGTATTTTTTCTTCAGATAGGAATGGTCCATTGCAGATCTCGAAGACAATATTCGTGCCTCATACTATAACACTAAAATTGTTACATTCACT
Source organism: Rhysida immarginata (assembly GCA_023313115.1). NCBI lineage: Eukaryota > Metazoa > Arthropoda > Chilopoda > Scolopendromorpha > Scolopendridae > Rhysida > Rhysida immarginata. The sequence goes on along the minus strand of JAHWFO010047174.1, from coordinate 1,273,029 downwards.
GCTTGCTAGGCCCCAAAAAAAGATCAGTTTGAATATTTGTTTTCCATAATGCTTTTCCTTCCTATATCATACTTGTATCATAATATCACTGTATCATACTTGTTCATGTATGTGTATTCTCAATCTGCAACATTTTAGTATTCCCTATGAGAGCAAACTTTTGGAACACCATTCACGGTAATATTGATGATCAAAGTCAGGGGTTAGGGTCATAATCCCGACAGCCACAATCCCGATAAGCCAAAATCCCAACAGGTTACAATCTATTATCCCCACAAAGCTGGATCCCATTTATTTCTATTACGTTTTATGAGAGTGCTGTTATATACGGAGTGCTTTTGCATGCGAAGTTCGATTGTAACATTTTTTCTTCAGTAACTCGTGTCATTTTGATCCTGTATGTGTACAATTTTATCATTGATTCTTTCTCTTGTCCTATCTCACCACGTTTTCATGCTCGTTTTCTAATTTATTACATGCTTGCGGATTATCAGTTCGTTACGGAAACGATGAACAATTCAGCTTATTGTTACGTCAGTTATTTGCGCTGGCGTTTGTCCCAGCTAACGAAATGCCAGCATCCTTTGACATCTTAAAAGCTGAGATGCCTCCCGACATTGCTTGGCCGCAGACATGTTGGTCTTTTCAAAATTATACAAGAGCTTCAAAAAGAACAACAACGAGTAGATTTAGAAGTGGAAAGTATTTTTCGCGGTCAGCCATATCCTACTCCGAAGAGAGCTATATTCGACAGAGAGAAGACTTATGGCAGTATTTATAGACAGAGTAAACCAACTATTGATGGACTATCTTCGTGGTATTGCACATAACGTCCCGCTTTGATTAAAAGTAATAAATATTTTATTGAATCGCAATTTATTGAACAATTTATTGAAAGATAAACTAAAAATATTAATAAAGCTAATAAAGCCAATGATAAAATTGTACACATACAGAATCAAAAACAAGAGCACTCCGCATATAACAGCACTCCCATAAAACGTAATAGAAATAAATGGGATTCTGCTTTGTCGGGATAATAGAGTGTAACCTATCAGGAATACGCGGCTTGTCAGGATTTTGGCCTGTCGGGATTGTGGCTGTTGGGATTCTGGGTATCGGGATTGTGGCTGTCGGGATTGTGGCTCGCACCCCAAAGTCAGATATCCGCAAATAGGTACAAGGTTAAAGGATTTTGATCATTGTCAGTTTTTCATTAAAAAAATGTTTGGTAATTATTAAGTATTGTTTGAAATTTTCCAATTACAGTAGGCATTGGTTAAATGTAGTCAGCTTTAATATGGCCACTCCAGCTCAGTCCAGAATTTTCGAGTTTAGTGTTTTTTCCTGCCTCAGGATTGTGTGGAGAAGCAGGGTGCTAGGGTCTGACAGTTGACTACAGCAACTAGTTCAGGGGTGCTGTTTCATATTGCCCTGGGATTGATAGAAAAACAGAATGCTGGCATTTGGGAGGCTACTACAGGCATGAGGTTGAGATTCCATTTTTTCACTAAGAGATCTTTTATTTGTGGAGGGGGGGGGGGAATTTTTTAATTTCTGTGTTAATTCAAAGTTCAGAAAAAAATACACAACAATAAAAATTCACACTCTATGGCAGAGAATTTGGCATTTCAGAAATTCACTCTCGTAAAAAATTCTGGGCTTCACCTGCTTTCACATAACAGGTTCTCTGTAAACTATGCTGTTTCTTTCAGTGGAGGAAATGAAAATTTAAGATGTTGGATACATACGAGGTCTGTTCTAAAAGGAACAAATTTTGACATCTCAACTTTATAAACGTCCCCCTTGCTTACAATGCATCGCTCCCATTATTTTTGTCACTGTTGGAATGCTCCCTGGAATATGGGGATAGTGCATACCTGACTCTTTGAATTTTGTTGAATCTTATCTAATTTTAAAAACGATGTCTTTTTAAGGTGGTTTTCAACTTTGGAAGAGGAAAAACTGTACTGGGGCCATATCTGGTGGAGAAGAACGACCACTTTTTTATCTGCTTATGGCCAAAAATTGTTCGATAAGCAGATATGAGTGACTTGGTGCGTTGTTGTGATGCGTTGTCAAGTGACTTGGTGTTTTGTCCTTTCGTATTGTTGTGAACAATTTTGAGCCAGGCGTTGTTTTTTCATAGCTCAATCCATCTTGACTTAGCAGAATGGTGACTGAATGACTTTACTTTAGTAGCTGTAGACCGCAAACATGGAATGATGCACCAAGCCACATTTTGTAACCTAAGGATGCCACCAGGTTGTGCTATTTACAGGAGCTCAGTCAGTGCAATAGTTCATACCATTTGAACAGAACTTGTATATTACTGCGTCTGTTTTCGTCTTCAGAAAAAAAAATAAATGAAAACAGTTGTTTTTGAAAAGTTTACCTGCAATAATTTATATCCAATATCTTAATTTTTCATTTACTCTACTGGCAGGGAGCAACATGGTTTAAAGAGAATCCAGTTGTGGATCATGTGGAGACAGAATTTTCCATGGGACCACCATTTCTGCGATGCTAAATTCATTGTCATAGAATGTAAATTTTTATTGTGGTGTTTTTTTGTGAACTTTGAATTAATAAATATGATTGTAACATAATGTTGATCTTCACTTTGAGAAGATCAACATGCAGTATGTTTTTAATAAGAAAATGCAATTCCCATTATAATCTGAACTTTGAAATGCAGTATATTCCCATTGTTAAAAATAAAGCAAAATTTACTTGATTGGCCTTGATGTTGACTATTGGCAGATTCAGTAAAAATGGATGACAGCTGACAGCAACGACTCAAAACACACAATGGCAGCGAGAAGAGTATAAAGTAACACCTGTGAAGGCGATGGCAGTGCGCAGTGGGATGAATCAACAATCTAGGTGGACAAAATTATGAAGGAATAAATTTCATAATATTTTTGTCTTTTATATTTGTAGATCATATACAGTCACAGTCCCATTTTTCTATAGTTGATTTCAATGTATTTTAACTCCGCTTAAAAGGATAACGGGTAAAAGGATAATCCGCTTATATGGATAAATTTCTTTGCCAAAATTTGTGTTGAACTACGCTTAAACGGATAAATAACTCTAAACGCACTGTGATTTCATTGGCAGATACATTCTCTCTTCTGTTTATGGTGATTGGCAGACACATTCTGTATAATATGCATACTCTGCGTATAATAGCCACTTTATCATCTCCTTCTAAGCCAATGGGTACTGCTACCTAACATTGCTGATTGGTCAGTAATAGCTCTGCATTTACTATATAAACTCCGTAAGAGGTCATTCGGAATTCAGTACACTTCACTGTTCGATTGTCATTTGGAATTCAGACTCCCAGCTTCCTTGCGAAAGTAAGGGGCCATTTTGTTTGTTTGTTTGTTTTTTTTTGTTTTTTTTTTGTTTTTTTTTCCTTATTGATTTGTTTTTATTTTTTGATACAGTACAAATAGCATTTAGGTAGTTTTAGTGTAACTTGTCCTGTGGAAAACGCAAAACGCTATCTCTATCTGGTCGTGTTGAAGTTCTTAAATTGTTGATTCTAATGAAACTCAAGCAAGCATTACTGAAAAATTTGGCGTAGGACAAGCTGTGGACGAAAACCCCATCTCCGAATAAAAGGATACTCCACTCATAAGGATATTTTTTTCCGGGCCCGAGGATATTCTTATAGCGAGGTACGATTGTACATCATATTTGAACATCATATACACAATCTACCCAAAAGTAATTGAGCACTTTCAATTTTAGACATTTTGTCGAATATCTAGATAAATACTTGATGAATTATCCTGAAATTTGAGGGGTGTAAAGAGCATGTTACACCTCATGTATTTCAGTGAACGTTTTGTTTCGAAGGCAAATAGGGACCAGCAACAAAGTCAACTAAAAAAAAATAATGCTTGAAATGTGTTGTAGCTGTAGCATATGATTAAGAACAATGACGTATATTAAAGATAGACTCCGAATCCTATTGTTAACGGCGGCAAAAAGTGAAGCAAATTGAGCCATGATAGTTCTGTGCAGGAGTGAGCTGTAAAATAATTAGCTGTCTAGCTGCTTTGTTTTTGAAGATTTTGGACCCGAGGAATTATTAATTCAAAACCATTATTCAAAGTTGTTCTGTGTACAACTATACAAACAGACAAGAAAAAGGATCAGGAATCATTTTCCACAAAAATAAATCAAAAATACGTAACTAAAATGAAAATATGTTACTGAAAGACAATCGAAACGAAATTGAAATTGAAACCATGATCGAAAAATTGTTTATAAAATATAATAAAATACTTCAAATACAAAGTAAACGAAAAGATAAACTTATCACTCCGTGATCGGCGTGTGAAAGAATTATTAATATGTTTAGCCATGTGTTTTGCATCATCTTCACTCACTTTCAGCCATGACAGTTCTGGGCATGGAGCTTCCCAATTTGCTTCAAGTTACAACAATAGGATTCGGAGTCTATCTTTAATATACGTCATTGATTAAGAAGCTTCTTTTACTTATCTGTGTTTATTTGTATGAGAATAGCACATATCTTCATAGTGATAGAAAGATTTCTTATGAAAACATTTCGATTTTAAAAAATTTTTTTTGTTTATAACATGCAGGGTTTTCAACCCAATGCAATGCCACTTTCAGGAAAGTGACAAACTACAGTAGAGACAAATATATATTAATTAGTATAAATAACACTCCTTTAATTAAATGAAGACAAATAAATCGAAATAAATATAAGAAAAACAATGAAAAAGTCACCCAATTGATACAGTAAAAGTTGAAGGACGAAAACATAAATGGAATGCAGGACTTGTGGAGAAATTTGGATGAAATACAGAGGAAACACAGAAGAAATTAAGATCTAGTGAAGAAATGTTACACGGACACAGGGAGGCACACAGTTACAGATGAAGAAGGTCTATGATTTAAGTTCGATGATTTGTAACACGTAGATGACTATAACGTTTTCGGGATTTTTTCCCCATCTTCAGTATTAAAGTTTTTTGAATGAATGTAAGATATAATAATAAAAATAAAACAATGTAATCTATTACAATGTGTGATATTATGATTATTTTGATTGTTGTGATCAGTATTGTTGAGTGCAAGGGAAGTGATATTATATTTTTAGTAGTAATTTCCATTTATTATTAATTTCTATAGATGGTTCGGCTAAATTTTTTTCATTCAAAAAACTCTAATACTGAAGATGGGAAAAAAATCCCGAAAACGTTATAGTCATCTACGTGTTACGAATCATCGAACTTCCATCATAGACCTTCTTCATCTTTAACTGTGTGCCTCCCTGTGTCCGTGTAACATTTATTCACTAGATCTTCGTTTCTTCTGTGTTTCCTCTGTATTTCATCCGAATTTCTCCACAAGTCCTGCATTCCATTTATGTTTTCGACCTTCAACTTTTACTGTATCAATTGGGTGACTTTTTCATTGTTTTTCTTCTATTTATTTTAATTTATTTGTCTTCATTTAATTAAAGGAGTGTTATTTATACTAATTAATATATATTTATCACAACTCCTACATTTATAATACAGTAGAGACAACACCGTGCAATCAGAATAGAAAAATATTAAATATTTGATGAAATGTGAGCATTTTTACTAAATAATGTTTAACTGTGCATGCACAAGCATTACCAAAATGTCTTTTGCTTACTTTATTAGCCAAACATATAAAGCCCAAGGAAATATTGTGAAAATTCAGAAAGATATCACCGATAGAATGAGTTGAATTTCAGTTGCTCTCAGAAATAAACAAAACGATAATGGGTTTTCTCCAAATTTTTAATTTTGGATCGGATACCAGTATCAACTTCTTCTCCTTACATTGACATGAAGGCAAATTTGGCAAATTTTTCTCATAGGTTCTCCATGCAGAGACCAGTTCGTTTTTTTATGTTATCTATCCACGATAGTTTTCTCCTTCCTCTTTCCCCCCCCCCCCCCCCTCGTAATTCAGAGTATCCATGAAAGGTGTGACACATTTTCTCTGTGTATTACCAAAAAACTAATAAAGATAAACAAGAAAGGATTTCAATATATGAAACTGTAACTTAGTAGACCTCAACATGTGCTCCAGCTGATAGTCAATCAATTTCTTGCCATGTTCTTTTGAGCATATCGACATCCACCTTGTTAATAGCAACCGTGATTCGGAGTTTCAAATCCGTAGTGTCCTTAACGTTTGTCTTGAACACCTGGCCCTTCACGAACCCCGCAAGAAAAGGTCCAGTGGTTTAATGTTGGGTGATCGAGGGGGCCAAGAGATAGGTTCATCTCTTCCTATCTAATGACATGGAAATGTTTCGTCCCAAAGCAATAAACCAATAAACCAATACACTGTCTGTGCTCTCTCCTGTGGAGTAGCCATATTTTGTTTTAATAATCTGGATGTACAGTTCCCACACTCTAGTGGCAAAATTGTGAAACACATTAAAACTTTTTCAGTAATACACAGATAAAATGTGTAAGACCTTTTATGGACACCCTGTATTATTTGAATTATGTCTTATTTTTTCATTTCTTGTCATGTGTCCCATATAAGCAGTTTTTCTTTTTTAATAGTAGCTATCAGCTCACGGCCTTTATCAATTCTCCCCCAAGACCTCCTTATTTCTAACCTTCGCTGCCCAAGGGATCTTCATCATGTTTCTATATATCCATAACTCAAAAGCTTCCAATTTAATTGAGTTGGCTTTGAGGGTGCCATGTCTCTACACCGTATAAGAAAAAGAGACAGGAAAGGGTGCTCAAATTCCTTACAGACCTCACATGAGCTGCTAAAGGGTGCATTAGAGTGTCAAGAACGAGGAAGAATCAAAATGAAGTGAGTTTGCTTAAACGGAAAAAAATGTTTTTGTTCACCTAGATTGCTGATTCGTCCCACTGTGCAGTATCAGGATGACAGGTGTTAAGCATTTAAGGGCAAATAATAAATACTCCTACGTACTTGGATGTAAATCAAAATATGATTCTGAAAAATACGCAAGTCTACATCCATTTCCAAAGAATAAATCTTTAAGTAAAGAATGGGAATTAAGACTGAACTTTGAAAAATACGTGTTGAAAACATATTTCATGTATGTTTACAGCTTCTATTACAAAAATTCAAATTATTATTTTCCATCCAGGTTTTGTTTTGAGTCTGTTACGCTAGCATCTCAAAATGTTTTGAATGCAATTTTGGTATATATTTTGCAGTTCAGGAGTTAAGTTTGTAGAATAATCTTATAAATTGATGTTACTCATCACAGCATCACTTATCACATATGCTTGGAATAAAAATTTGACTTCTTCATGAACATGAATTTCTTCTGCATTCGAGTGATATGATACATCCAAAATGTTTGGCTAATTTAAGAGAGAACTGGAGCCGGACACGTGGAAGAACTTCAATAAAGATAACAGGAAACCACTGATCCACATAAAACTTTTAATCGGATGCAATTTTATGCGCATTTCGGCAGCCACGCACAAGGATTTTGATCAGAACAGACAAACCTGTTCAGATAAAAGGGCAAGATTTACAACATCTTTTTATAGTACCAAGTCAGGGAAAAACAGCCAATAGTGAACAAGTTATTACAGCACGAAATAAAGGAACAATCAAAAAAAAATTTTACCAAATTTTACAAACAGCCAATTAGATCAAATTACAACACAAAATACAATAAAATTACAGGGTCACTCTGTCGTCATTGATCTGGTTGTCACTCGTCAAGTTCGGTCTTCTCTTGGTCAGTTTTGGTAGATGTATCCGATTTCCGGTGTCTTTTAGGTGGGTTACATCTATTGGGCCCCCGTCACTGTTCAATAGTTTTCTAGGATCCTCCGTGTTAATCGCAAGAGATTCCACAAAATTCAGCAGACGGCGGTCACCAGTGCTGTGTATAATGTCGAAAGTTTCTTGCGTAAAGTCATGTCCTTGGTCCAGGATATGGTTTGCAAACTTCGATACTCCATATTTCCCGTTTCTAATGCATGTAAGATGTTCATTAATTCTAGTACAAACTGTCCTCCGGGGCTGACCATAATAGACTGCCTCACATTTGGCACGAGGCAGTTTGTACACACCTGGTTTGTCTTCGGGGTTCTTCAGTCGTTTTACCAACGTGTCAGAGCTTCTATATGTAATTTCCATGCCAAAGTCTTTGGCGATCTTTTCCATGCCTTTGTTCAGTTGCCTGATATACGGAAGTACCAGTCTTGCATCAGTTTTCTTGCTTCTCTGTAGCATAGTGACTTTTTGTACCATCAGTTTTCGTTGAACTCTTTTGGTAATATTGTCAACCACATCTTCTTTGAAACCATTCTGCCTAGCAAACTCTTTAATGGTTTGGATCTCCTTCGTCCTGTTTTCTTTTTTCATCGGAATCACATGTGCTCGGTGCACCATGTGCCTGAATGCTGCAAGGTTCTGGTGGTGGCAGTGATTGGAACTTTTCTGTATATAGTTTGCGACAAAGTTCTTCTTCCTATAAACATTATAGTCTAGTGTCTGATCATTCCTGGTTATCCTGAGGTCCAGAAACGGGAGGCTGCCATTGTCTTTCATTTCCTTTGTAAAATTGATATTTGGACATAGTTTGTTCAAATTGTTCAAAAACATTTCTAAATTTTCTTCGCACGTCCGATTAAAAGTTTTATGTGGATCAGTGGTTTCCTGTTATCTTTATTGTTTGGCTAATGTTCAAATCCCCCAACACAACATTATAATAATTTTAGAGAGAAATCATTTTCCAAATTCCTTAAAGCTCAAGTTTTTGAGTGTATGGATCTGATCTTTTGTGCCTAGTCTGTTGCATCATTTCTGCTCTACTTGGTTCTTTCTTAGCTTCTCTGCTCATTGTGGCTTATATGGCTAGAAGAGAAACAAGAAAGACATCCGTATTGCTACACCATGATAAAGAAATCGCCAGGTTTATATTTGTCTTATTCTTCAGAATTGCCCTATTTGGAAAATTGATAGGCAGATGATATTAAGGCAAGTGATCATATTGGAAGCTGAACAATTCTTCCCACGAGTATGGCCCTATGCAAATACAAGCCAATCCAGAAAGTATTGCATATTTTGTGTTTTAGCATCAGTGAAGTTTAATATTACACTAATTCGCCAACAGAATTCTCAATAAGCCAAAAATCATACCAGATAATTAAAGTGCAATATTTCGGCTTTAAAAAGGAAACATGAACTGTTTTCGAAAACCAATGAAAATACATGACTTTTCCATTCATTATAGGGGTGGCGTTCAAAAAGTTTTGCATAAACCAATCAGCGTTCAATAAATATTGCATATTTGGAGTTTCTTGGTTCTATAAATACTGGAATTTGTCGTAAGTGGTTTCCAAGCCATTCCTGCATTTCTCTACATAAGTCACTCGTCTCCGCAGCAGCTATGAATAGCAGGAAAAGGTTGTCTTTGGATGCAAAACACAAAATCGTCGAGTTTCATCTCAGTGGGCAAAAACAATCCCAGATTGCACGAGATTTGGAAATTCATCAGAGCACAGTGAGCCGGGTACTTTCAGGCTACAAGCGGAATGGTGAAGTTACTCCAAGAACACCAAGTTCCGGAAGACCAAGAGCAACATCATCCAGAGAGGATCGTCATCTGAAACGAATCATCGCCCAAAATCGTTTCAACTCGATCAACCAGTTCAGGATGTTGTGGAACATGCAAAGAGGTGTGCACGTTAGCAGAATAACAGTTCACAACCGGCTCAAAGATATGGGATTTCGATCACGAGTACCGAAAAGAAAGCCCTTGACAATGAGGAAACAAAGCCCTTGCCAAACATCTGCAGTGGGCAAGAGAGCACGAAAAGTGGAATCTTCAGTGGAACAATGTCATTTTTAGCGACGAGAGTCAGTTTCTTGTACCTGTCGGAGAACATGGTAGAGTTTGGAGAACGAACGGCGAAGCATTTGCTCCTGGGTGTACCAAGTACACGGTTAAGCATCCTCATGGTGTGATGGTGTGGGGATGCATCAGTGCTCAAGGCGTCGGCAAACTCCTTTTCTTGAAAGGAAAAGTGAATTCCGAAGCTTATACAGAAATACTGGAAGCAGGACTATTACCTACATCGAAGAATATTTTGGTGATGACGATATCGTGTTTCAACAAGACCTCGCACCTTGCCACAACTCAAGATTCACCCGTGAGTGGATGAGAGAAAATAACCTGAATGTTCTTCCTTGGGCACCGAACTCTCCTGACGTTAACTCAATTGAAAATGTCTGGAGAGATATGAAGAAACGAATTAACACATCTGTTCCAAAACCAACAAGTATGTACGAGCTGAAAGATCTTATCCAGCAAGTTTGGGACTCTTACACACACGTTATGAGCCAGCAATTAATTGTTGCCATGCCACGCCGATGTCGAGCAATGATACGCAGCCGTGGTTATCCCACAAAATACTAGTTTTGTACTTGTTGAATGCATTTATGCAATATTTTTTGAACAATGTTTATAATATGCAATACTTTTTGTACGATGTACTTGCCTTATAAGAGTATTTTCACACCCTTGGAATAAATAATCCGGAAATAGTTGGTGTCAAAATAAGCATTGTTGATGGGTGTTCATTTGTCTTATTTTTCTTTTTGACAGTCTCAACTCAATCACCGGATTTACATATACCAACAACATGCAAGTACGTAACATGAGAAATATGCAATACTTTCTGGATTGGGTTGTAATTTGAAGGAGAACAAATCAGTAAAATTCTTCTGATAAAAAAACTTGTATGAGAGCTCAAGTTTGAATATTGAAATCGCTTACAAATCACCATGCTCATGTTAAACAAAACTTAATTTATCATTTTCTTTAGAGCAGACAGCATTCCTCAGTTGAATCTTATGGACCATGACGGAGAAGGGAGCACTGAAATTGACCCATACCCACATTATCCTGTAAGTTGCTCTTTACATGTAGAAACATTTTCTTCTGTAAAAGGAAAAATACTCTTGGTTGAACAAAATAAAATTAATCAAGAAAATTAGTTCCAAGAGAAAAAGAACTCGCTAAAGCACAACTTTAATGCTTGTGCTTCATGTACTAGATTAATTATTTAATTAACATTTGTTTGTTTTAGGAAGTTCAGAAAAAGGCATTTCAATTGGAAAAGGATGCATACCCATTTTGAGATTTGATGTGGAAATGCCAGAGGATGAAAAGAAGGAAGATGCTAAACTGAACCTTTGCTCAAAGGAAAAAGAAGACAATTCTTCTGTAAGTCAGAATTATTTCCAATTAGTAAATAAGTGGTTTATTCTGATCATTTTAAGATTGAACTTGGAGAATGCCAATTCACATTTCATAATTAGATAAATATACTCACTCACCAAAAGTCATAGCACATCCCTCCAATCAGGTTCCCTGTTTGTAATGAGACAGATCCCGCTGCTTCTATTCTCGGAATGTGGGTGCACAGGACTCCTTGACATCACACGATCATTGTAAGCAAAACTAGCTGCAGAAATGGCAGCACACCAACAGCTTTCTGCATTTGAATGGGGGATGATTGTTGGTGCCAGATGGATGGATGCCTTAATATCCGATGTAGCCAACACCCTGCAATTTTCCCATACAACCGTAGCAAGGGTCTATCAAGAATACAGCCAACGAGGGGTTACAACTCAATTGGACAGCGGATGGGCCGCCCACACCTCATTGATGCCAGAGGTGTTTGCCGGGTCACCTGGCTTGCAACTGCTGACCGAAGGGCGATAGCGGGCCAAATCACCATGCCGTACAACCAGGGACGTCCCACAACTGTGCCCATGATGACAATTCGGCAAACTTGGCAGCTGCAGACTTTGGGAGCAGGAGGCCACTATGGGTGCCACTCTCGACAGCTGCACATTGTTGACAGTGCCTAGCCTGGGCCAACCAACATCGACATTGTACCGGTGAGGACTGGCGAAGGGTTGTCTGGTCTGATGAGTCACTGTTTCAGCTGTATCGGGCTGATGGTCGTGTCCGTGTCTGGCGCAGGCCACACAAAGCCATTGACCCCACTTGTCATTGGGGACCACTCAAGCAGGTGGAGACTCCATACTGAACTGGGGTGTTTTCTGGTGGCATGCAATGGGTCCATTGGTGCATCTGACATCCACTCTGCATGCTACTTTCTACGTCAATCTGCTTGGGGACCACCTGCATACCTTCATGAACTGTTTTTACTCCACAGGCGATGGCATCTTCCAGCAAGATAATGCACTGCGACCCTTGTGACACGATAGTGGCTGGAGGAACGTGCTACCGACTTCACGACAATGATTTGGCCTCCACGTTCCCCAGATTGCAATCCCATTGAACATTAGTGGAACATCATCGAACGATCTGTCAGGTCGTCACCAACACAACTGGTAAATGCAGCATCATTATGGAGTGCAGTGGCGGCGGCATGACTTTCACTGCCTGTGGATGTGTTCCGGGAACTGATAGATTCTCTTCTATGATGAATCGTCGCTGTCATCTGGGCCAGTCGGGGCCTAATATGTTATTAGGCAGGTGTGCCATGACTTTTGGTGAGTGAGTGTATGTTTAAGGTTTAAAATATTTCCTTCTATATTAGCCAGAACTTACAAAAATGAAGAATGAATTATCAAAATAATTTCCATGACATTTATTTAGGAAGAAAACTGTTTAAATCCAAAAAACAACTTTGGTATATTGACATTAAAATTCATGAATGAAATTCTGCTCGAATACTTTCAGTGAATGTTATTAAATGTTTGTTTATTTAATCAAACTATGTGATAAGTTTTAGTATTGGTATCTACTGTTAGAATTGTTAATTAGAAGGTTTGATGATTATGCTTTGATATTCTTTTCTAAATTATTCATGAAAGGTCTTTTATTTCTGGGAAGAATAGTTCTTGAGTAGATTTTCATCCTCAAAGATTTCCCTCCTGCAAAATGTATATGGGCCTTCTAAATGCAGTCTCTTCCACTTATAAGAAAATAAATTAGAATTTCAATTGGGGTGACTTTAAAATATAGTAAAATCCCATGTTAATAATAAGAAAAAGAATTGAGGATCTACATTGAGGAATTTTTCTTGCTTAAACCTACTGGAGAACTGTATACAGTCATTCGTTTTCGAGAATAGATAATGATGATTTTACGTTTAAATAATTTATTAAATTCAGTGTGTTTTTTTTTTAGAAATATTTTGTTCATAAGTTTTTTCAGTATTGTAAACCTTGGTATCCTTGAATCTAATGTTTTCTCAAAATTCATTACATAAATTATAAAATAGTTTTTAGAAAA
>JAHWFO010047174.1:1245033-1259704 GCA_023313115.1 Rhysida immarginata | reverse complement strand
GACTTTGGAATATATTAAAAATTCAAGTTAATAAGAAAAAGAAAGCCGGAATTTGGAACAGGTCAGTTACAATTCATCCTGCATTATTATATTCCTCTATTTTTTGCTAGTGGAATTATGAATTTCAATTGTGAACGGTAATGAATGTCTATAAATATCATCTGAGCATTCCGATACCGAAATATTGTCAGAAGACGGCACGTGGCAAATACCGTGAAAGCAGACAATAGCACTTGTGCAGTGCGGATTGTTAATGCGAGCGTGGTCTTAGAGATGATTCTCAATAATTGAAGAACTGTAGTAGTAGTTGTATGCCAGTTGCCACAGAATCAGAAATAGAATGTTTTTTAATTGGTCTCAAAAAATGTGAAATATTTGTGTAAGAAGGAATAAGAATGGTACTAGTGTAAAAAAAAAAAAAAAAAAAGGCAGACTTACTTACTGACTTACTTACTTTTCAAACCCGCTTATCCGTTAGGGTCGCGGGGGCAGCAGCCCTATGGAGGATCTCCAGCGATCGTGATCTTCCGCCATCAGGCGCATGTCCTCCCTGGTAATATCCAAGCGACTCGAACCCAGATTCTCCATGTAGTCTACCCACCTGGTTCTAGGCCAACCCCTTGGTCTCTTACCCACCGGCTTGGAAAATAACAACTGCTTAGGAAGACTAGTTTGTGGCATCCGTATCACGTGGCCATACCAGCGCAACTGAGTTCTCTCAATGCGGAGAAGTAGCGGCTCAACACCTAAAGATTCCCTTATTGTGCTGCTGTACACTCTATCTAGTAGGGTAACACATGCCATACCTCTCAGAAATCTCATTTCGGCCGCTTGTACCCGCGATCGCACTCTTTCGGTCATTACCCAAGCCTCATGACCATAGGTGAGAATGGGGACAAAGATAGATTTAAAGACGGAGAGCTTGGCTTTGTTACCCAGCTCGCGTTTCGTTTGCTGCACCGATCCGAGCATCCAATTCTTTCTCCTGCCGTCCATCACTCGTGAATGCAATCCCGAGATACTTGAATTTCTCCACCTGTCCCCTAACATGGAGAGTGCACTGAGCAGGCTGTCTTGAAAGGACCAGAACCTCGGTTTTAGCCACACTGATCTTCATCCCAGCTTCTTCACATTTGGCTGCAAACCGGTCTAGTGCATGCTGAAAGTTCGTGCGAGAAGAGCCAAGGAGGACAAGGTTGTCAGCAAAGAGCAACCTCTCCACCAGGCAGACTTTGATAAAATATTTTCTCAAATAAATATAATATACTAGCCTGCTCATTAAAATCACCCAGCTTTTAATTTACCCAACCTTAATGAAGCTGAACATTTTTCAAAGTTTAATCAATATTATTCTTTTTCTTCAGTTTTGAGAAAGTCACAAGAGAAAGTAGTTTCTGATAATGGGAATAGACTGTAAATGCAGAGAAAGAATAATTGTTTGATTTTTTTTTTGGATTGCATATTACCAAATTTGGTACTAAGTTATTTCAATTTTATACATAACTAAAGATACATTGTTAGATTGTTAAATCTTTATTAAATCTTCTAGAGAACTGGCCATTTTTTTTAATAATTAAACAAGCCATTCATTTGCGAGAATAGATAATAATGATTTCACATTTCAGTAAGATAATTAAATTAACTTTCATTTATCATCTGAGAACTCATTTTTATTACAGAATGGCTTATTCAACCAGATCTGCAAAAGGCTCGCACTTCATCATTTGTGTTTTCTACTTTGGGTGAGCTTTATTTATTAATTGTTTTTATTATTTATTTCTATTTCTTTTAATTAAAAAGGAATTAAATATATTTTAATTAAATATATATTGTTCAGATAAATTTTTTCAATACTGTAAACATTGGTAAGATTGAATTGAATGTTTTCTCAAAATTCATTACATAAATTATAAAATAGTTTTTAGAAAATGAAAAATAGTTTAAAGTGAATATAAATGTGTGGAAATATTGAAATAAAAAATCAAAATTGAACTTATAATAAGAAAATTTTCCAACAGCAAAAAGTTCTGGGAATTGAACCACCAACCAAAAGCTCAGTGGGCTGAAGTTTTACCACTGAGCAGTTTGTGCATTTAACAAGAGGTACTAAGTAAATGACTAATGAAGCCAAGAAATTGATATTTTGAGTATTTTCATGAGCTATATCTTTATTAATTCAATAATAAATCTTCACTAGACTTACTCTTTTCAGTTTGTGTCTTGTAATAGAAATCATTTGAAGCTTAATAATTAATTCAGTTAGTGAATTTAGCATGGAAACATTTTATTTTAATAGGAAATATTGATTAGACAATTTTTTTTTTCCTCTAGTAATATCCAAATTCTGATTTCTCCTTTCCAATACCACGCAGATGATATTGAGTTTTTTAAAAATTCCCCTTCAATAATTTTGTATTTATTTTTTTAACACTAGGCGGGGTTATAAATGATAATAACACTATTAAGAAACTACACAGAAATAGAGAAATACATAGATCATAGAAAAGAGAATTATTCGTGAATGTTAATGTAAGAGTTTGCCCAATGATATAACACTGTAATTAGAAACATTAAGAACTTAATATGAGTTAAAGGATTTAAACATTAACTTAAAAGTTACATAAAAATTCCAATCAATTTACAAGAGTGGAGGTTCTCATTGTTGTAATTACAAGGTCATTTAAGAGAAAGTACTTTATTAAATACATTTCACAGTATCCCCTTCAAAATAGTCCCTTTGTAAAGCTATACAATGAGTCAATGATTCCTGTACTTCAGGAATGATACTGGAAGTCTTTTTGTTGAAATGAATCAAGCACTTTCTGTGATTTGCACTGGATCTGCTTAGTCATATCAAAATGATGACCTTTCAATTGGATCTTCAATTTCGGAAAGAGGGCAAAGTCTGCAGGAGCCAAAGGGTGAGCATTCTTTTTTTTTCTTGGGTGGATCGAGGATGTTCAGTGATGCAGACCAGCATGTCTTATGCTCACTAGCCCTATTTGGAATGCAGCCGCCGTTTCTTTGCATCCGGCATTTAGAACTGTAAAAGCATAATGTGTAAAACTCATTTGATTTCCCTTGATATGTATCCATAAACGACTGTCTCACTGGGATTTTGTTGTCACACAGTTGGGACCTAGAAAAGGACCACACGCAGCACGTTCTGAATGTTGCTCGTTCCTATGACCATTTTGTTGTGAGTACCACCTGCACTCCCGTTCCATGCCTAATAAGAATTTGGGCAGGTTGCGCAGCCATGGATGATGTGAAACACATGCAGTCTCTTGTGTGCCAGAGATGTAGCCTTTATAAATCATTCTAATAGTGAGTCAATGCCTTGGAATTGAAAGGATTTGCTGAATTAAGTCATGTTTATGTTTTCTTGTTTTTTGGCCTAAGATAGGACCAAGATGTAAAGAGTTGTAGTTACAGTATTGTTCTGTGTAAATAGTCATGTTATTAGTGAAGCTTAATGGGCCCAGTGCATAATTCATAATTATCTTGTAGAAGACTTCCTATTTTTTTTTTACAATGAAACCTAACCTAAGCTCCCAACCCTGCTGCACTGCCCTCGCGAGGTAGTCAAGTTTCAGAGTCAACATTACTGTCGGTGCCTGCGGGGATGGATGGCCACAATTGTAACACAATGTTAATATTCACTTTGAGATAGCCTTAATCTTCATTTTCAATCAAAAAATATAATCCCCATTTACAGTGTAACTTGAACTTCTAAATTTAGTATGTTCCCATTATTAGATAGAACTCAAAATTTGATTGATTGGCCTGATGTTGATGTATTGTAAAATTTCATTTTTATAAGGAAAAGAAAGTAAAAATCCATAATTCAAATTCTATTGCATTTATTGCTCTGGGGAATTTGTGAATTTCAATTATGGATTCTAATGAAGATCTGTAAATATCATCTTGGCACAGCACTCAAACATTCTCACTTACTACAAAATGAGGATATTTTTATCTTACGATGGAAGTAAACCCAAAATGGCAAATGGAAACCCCTGCACATGGTTTCAACGAAGTCCAAATCTGTCACAATAAAGAACGTGTGGTGCAAACTAAAAACATTAGCGAATGAAAAACCTCTACAAATAAAGAATCAACTTAAAGCTGCCATCCTTAACAGCTGATCTGAAATTGCAGGTTATTATTGCAGAGATGCCAAAATGTATCAAAGCACTAATAAAGCATAACATATCAAATTAAATTAATGTTTACTTTGATTGATAATTTTTATGGCCTGTTTTGTGTGTTCGAAAAATTTTTCCGTAAGTTTGGAGTATTTGAATAATTGTTTCCTCAGTGGTGTTTTAACCCTTTTGATGCGTAAAGCGGATATATCCACACAAAATTACATTATCTCTACACTGCGGAAATCTGATTCATCTCACAGGGATTAAAAAACTTCTTGTTATGCTGCTAAAAGTGGGTAAGTCCATCTTCTCAAGAGTGAAAATAAAGCCGGGAATAAATGGCAAAACTAGTTGGAACTCCTGATGTCCCTCTGTTATACTGTAAGGCCACCACCTGTTTAGTTAATAGGAACAGTATTAAGATCCATCCTTCCACCGATATGAAAATAAAATTTAATTAAGCAGTAAAAGGGTTAATTGTAATTTGTTTAGAGCAATAAATGTCACTGAAATGGTGCAATTTTTGTTTTTAGTATTAAGATATTTTAAGTGATACATAGGTAATTTTAATTTTTACTTATACACTGCCTGGCCAAAAAAAAAAGTCACCGTCTAGATTTTTAATTGCAAATACTTAACGCCATTGATTGAGAATGAGTGGTTTGAAGAGCATGAAGGATCACTTTTCCACATGGATTAGCCAACAGAGTCCAGAACTTAACTCCGTGGGTATGAAAATCTTTGAGAACGTGCTGGAGAAAAAAAAGAGTCTATGAGGTGGAGCAATTCTTCCGTCATCCACACGAGATCTTGGAGAAAAAATGCTGCAGTATTGGACAAAAATTAAGATTGCACAACCTTGTGGAAACAATGCCTCGAAGAATGCATGCTGTAATAAAAGCTAAAGGGGGGGGGGGGCCCAACGAAGTACTATAGTAAGCTACTTTTTTTTTTTGGCCAGTTTGTGTACAAATAAGCAACTTTTTTTGGCATTACAAATAAGCCGAAGCATTTCAAATAAGTTTGCATGTTGTGTTCGAATAATTTTTATCAAGAGTTGTGTGTCACTTATTTTTTGGGCTTTGAGATTCTCAAACGTCTTCCTAAGTATATCCTACTAGAAGACGGCACTTGTCTGCCCCTAATGCTGACAAGAGTAAGGTCTTAGAAATTATTCAAAAATTGAAGAACTGTGCTGATAGCAGTTGTATGCTGATTAATCTTTGGGTTTTTCTTATCATGGAATAAACTGTCATTGTAGAGAAAAACGGTTATTTGATTTTTAGATTTCGTCTTAATAACTTCTTTTATTTTTATTAAATTGTTAAAGATTATATTGTCTATTTATTCTTGACAGGTTTCTCCATGTGAGGAAATTTGATTAAATGCTCTGAAGAACTTGTCGGAACGAAAGATATCAATAAGTATATCACTGAGTATTGAGCTTTCAGATGTTGAAACTCCTTCCTAAGTATATCCTATCAGAAGATGGCTGCTTCTGATGCTAACAACAGTAAGGTCTTAGAAATTATTAAAAAATTGAAGAAATGTATCTATAGTAGTTGCATGTTGATTGCTAAAGAAGCAGAGTTGGTTTACAAAAAAAAAAATAATAATAAAAAAGCGGGCTTTTTTAAAGGATTATCTCAAATAAAAGTATTTTAATAGACTAATATGCTCCTTAGAAAACGTCCTGTTTTAAGAAAACTTACTGAAGCTAAATATTTCTCAAAATTTAATCAAACTTACTAGTTATAGTAATCCTTGTGATTTTCTTATGGCGGGAATAAACTGTTGAGCAAGATTGATCATTTGGTTTTTAGAATTCTTCTTAATAACTTCCTTAATTTTTATTATTATTACATTGTTAAAGATTATCAATTTTATTCTTTACAGGTTTTTTCATGTGATTAAACACTTTGAAGAACTTGTACAGCAAGCACTTCAAACACGTACTTAGAGAATACTCATTGGTAAGATGTTAACTTCATTTTCATTTATCATGTGATGATGATTTTTAAAATGAGAACTCTCCTTATTTATAAATATATTATTCAGTATTTTTTAATATTGTAAAAATTGATAGGATGCTAATAAAAGTTGACATCATTGAATTGAATGTTTTCTCAAGATTACATAAAAAAAAATTTTGAAATAGGTTTTAAAAAATGAAAATAGCTTAAAACGAATATAGATGTGGAAATATTAAAATAAAAAATCAAAATTGAACTTAAAATAAGAAAATTTTTCAAACAGCAAAAGTTCTGGGAATTGAACCACCAAACAAAAGCATCATAGTCTGAAGCTTTACCACTGAGCTATTTGTTCATTGAATGGTGGTATTATTTAAAAAACTAATAAAGTAAGAGATTCACACTTAGAATATTTTCAGGAGAGAGCTTTACTATTATTCCTAATTTTAGTAGGAATATCTATTAAGGTAGGAATAATTTCTACCTTTAATGGAACTTATTTGAAGCTTTATAATGAATTCTTTTCTAAACATTCAGTCAATGAATTTAGCATTTAAACGTTTTATTTTAATAAGAAATATCAGGGATGGATGAAGGTAGTATTATATAATAATATATAAGCTGATAATAGGCATTTTTTTAAAATAATATCCAATACCATGTTACTTTGTGAGCTTTTAAAAACATCTATTTTTTTTGTTGTTGTTGTTTATCCTATAATGTCCAAATTCTGATTTCTCTTTTCCATGAATTACTTTACTGATGATATTGATTTTTCTAAATTCTTTTTCATTAATACTGTATTTATTATTTTAAATTCTTTTTCAGTTACATCAGTTGTTATGAATTTCTGAATATCAATATTATGAAGTCTTTTAAATTATATTAAAGCAATTTCAGTATTTACTCACATAACATTAGAAAGTTCACTTTTTTGAGGTTTTGATTGTTCAAATTCCTTATTACTTACTGTCCACTGGCACAGGGTGTACTATTTTCTGTTTGTTGGTGCTTTATTTTCTTCTTCTTTCATTACTCAAAAGATTATATGTTGACAGTATTTTCTTCTACTCCTCATATATTAACCTTTTCACATCATTTTCTCGATCCATCACCAAATTCTTCTCCTGGCATGTAATTTCTAATTCTTTTTACATGAACCTGTCGAGCCAGTGAAAGAATAGGAGAATAAAGCAACAACAAACAGGAGATAGAACATCCTGTGCTAGTGGATTGAAATTATATTATTCCAATAATCAGGAAGAAAGTGGACTTTATAATGATTTTTATTTTATAAATTTTTTTATGAGTAAATACTGGGTTTAATTTAAATGTTTTCAACTTTTACTCAGAGATAAATATGCTTACAAACACAGGCCTATGATGAAAAGCTTTTTGAATGAATTTGCCTTATTCTTGTGGTTTTTTTGTGTGCTGAATTTGAATCTGATTTTAGGTTTTTTTCTATCATGTCACGTTTCTAAGTTGAAGTAACGTGTGTGAAGAAAAGCGACTGCAGTGGTTAAAGTATCCATGTTTTTGGGCCACAAGGAAATTTATCAGCCTGCAAACTCTGAATAATTTAAAATGTTTCATTGAAAAACAAGAAATTTGTGGATGATAGAAAAATAAACTGAGGCCAGATATGGATTCAGCACACAAAAAAAGCATAAGAATCAGCACTTTAACTGTTTTTTTCTTGGCCTATGTAATTACAAATGGTTAAGTCTTATAAATGGCTTTTGCTTGAGGTAAATATTTTTATTTTGCTTTTGATAGTTTGAGATAAAGATGTTTGGCTAGATTTAAGGCTGTTAAATATTTCATTTTTATTCTTGCTAGTTTTTCAGTTGAGTTATCAGGCTGAATGTCTTCCTTTGTTTATTTTTGTTTTTTTACACATTAATTGGTCCATTGCCTTTTTTTAATTTCTTAACAGTTTGTGTATAAGTAATGTTTTTGGGATTACCTGTGATTTAGGTAAAAATCTTATTACAAGAGATGATTGTTGTCTATTAAATTCTAAAAGAGAAGAAAATCTGTAAATTATTTTGTTTGCAGGCATTATACAATAAATCAAAACTTAGGTTTCTGGCAAGTCTAAGTGTATTTAGTCAGGATTTATTGTAAAAATGTTAACTTCACCATAGCTATTCAATTTATTACATGATTGACCTACTCCAAAGGAATGAAGAAAACTAAGGGCTGATGAAATAGTAAATTTCACTAATCATCTCAGATATACTACTTTCTCTACAATGTCCATTAAAAATCACAATATGTAATCAGACCTTACAAGATTAAGTCATGTTTGGCTGAAATTTTTTGCAAAAGAATACTTAAGTTGAAAGTAGAATTAATCTAAAGTAATGATATGATATTTTCTATGTAATAAAATGTACAGATGGAATGTACTTTAAGTTTGATGACGGAAAATTTGACCACTCGGCTCTTAAAACTCATGATGACTTCTTGTGTTATCACTCATAACACCTACGTAACAGTAATTTTTCCCACCATATTCAAACAACACTGTGTTAATTTCAGTTCAAATAACGATGATGTGAATTAGAATGCAGAAAAAGAGATTGATCATCATTTGAGTTATTCATCTTCAATAATATTGGATATTGCAAATTCTCCTTCACTCAATGTCCATAATTTTAAACTCCTCTTCATTAATATCCTATACTGGGATATGAAGCAGCTTTACCTGTTTAGTACAAGAGAAAAGAGGGTTCACTGTGGATAATGACACGATGGAAAGAAAACCAAAAACCTCTTATTTACAAAGTTTATTTTTTAATACGTATTTCAGTCTCCTTGAGACCATTATTCAACACCAACTACAATAACAGTCTATTTAAATGATATGTGGACATTTTGTTTAGTACAAGGAAAATATTCATTACTGTGAATAGAAACCTCTCAAAGTTTACCTACTCATTATAATGAATCACAAGCATTCAGTGTGGAAGGCACATGTTATAAGACAGATATCCAGGTGATAGTCTAATTTTCTGCTATCATAAGTCAAGTAGATTTGTAGCATGGGTAAAACATTGTTCTTTAGGTGGCTATTTGTGAAATGCCAAGATGTTTATCTAGGTAACACTAGACTATATTGTGATAATGGAGTGTTGAAACAGGTTGTTTCTCAAGTAGCTGTCTTTTTATGGGATTATGAACTGCTTTAGCGTGTCAGAGTAGGTTTTGCAGATACACTTGGTCCAAAAAAAGAAAATGGACTGAAGAGACTCTTTTGTAAGAGATATAAACTTTAATAAGAGCTTTTCTATTCATTGATACCTTATACAGGGTTCTTAATAAATATTTAGTTTTTACGTTATATTTATGAAGTCTCCTTCAGTAATTTCCATTCAAATACACAGATAACCATTTAGAGATTCCATATTAATTAAACATTTGGTTCAATTTTCTTTCAGGCATAAATTCTACAAGATTTTAGAATGTTTCCACAAGAATTGGAGGAGGATGCTTGTAGCTTTGAATGGATCGTCTAACATTGAGAACAGATGACTGAGTTGGTGGAGGAAGCACATGAAAGTCGATTCATTTTCACTGAATCAAACCAGCATGATTATATGCTTCAATCAATAATTTATGCAGACAATGTACATGCCTTATAATGTTGCTGCTATTTCAATGTGATTTTCATAAAGGTATGTTCAAGCTTGAATATCATTATACTATTACAATTTTATTTTCTTTAATAACTATTATTAGAAAATCTAAGGTAATTTCTAGAGATATTAAATATTTTTAAAATATGATTATTCTGTGTCCACTAGCACAGAATGTTCTATACTCTGTTTGTCGGTGCTTTATTTTCCTCTTTTTTCCACTGGCTCAAGATGTTATGTGTTGACAGTATTTTCTTCTTCTAATAAATTAACGTTTTTGCATCTTTTTTTTAATCCATCTTCAACTTCTTCTCCTGGCATCTAATTTCTAATTCTGTTTACATAAAACGTCTCGAGCCAGTGAAAGGATAGGAGAATAAAGCAACAATGAACAGGAGATAGAATATCCTGTGCTGATAGATTTGAACACCAAATCCGGAAAAAAAAGTGAACTGTGAACCTCGATGTTTCAAATTTCAAAGGAATAGAAAAAATTTTGAGATATGAAAGGTTTCTTTTAAATCAAGATTTTTAGATTAATACTATGAGAGTATAGAAAATGACATGAAATAAAATGGTATGTACCAAGGGGTTACGCCACGTATAAGTCAGAAATACACAAACTGTGCATGCTCAAACATCTCTTAGGCAACAGAGACTTGCTCAAAAATCAATTTTTTTGTGATTTTTGTTCACAGCGCACGAGAATCATCTAATTTTAACAGGCGTGAAGTCAAATTTCTTCGTATGAAAATTTCTCATAATGAAAAAATCTTAACTCTGTAATGTATGCAGTCAAAATTTGACAGATCGAGGTTTTTCAAGAAAAAGTTTTGAGATAATGAGATAATGCAAGGAAATAAATTTTTTTGGAGATAACGAGGTTCGACTGTACTGAGTTTAATTTAATATAATTTAAAATTTTAATAGTACTCGACTACTATTACTCATAGATAAATAATTGTTAAGTCTTATAACAGTAAATATGACTTAAGTTTATTTTGCCTTTGACAATTTGAGATGAAAATTGACTATTCTTAGAGTTTTAATTGTGAAGGTTTTGGCTAGATTTAAGACTTTTAATTATTTTACACATTTTTCAAAAAGGAAGAGGAGAAACTAGTTACATTCACTAGCGGTTTCAGCAAATCGCAGTTAAACTACTTCCTAATCAGAGGGAATGAAGTGCGGACTGTCATCTCAGCACAGATTAGTGATTTTAGATATGTACATCAGAACTAGAGTAAGGTGTAGATCAGTTAAAATCAGCCCTAAAGTAAGGTCGTGGAAGCTCCAGGGTTATAAGAAAGTGGAATATCAGGGACAGAGTTGTGCAACAAGCAGGTTGGAATTGGAAAGAGTGCAAATGAGTTGTGGGAGCAGATGTCTGAGGTTATAGTGCAGTGTGGAAAAGAAGTGGTTGGAGAGACGAAAGGAATGTGTTTCAGCAGAAGGAGATGTGGTGGTGGAACACTGAGATACAGGCAGCCATAGGGGAAAAGAAGTTTGAACGAGCATGGAAGAGAACAAAAGAAAGTGTGAACCACGAGGCTTATTTAAGGACTAGGAGTGAAGCCAGAAATGCTGTAAGGAAGGGGAAAGCTCTATAAGTAGGATGAGCTTTATAGGAGATTGGATAACAGACATATTTAGGGGGCATGACTAGAGTTAGGAATGCTTGTGTGATACTAGGAAGTTCACTGTGAATATAGGGGTTCATCAGAGCTCAGCCCTCTTTCTTCTGGTGTTAGATGAGTTGACTGGTGACATTCAAGGAGAAACACCAAGGTGAATGATGTTGTGTTGATTGACCAGGATAAGGGGAGTCTGAGTGCAAGACTAGAGAATTGGTGAAAAGTAGTAGAAGAAAATGGTTTGAGTAGTAATAGAACAAAGATATAGTACGTTGCATGCTGCTTTGGAGGGAGCGATGGGAATGAAGTGAGTGTGAGGTTGGGAGATCAGGTAGTGCAGCAGACGAATCAGTTTAAATACTTAGGTTCAGTCATACAGCAGGATGGAGAGATTGATGAAGATGTAACAAATAGAATTTCTTGTGGCTGGTTGAGGTGGAGAATGTCTTGTGTGGTATTATGTGACCATCACATTCCTTTAAGGCTCAAGGGGAAGTTTTACAGATCAGTTGTATGGGGCAGAGTGCTGGGCACCTAAGAAGATGCAGGAGCGTAGGTTGCATGTGGCAGAAATGCAGATGTTACGGTGGATGTGTGGAGTTACTAGGAAGGATAGGGTTAGGAAAGAGCACATTAGGGGAAGTTTAGGAATAACTCCTATAGAGGAGAAATTGAGATGGTTCGGGCATGTCATGAGGTGAGGGTGTCGAGAGTCAATATTTAAAGCACTGCATATGAATGTGAAAGGGAAGCGGGGCAGAGGGCTACCAAAAAGGACATGGATGGAGGTGATATGGAAGGATATGAAGGAATGTGGTGTCACCTCAGAGGTGGCACAGGACAGGATGGAATGGTGAAAGAGGACTCAAAAAGCCAACCCCAAACAGATGGGATAAGGCTATGGAAGAAGAAGAATTATTTTATACATTTTTATTCTCAGTTGAGGTTATCAGGCCAAATTTCTTCCTTTGTTGTGATTTTTTTTTTATACATTAACTGGTTTATTATGTTTTTTTATTTCTCAATAGTTTGTGTATACTTAGCTTTCAATAATGCAGTTTTTGGTTTCAATAAATAGCATTATTATTTGGTTTCTTTCTGTGGACAGCGTTGTCGTACCTCATGACTTACAGGATTTAAAGCAGCAAATTTCCCAAGCGATTGGTGAGGGTTACTGGTATGGGTGTGGGAAGAATTTGAATATCGTTTAGATGTCTGTCCTCTCACAAAGGGCTCCCTTATTGAGAGAAACTTGGAGAGTTTATCGTTCATGTGATATCTGTATTTTGTAAATATATCCATTATATTGATTTAAATCTTTACAGAAGAAGGATGCAATGGGATTAGTTTTAGCAATAGATTTCACTAGCATCGGAGTAAAAATTCATATTTCAAAAGCTGTCATAGAAGTTTAATTTTGTTTTGTTTTTTAGAGTGGTTTTACTTTGTGTCAACTGATATTATGTTGAATCATTAAATGAAAGAGATTAGGTTAATGGTTTTGACTTAGAATCTGCAAATTATTCCTTTTGATCTTAATAGATTTCTTTAAATAATAGAAAGGGATTGGTGGTATTATGTACATGCTAGAGGAACTTACTTTATGTAGTTTCTTATCTTAATTTGTAGATCAACTTGTATTAACATTGTCGTCTTCAGCTTGCATTAGAAAGTGCTTTCTTAAATATTTGTTTCTGAGGTTACAGTAAAGTTGCTCTGAGTTACAGTTGTTTGTTAAAATATGGATAATTATTGTTTTCATTGTTATGTGAAGGTAAATTTAAGTGTATGCTTTCAAATAAGCACACACACTGCTGTTTAATTTCAGTACAAATAATGATGATGTGGAGTAAAAAACAGGGAAAAAATGGTCATCATTTGAAGTATTCACCTTCATTTAATGTCCATAATTTTAAATTACTGTATTGGGATATGAAACAGCTTTACCTGCTTAGTACAAGGCAAATACGGTACTTTAAATAATAAATTTCAGTAACAGTGAATAGGAAACTCTCGAATCACAAGCCAGATGATCTCTAATTTTCTGCCAGCATAACTTGAATACGGTAGATTTGTAGAATGTTTTTCTTTAGGTGGCTATTTGTGAAATGCCAAGATGTTTATCTAGATAGCACTAGACTATATTGTGATAATGGAGTGTTGAAACAGGTTGTTTCTCAGGTGTCTGTCTTTTTATGGGATCATGAACTGCTTCAGCATGTCAGAGTACGTTTTGCAGATATGCTTGGTCCAAGAAAAGAAAATGAACTGAAGAGACTCTTTTGTAAGAGATATAAACTTAATAAGAGTTTTCCTATTCATTGATACCTTATATAGAGTTCTTAATAAATATTTATTTTATACAGAACAAATAGTATCGTGGATAATCATTTGGATTCCATACTAATAAATATTTGGTTCAATTTTCTTCCAGGCATAAAATTCTACAAGGTTTCAGAACAGTTCCACAAGAATTGGAGGAGGATGCTTGTAGCTTTGAATGGATCGTCTGATGTTGAAACAGATGACAGAGTTGGTGGAGGAAGCACATGGAAGTCACGTCACTGAATGAAACAAGCACGGTTATCTGCTTCAATGAATAGATGACATCTCTATTATTTGTTATTCAGTAAACTCTTAATATTAGATTTTTTTTTCCTTTAAGAATGTCATTTTAGTATTACAAATAGACATTAATAAAATAATTTCTAAACATCGAGTGTGTAAATAAATATTTTCAATTGTTTAAGTAAGTTTTAAATATTGCGCTTCCAACTTTATACAAAAAGTATAAACTCAGCATTTTGGAACTGCTAAATTATTTTGTATTAAATGAAAATAAATGTAATAATGATTATTAATGAATCTAGCATTTCAACTTTGTATATTTTTAATAGAAACAGATGGCAGACTTCAGGCAAAAACACTTCTATTCAGTAAATTCTTCTTTACTATTATTTCAGATTTTTACTTTAATTATTCCAAAATTTTCTTTACTAATAACCATTTTAAATATACATTCAATACATCATTTATTATGAAATTCAATGATTTTAAAAGAAACTGACAATACTGCATCTAAGAGTAATAATCTTTAAAAGAAACAGTGAAATATTGACAATTTCTACTTTAACTTTTATAAGAAGTCAAAATAAGAGCAATTTCTCACTCTATTTTTTTTCTTTCAAATATCTTTGAATTTTGCAGATAAGAACTTAACAACTCCAGAGCAGAAGTCTATGTTTGGATACACAGCTTTCAGACAGGGG
>JAHWFO010047174.1:1190434-1244633 GCA_023313115.1 Rhysida immarginata | reverse complement strand
AAAAAAAAAAAAATCAAACAATCACATGACATTGCTTAACAAGAGACATGGCTGCCACCTAACCTCCATGCCAGCCATTAACTTCATTTTTTGAAAAACTTAAAATAAAGCAAAAAATAAAATAAATTTATATTAGAAATAAAGGAAAACACCCTTCTACTTCAAAAATATCAATTCCATTTATCTAGCTACCATACAAAATTAGCAACTAGGCAACCAAGTTGGCCATCCCAATCAGGGTGCCACAAGTCCAAACATTGACTTCTGGGCTGCAGCAGTCAGATAAACACATGTGCAAATTCTCAGAAACCTCAAAGCAACTTATCCTTGCAGAGCAGACAATTGCACTAAGCCAAAGTAAAACACTTTTAAGAAGCTTAACTGCCTAAGGAAATAGAAATATTAGCCTAAAAAAAAAAATTTCCAACAAATCATTGCTTGCTTATTAGTGTTGGGCCGAACAGTTCCTTTAAGCGAACTGTTCACTTAGTTCCAGGTGCGGAACCGGAACTGTTCCTATGAACTAGTTCCGATCTGAAGAACGAGGAACTGACTGAATCGCCTCCGTGCCACAGCTGTGTGAAATTGTTTGCCTCAGCAAACAGTTCCACACTTCTATCACCTACTATAGTTCACTAATCTGTAATTATATAATAGTAAAATATATTATTTACTTAAAGGCGAACGATATTGCATCTCACTTTGAAATCACCATTAATTTTTATAGTGGAAATCCATATTTCTTTCATACGAAGAAAGGAAAATAAAACTAATCTATCAGAAGAATTGATTACTCGAATCAGGCCTTTTAGTTACGATTCAAGCCTTTTTCACGAAGTGTTCACTTCTACTTATAACATCAGCGAATAGTTTCAACATTCAAACCTTCAGAAAAAGCTGTATTGACAACATTGATATTAGTTATTCCGTGGGAAGGTTTTCAGTCGCATCGATACCACCGTATTGAATGCAGTGCCGCGGCACTAAAAGGAACTGTGGAACTATTGGCTATCGTTTTTTGCAACTAGTTCCTTCAGGCCTCTGCCCGGAACTAGTTCATCTGATCAGTTCCAGTTCCTTCGACCCAACACCACTATTGCTTATCTACAATATAAAAAGAGTAGATTTAATCAACAAAATTTATAAACATTACAAAGAATACCACTCTATGCATAATGCAAGTGAATTAACACCTTCAAAGCAAATGCCAGTGCAAATCTCTTATCACCTTCCAAGGCACAGTGCTCTGTCACACTTTAAAAAAAATGGCTTTGTTAACACAGCTCAATTCTATATCCCTTGTGTAGCCTACAAGCTCTGAATAGCAAATGCTAGTGAGCAAAGCTGTAATCAAATACACTGGTATCAAAATTAAACGGATACAGATAAGTTAACATAAACTTGGAATGAAAGTCCACCAAGTAATGATAATCCGACAAAATCTAGTGCATCTTTTTATCTCCAGCCAGACAAGTGGCACACAGAAACACTGTTCAAAATTGTCTTGAAAGGGAAACAATTCCTCCACATAAACATGTAGTAGAGATTGGAAGCAAGTCAACCTCAAAATTAAGGAATTCATGCATGAAATCTTACAAATTGCATAACACGCAGAATGACAATAAATGAAATTGTTGATATTCAAAACACGAGGGAGAGAATAATGCTTTAAAAACTAAATTAAAATAAAAAATGAACAGGCAACACAGAAATCCTGCATAGGCCTT
Organism: Rhysida immarginata; assembly: GCA_023313115.1. Taxonomy (NCBI): domain Eukaryota; kingdom Metazoa; phylum Arthropoda; class Chilopoda; order Scolopendromorpha; family Scolopendridae; genus Rhysida; species Rhysida immarginata. The sequence continues at coordinate 1,242,906 of JAHWFO010047174.1, read as the reverse complement.
ATGGACATACGAGAGCTTAATCAGATCAAGGATCTTCAGCTTCCAGTGCTTTATAACAACACATGCTACTAAATCCTCAGCAGAAAACAGTCTGTCTGCAATGGTGTTTACCCTCCGTCTTTCCATTTTAATCTACCAATCACAAAATTATAGATTTTCAAGACTATCTGATAAGTGAAATAAAACTAGAAAGCCAATCCAAAAAAATCAAAAGCATCATGGCACTTTACTTTAAATCTTTCTCACTCACTAACATTATCATGTACTGCCACTTCCTTGCATTTCACGTGAGTGTCAGATTTAGAGGAGGGGGGGGGGGCCCCCCAATAGCCACTACAATCGACAGGAACATTCCTTTCATTCTCTCTTCTGCAGTAAGTGGAGAAGGTTATTGCTGATAACTGCTGCTTCATTTGTTTACTATTTTTCTGCTAGCTTGTAGTGCTGCATTTTAGGGACAGCTATTGAACATACAAATTCATGCAGTCCAATCAGCCCTGTTTGGACATAACAATAGTGTCAAGTTAAGAGTGAGAAAAATTTTAGATAAGAAAATATTACTTTTAGTCAAATCAATTGCAATTCAGGAAACCATGAAGGTTAAAGCAGATCTAGTAGAAGAAGTTTCAAAAAACAAGTTATCTAAAAATGGCTGGATTAGGTATGCTCTATTCTTTGATTAAATGATATCAAAAAACATTATTCCAAAGACCTTTTTTTATTCGTGTAATGTCTATCTAGTCTCATCTTCAGATTTTAAAGTTATTATAATTTATTTTTTATTCTTAGTTGTTGATAAAGCATGAATTGTTTAATTAATTAATATTGTGGATTTTATGGCTTTTATTATTGATATTATGAATATGTTTTCTTTTTATCTTATTAGAATTTTTAAGTTTGTGTTCTCATTAAATTCTTGTATTGAGTATTCTTTTTATTTGATAACTATACACATATCACAATTATTGAAAGGGATTTTGTATATAACATGAACTCAATTCCATATTTTAGTACTTCCATATATTTTGTAGTGATTATTTTTAGTGTTAATTTATCTAAATTTAATCATTGATTTTATTGATTTGTTATTATTTATTTGGGATTAAATGATTTGTTTTTTTTTTTAATTGAAATTTATTAAGATATTATTTTTTCATACTTTATCAACAACTAGCAATTAATTAAAATGAAATTCAAAAAATTTAAAATTTGAAGAAGAGACCAGAACACATTTAGCAAAAAAAAAAAATCTTATCCACACCTCTCTATTTAGTAACATTTAGATTTTTAAAAAAGTACCAAATACCCTATAGAAGAAACACTTTAACACCAATTTTGCACATAGTAAATTTCAAATTACCTCTACATATCAACATAGTCCCTTTCTTAATACAGTGAAACCTCCCGTAGCAGACACCTAATAGAGGACACCTCTAATTATAAGTTCCTTTGAATAGCAGACACTCTATTCAGAGAGCACTTCTGGTGTTTGTGCTTTCCAATTTCTTGTTTAGTTATAGATCCCAAACTGCATATTGCTGAATTTTTCGAACATATATGTATTCAAAGTCAGGTAAAATATTCATGCAATTGGTAGATCTATTCTGAGTAATATGTACCGCATACAATAGCCACTTTATCATTTCGCTCTAAGCCATCAATACAGGGTGTTTTTGAATTGAGTACAGATTTTTTGGGAGATGATAGAAGAGGTCCTTAGAAGTGTTTTTTGTCATATGAACATGGAGTCCCCGCAGCTCCGTTTACTTACAATACTGCATTGAACAATCAAATGACACTGGGACGCAGTATGCGTTGGTAGGCCTAGATTATTTTATTTTTAACAATTAACACAAGCAATCTACTGTAATAACTTTTAAAGTAATTGTTTGCAAAGAAATTTCAAGGTGCACGTGCTTGTTTGTTGAAAAGTCTTAGGACAAACTTCGTCAAGGAGATTCCATGGTATCTAACCCCTTTGTAAAATATGATTAGTCCATATGTAAATGACGGTCATTTCAAACAATTACTGTAAAAGTCATACAGTAGATTAATTGTTAAAAATAAAATAATCTAGGCCTACCAATGCACACTGCGTCTCGGTGTCATTTGATTGTTCAATGCAGTATTGGAAGTAAACGGAGCTGCAGGGATCCCGTTTTCATATGAAAAAAAATACTTCTAACGACCTCTTCTATCATCTCCCAAAAAATCTGTACTCAATTCAAATACATCCTGTATATGAACTCCATTGGATTCAGTACCCTTCACTTTACTGTTTGATTTTGTCAGTACACTTCACTGTTTGATTGTCATTCGGAATTTAGCCTTTTGTGAAGGCACCCAGCTCTCGCAGCAAAGGTAAGTGAACGGTTTTTGGTAGTGTAAATTTGTCAATTAAGGGGACACGGATGGAGCAACGTGAAAATTCACGTTGAAATGCAGTTGTGTAAAATACAAAAGAATAAACAAACTCCAATAATTGAATATTCCAAATAAACTATTGGCATTTTGAAGTGTCTATGCGGTCTTTTTCGGGACCTTATTCATGGGATGATAAATTGAAAAATTTCATCTTTCCCTTTAAATAAAGGACACCTCTATTTTAGCAGACAAAATTTATGGTCCCATTGGTGTCTGCTATTTGGAGGTTTCACTATACCTGATTTTTGTAACCAATAAAGTTATGCACATACCTTAATAATGGATTCACTGATTTAGAAGAAGGTTTCCAAGGAACCAGTATTGTCACTGTTAAAAACTAGCATTCTGTCCTGTGATGTATTTTGAGATGGCCTATAAATAGAAAAACAGAGAAGGAAAAAACATTAGAAAACAAAAATTAAAATAATTACACTAAAAGCTGACCGATGTAATTAATAAATATTAAAAGGGTAATCAAAAATATCCCATACATTATAAAACTGCATAATATCTGAATTTTATAGTATTATAAATATCCACAGTTTCTGGCATTCTATTTTACGCCAGAGCGAGTCATGATACACAGGATTCAAGAAACCCCAGCATACTTTCAAGCAATTTTCCTTTCACAGGTTTCCAGTAGATGCTACGGTAAAAGCCCAGATAGCATTCCCTAATTTTCTCAGATGACACCGATCACCTCTGCCCATTAGCCAATGTTCACCGGCATGGGACTTTCGTGATGTGTTTTCCTGCATAAATGTCTTATCATTTACTTATCAAGCAGATATGTTGCAATAATAAATTCAGAGCATGAACACAATGGAGATGTTCGATGTCATCCGAGAAAGTGAGGGAATGCTACGCTGACTTTTACAAATAGGGACATAGAATTCTAGCATTGAGCATAGTTTCTAAAAAATCTAAACTTAGCTCTCGTTGATCTGCTTCTTTTCAAACTAGCAACAAGAACAAATTAGAGGGGAAAATAAGCGTGACTTTAATTGTGGACAGCCACAGTTCGATCACAGACGATCATCTCCCAGTTTCAAATTTCAGAATATACTCAAGCGGTCTGTTATACACTCTAACCTTAAAATTATACTAAGCCAATGGAACGTTCAATTTTGATCTAGATCACCTACTTAAGGAGAAATTTCCAGTTGACATTAGTTTCACGGATCTACTCACTTTTACTTGGATTGAATATCACGTGTGGCTGGCATTTTTCAAATACTCATCCGCCGATCTATTTACTTTTGCTACAAGAACGTCCTCGTCCTCTTCGTTTTTCCCGCCTCCATCATCGAAACTTACGATTCAACATCATTCGCCGAGCTGACATTCGATTTATGCATTATTTATTAAACAAACTAGCTTCTCTCTAATGTTCATTTTAACAACCCATTTTAACGGCTCCACAGTTGTTTCGAGCCACCACTAGCCGCCATGTTCGTTTTTTCCCAGAGGTCAACACTGGAGACTCGTTATCGGTTGCTCGTGCCAGAGCCTCACGTACCACAAGGAATCAATATTAAAAAAAAAAAAAAAACAAAAGTTAAAATAAAAGTCAGGCACATAAAATTGCTACTATATTATGAAATCTGAACATTACGGCCACTGGGCCGCGTTTTTCGTCACTTTTCCATCGAGATCAATGTGGGCCCGCTTTGGGCATAGGCGGTCATATGCATAGACCATCAACTTGTCCATTCTCATTGACAAGATCGTTTTGTTTTTCTTACAAATCAAAAAATGTTATAGATGACAGAAAATGTTAGCTCAATCTCCTTGAAAATATTAAGAAAATTCTATGCTCAAAAACTCGCAGATCAGTTGCTTTGAGGCATTGACGGATCAATTCACATTGTTATTGTTTTTATATATTAGTACTGGTAATCCAATACTAATATAGCTTAGCAAATTAAAGAATTTCATCGCGAGTTTTCTTTTCGCCCTAAAATTCTCTCTAATTTGCGACATTTAATTATGATCATATTTGAATGTTTGTTTTACATTGCATCATCAGTGTTAACAATTGTGCAACTCTATTGCATGGTCATCTGATCATAAACTTTCCGCTGGTCGGCTACTATAAAACATTTCACCGAATTTCTCTTGCCTATTTCTCATTGCTTCTTTAAAACAAAAGTATCATTTGCATATAAAACTAAACGCACGCACTGGTGCAGACGAATCTTGTACGAAAGTCAATTTAAAATGGTCATTCAACTTCAGCATGAAGTCTTTTCAGTCGCGCTCGTGGCGGCCAAACTTGAAAGCTCGCAGTGAGTTTACATTGGTGGTCCCCTTTGCTGAAAAGTTTTCGAAAACGACGATCCAGCGACTGTTCTGATGATCTACGTGCAATCGATAAAGCGGTCGACCTAACGAGTGCAGCGCTAACCCAACGAGGTAATTATGACTAGTTTACATGCACGATCGCAATATCGCTTCAGGATTACATGGCATGGTCACTCGATTGTTTTTGAGTGTGAAGGGATTCAATGTTTATAGAAAGATCGCAGTTTTGCTCCTTCTCACACCGCTATAATAAGTAAAGTCAGGGATGGATGAAAGGTACATCCCTGGTAAGGTACATTATTTGGGGCTGATTGACTTGAAAATTATTGTGGATTAGAGCCTTTGCAGAGAAGCGCACAGGGAGGGCAGATTGGAAGTGATCAATCAATACCAAACTATCTTGCTATCTTATAGCAGACAAGTCCAAATATGGCTAGATTTGTGAGTTATAACCGTGGATATATTATCAAAGACATATGGGCTTGATCGGGAGACAAAGACGATTGTCCTTCTAATAATCACAAACAAATCTTCTAAGTCTCATGGATTTGATTGGTCAAACATGTGGTGCCAGAATGATCACCGACTGTCGGGAAGACAAAATGTGAGAAAACGGGGCAAAAAACTGAATACCATGCTCCAGGTGCCATTTACTCGCACTACGCCACTAAACCACAACACAATTTGATATTACAGAAGCTGGCTGCAAGGCATCACTTCTTTATGGAGAAGGACTGCCTTATTGACTGCCATGCATTTCCAACTGTTTTATGGAAGGGCATGTATGGTTGGCACCAACTGCATGATATACAGGGTGTCCACATGAAACCTCCATGAAATCAAATGTTAATTGTATGAAAACTACTAGTTTAGAGCTTTGCAATTTGCAGTGTCATGAAGAGCAATTATAAAAGTTTTGTATTCTTTTGTAATTAATTAGCAAAGATGAAACGGCACAAGAGAGAGCTCGGTGGTGTGGTACGCTGAAACGAAATCACTGCCATCTCCACACATAAAACGCCTCTGGATTTCTTCTTGTGGGGCTAAGTCAAAGCTATGATCTATGCTACACCAGAAAACTGTGGAAGTCATCAGCTCAATAAGACCAGATAGCCTACACAACACATGGATTGAAATTGAATATCGACTGGACATTCTATGGAGTCCACACAAATGTATTCATAGACAATACAAACAAACTTTTTGAGTTGCTCTTCATGACACCACAAAGCTCCAGGACTAATAGTTTCCTTACAATTAGCATTTGAAATCAGAGTGGTTTCGTATGGACACCCTGTATATTTAATGACAGCTAGCAGACAGCAGTGGCATTTTGATGGTTCATTAGGATTTCTTAATCAGAGTTGATCAATGCATATCTGTTACTGAATACTTAAATAACATTGCTAATCAGATATGCCCAGACAGTTCTGCAGGCACATGGTGTTACTCCATCAACGCCCATTAGATGGAGTTCCTAATAAATCGGCTAGTGAGTATAAGACTTCAGTTTTTGAATGATTCTCACTTCCATTAATTGCTACCTCAAAATATTCTTTCCCCTTAGTTTCTGTTTTGCTCCATCTCCCAACATTTACTTAGATAAGAAACTGTTCTATTTAATTAATCAATCATAAATAATAATATATTTGGCTTTTTTTATTGTTTATAATATTAATTTATTTGGGTCATAACAAATATTTTTTCCTCACAGATGTCTCAGAATCGAAGGAAAATTCCTTTCAGTGCTAAACAAAAAAAGCTGCAATTACAACAAAAGCGTGAGAGAAAACGAGAGAATGAAAAAGGAGCAAATTGTAGAAGTCAGAATATAAAAGGTAAATTTCATATTGGCTTTAAAAAAAATGTTTTCTATCAATATTCCCTGTATTATGAAATGTAAAGGCACCATTTAAAAATATATACGTGAATTTTTTTAGGTACCATTTAAAAATGTACTAGTTTCTTTTTTTTTTTTTTCTTTTTAATTACAGGAGATAGAGAAACAGAAGATTTAAGTGGAACAGGTCACCATTCAAATGTTCAAAAAATTAATGTACCACCCATTAATTTTTCCAGTAAAGATGATCCAAATAGGTAAGGCAGAACCCAGTAGAGCAGGGGAAATGAAAGGGTAGGATAAGGAGCTCAACACAGAGCAGGGCAAATGAAAGAAACTGATTTCCTAAAAAATAGTTATGAAATTTTATCATTCACTGATCTGGAACAGACTTCTGTAAAATAAGAGAAGTACATGTCTACTCTGGTAGTTGTAACAAAACTGTTGTTTAAACAGATCATCTAGCTTACCAGAAATTTTATGGCATCCTGTGGTCATTGCTATCTCTGTTGCATATGCATTATTGATTAGAAATTGCATACCTTCATCTGTTCTTGATTATAGTAATCTTTGATCTAATTGCTATGAATTTTAAACAAGTGTGCAATACAGATGTTTGCTTATTTGGCCTAGACAATATCATAATGAACATTGTATAAATCTTCTATACAATATCTACACTGGAGATATAGTGTGTAAAGAAAGGAAGAAAGTCTCTGAAATTAAACCTTGTTGAATCTGTTGGAGATGCTTGAATGAAACATAGAGCCATGAATTGTCAATAATACTGATATTTCATAGAGTCTATGTTGAAATATATAGAGACTGTTTTATTTGTGTCAAGAATAGGATCAGCATGCTGTTAGGGAGGTATCTCCAATGTTTTATTCATTCAATCTATAGTATCTGTACTAATTAATATTAGGAAAATTACAATATTTTTATTTATTCCCTTTTCTTAACTTTTTGTAGGTACAATTTACATTTCTTTCAAGATAATACAGACAAGAAGACATCAAAAAAACTTGCGTATGAAGCCATAACCCGGATACCATCGGTATTTACTCAACCCGTATCTAATTTACTATATTTAATGTACAGCCCAGGGTCTCAAATCATGCAAATAGAAATACAGAAGGCTGAAAACTTGGAATTTGGATTCAAACAAAGGCGTTTTGCAATAGAATCCTAAAGGTGCTTTGTAAAAAAATAAGTTTTAACATAATAATGTTTCATTCTCGGTCCTAATTTACAAAGTCTTTCATCCATATGCTGCTCCTTGTTCCTCTGTGCATGCACTATGCACTATTTTCTCTAATGTTTTCACAAAGAAGCTTTTTCAAAAGTTCATTAATATTTAAGAATTTTTATACTGCCATAATATGACATTTAGATGTGATACCTTCATGACAAGAATCTGTGTTGGAAGTTCTCAATCCCTGTAGACAACTCATTTGTGGCCCTGAGCTGTATTTATACCAAATTGCCCAATAAACATTTTTTAAAAATATGACAGGATGAATTAGAAGTTGAAATTGAAGAAATTTTCCCTCACGGAAGTGGGCTAGATCTTCCAAAGCGACCTTTATGGAGTTACAGTATGTCTAAAGAAGAATTGGAAATTCAAGAACATAAATATTTTCAGGTAATTAGAAAATGGCCATCTCCTCTTAATAATTGCATTCAATCTAATGGCGTGTGGTTAATAAAGGCTGCTAAGACTAAGCCAAGCATAAAGTCTAATTCACAAAAGCATAAAATACCAAAGCTCTTATGTACCAGATTGGAAATTTTTGATGTCTAATTTTGCTTATCCACATGATTATAGTCTTGATGTGCTTTATGATTTTTTACAATGAACTTAAAGATCTGATCCAGTCACAATCTACTGATAGTTCACTGTTTGAATTGATGGCTATTCTTAATAATTAAGATATTGGTTTAAGATATCCATAGCACCCATGCTTAAAAATAATTTTTTTAAATTCATGTTTATTAAAAGTTTAATAATTTTTTTGATTCCTGAATGAGTTGCATTTGTATTATCTACATTTTATTTATGATTTAACAATTTCTGTAGATTTTCTTCTTATTTATGGTAGGAATACATCAGTAATATCCAGAAATCACAAGACATTAAAAATATTAATTTTTTTGAGATAAATTTGGAAACTTGGAGACAGCTCTGGCGTGTTCTAGAAATGTCAGATGTTCTCTTGATAATAGTCGATATTCGTTTTGCAGTAAGTATTTAGAATATTTTCATCACATGCTTTATTAAAAAATAGTCAAATAAAGTGATTCTATACAATTCTCAAAGTTTATGGTCTAAATTTTAATGATCGAAAATAAAAAAGGGAAACTCATTTTAAATTGTCTTATATTTACAAACATTCAAATTAAGGAGCTTTCAAAAGCAACAGCAAAAAATAAATAGCAAACACAGCATCTCTGCAGTGTTTTTGGTTAACAAAATTACACTTTTTTTTTTTTTTTTTTTTTTTTGCCTGGCCAAATTCTCAGAAAACTAAATTCTAAAATACATGGAAAAAGGATGGAAATGTTCAGTAGGCAACCTTATTGTGGTTCTTTGCCAAGAATAATGACAAACCTTAACAAAGCCCATTAGATTACAGATTTTTCCATCATGCAACTGGCAAAAATGAATGAAATTTTATTTTAATTTCGATCACCATCATATTATGCATATTATTATTAATACATGTATAAAATAACTCACTTTAATAAAACTACAAACAAAAAAGTTTGTAGCAGCATGTGTCCATATTGAAAAAACCCAATTTAATTTAAAAATATTATAATTTTGCCTCCAATTCTGGATTATTTATCTTATGAACAATAGGCTGGGAATCTACTCCTTATAATAAAATGAGCTTTCTTTTAATGCATTGCAATTTCACTAATGGAATTCGTTTAAAAAAATTATGCAAACATTGTTACTCAATTAATGAAACAAAAGGGAAAATAAATATTTAAAAATAAACAGTAATATTTTATTTTTAGGTGCTCCTTTTCCCACCGTACTTGTACAGCTACATTAAGAACGAATTGAAAAAGCCTGTGATTCTTATATTGAATAAAGCAGATCTGATCAGTGCTTCCTTGGTTTTAGCTTGGAAGCACTATTTCTTAAGTCTGTTCCCAGAACTAAAAATCATATTCTTCACCTCCCAACAAAAGCCATCACTGAAACGTACCCTTGGTAAGTTACATTGCAAAAATTGGATAAATGGTCAGTTTATCGCAACTGTAAACAATTATATTTTCTGCAACCCCACTTAAATTATTAAAAAAAAAAAAAAATTCTTTTAAAAGCATCCAAAAGAAACCTTTGGAGAACATGTACGAAACACCTGATATCAGCCTGTCAAGAAATAGTCAAAGATGCTGGTAAAAATATTTTCTTGTGCTAATTCTTTTTGTGGGATAAATGCATGCTATAGCAGTAATTGCTATCAACTCTTATAGAGGAAACATATAAACATACCATGTGCACTCTATATCCACTTATACCAAGTTCAGTTTAGTCTGCTAAAAGCATTTTCTCCTCCCATTTGAATTCATTTTCTTAATTTTTCTTATTCATTTTTAAAGTGGATTTAAGCAGTTGGACAGAAAAAAATGAAGGTGGAGATATGGATACAGTGTCAGACAGGGAATTTGTAAATACTACTGATTTAGAAGAGTGTATTGATGATCCCTATAGAGAACATGAAGCATATAAAAACGGAATTTTAACACTAGGTTGCATAGGTAGTAATTATTTTTTTAGAACTTGAATTCTTTATTATGTAATTAGTTTATTGACATTTTAATAATATGGAGACAGCTTGGGCTCGTTCTAAGTTGAATTTGATTAACAGTTGATTTTATCATTAAAACAACTCGATTTTTTTACTCCTTTTGTAGGCTGCCCTAATGTTGGTAAATCATCTTTCATCAATGCTTTAAATGGCAAAAAGGTATGGAAATTAAATTTAATTAAGTCTCATTTTGAAATATCATATCAATTTTTGTTCCATGCACAGCACACTCATCCAATTCGGTGAGATAGAAAATAATACGCAATTTAAAAAAATTAATGGAAATATCGTAATCATAATTCATGGGCAGTATTTTGAAATGTGCAAGTTCATTTCATCAACAGAATCAAATTTTTATTCTCGCAAAAAAAACAATGATAGGATCCAGCTGTAACTTCACCTCATCAAGTGTGATGTCTGAAGGAGACATTACAGCATCACTTAAGCATAAAGGGCCACTTACAAAGGAAGAAATGTCTGCTGCTATGCATTCTGATTATATGCAATTTTATTGGACTCATTACTACAAACAGCATTTTCGTAAGGACAAGAATTTGAAAATGGCCATGGGAGGTACACCACTGCATTACAGCAACAACAATCAAATTTCTACTCATCGACTAAGAAAATGACAGTTCTTATATAATCCCTTATTTATTAATTATCCTATAAATACAAAATATGTCTTGAAGGGTTGCACTAATAAACATGATGTTCAAGTCTTTTAAGGAATGAAGCATAGTGATATGAATGGCAAAGGAATATTAAAATAATTCACAAAAATATTTATAACTTTCAACAGGTTATCCATTGCACACAAAAAATATCGATAAATTTCAGGGGCATTTTAAAAAAAAATTTTAACAAATGTTATGAAGATTCCTTTCTTAACAATTATTTCTTTACTTCAAAAGGTAGTGAGTGTTTCAAGAACTCCTGGTCACACAAAGCATTTCCAAACAATCTACGTGACTTCTAATGTGAGATTATGTGATTGCCCCGGATTGGTATTCCCATCTTATACACCCAAAACCTTACAAGTAAGTGGAATTATTTTGAGTAATTTGAATTATAGACTTGTATCTGTGGATTAGAAGTTTCTCTGCAAAGTATTTTTGTTGATGGAAATGAAATTTCTGCTCTCACATTTGCTGCAGTTATTCTGACAATATTTTATTCAACTTCTTTGTTGATGTAGCCTTCCTGCACTTTGTATATGCTCATAATTGGAGAGACCATGAAATCAAAATTTATTAATGATTACAGATGTTCGTATTGAACAAGCACAACCATCGATCTATCCACTTTAGAAGTCTATTCAGTCACCTGTTTTTACAAACTGCTAATGCACATTGTACATGTACACCATTGGCATGCAATCTGGAAAAAATATCCAAAAATACAATCACTAATCCAGGATTTGGAACAATGTTTTGTTTTGTAAAGCTTATATGCAGCATTATCCATAAATCCCATTCTTATTTGGGACATATTTTACGAATGTGTATGCCAAACAGGGAAAAGAGAAAAATAAACTTCATAACTTTTCAGCTATAAGCCACTTACTGATAAACTTAAATTATTGTAATAATAAATATTCTTTTTTAACAGATTCTTTCTGGGAGTTATCCTGTTTCACAAGTGAGGGATCCTTATGCTGTCGTTCGATATTTGGCTGAAAGAATTCCCCTTTTAGACATTCTGCATTTGTCTGTGAATGAAAATGGATCTGACAGCGATTGTGATCTGTATTCAGCAATGGATATAAGTGAAGGTTAAGAAAAATAATTTATTTACATGGGTTCAATCCATATCAAATGGCTCAATATTTTTTTAGGTTTTATAGTTTTAAAAATATATTACAAAATTACCAATTTCTCCTTTTGCATTTAGCGTGGGCAAAGAAAAGAGGCTACAGAACTGCAAAAGCTGCACGATACGATGCATACAGAGCTGCCAATGAAATAATTCGATTAGCTTTGAATGGCTCCTTCTGCTTTTATTTAAGACCTCCATCTTATAATGCAAACCAAGGTAAAAAATGTTTTATAACTTAGAAAAATAATTTCAAATAGTTAACTGTGGTTTTTATTTAAAAATTTATTTTGGTTTCAGAAAAATTTAAAGAACATTCGGAATTAAATGAAATAAAAGTTATCCAAGGAGAAACCTCAACAACTTTGGAGGCAGTAAGTGATTCTTTTGGAGATTCCGAAGGCAGCATTGAAGACAGTAGTAGTGACGAAGAGCATGTACATAAAATGGATAATAAGTTTGCAGTTTTAAATTTTGAATAATTCTTTATATAATAATGCTCCAGTCTGTATTATAACAAATTAAAGTTGACTTAATGCCCAAAATTATGAGTTTATATAAAAATTCTGTAAATATATAAATTTCATGTCATATCAAAGTTATTTTGTAAAAAAAAATGATAAAGAGTTATTATTTCTGAGTAACAAGTTATTTCACATTTTTTGTTTCCTAAGCTACTTGATGAAATAAAATAGTTTCTACCAAATAACTCTAAACAAGATTTTTCTTTCTAAATACTTAGCATATATGTACATATCAGGTTGTTGCAAAAGTTTTTTCCGGATTTTTATTCCAACACAAAAACGATTGAACTTGAATGACAGATTCAGCTCATGCAGATGCCGGGCAATGGTTGAAAAGTGAACCTTGAACTGTTCTGCGAGTTCCCTCGTTACATTGTGATCTTCATCAATTGCTTGGCGTAGATCACCATCTGAAATCATGATTGGTCGACCAGAGAGGTGCATCTTGAAGAGTGCTATCTCCGCATCTGAACCAGCGATACCATTCTTCTATTGTACGTAAACTAACAGTATCATCACCTAAACTTTCGGTGACATTGCGCAGCACTGATCTTTCCAGAATACTCGTAGAAGATTATTGCTTGAATATGCTCGCGTGAAAGGTCCATTTCAGACCGTTAATGGCACTCATAGATGTATAGTCAGAAAGTTGATTCTTGGATGTAATATAGCAAAGATATTCAGGAACCGAATGCAATAATTTGTTTGAAAATATATGAACACCTCCCTCGGAAAATGAGCCCTTCTTGGGCACGGATTCCAAAACTGGAAGAAACTTTTGCAACAACCTGATACCAATACATTTCATACAATTTTATTTATTATAAAAAAACAGGAAACACAATTATATTATATTTTAATGATGAGCTGAAAATTTTTTTGCGAATATAAACTTATTCAAGATAAATATTTTTTTAATATTTTCACTTGTATCCTATACTCTAAATTCCATCAAACAAATTTCCATTTGTCTACATATTGTAGATCATTTTAAATTATATAACTATTCAAAATCATAAATATTTTTAAGTCCTCGAAATATAAGGTTAGATTACCTTCATATAATTCAGATATAATAGATTTCATTTACTTCTACACAATTTTGATAAAGCAATCTATAAATCACTTGCGAAGATGAGCTATTTTTTTCACACATTATCAAAATGGTATAATCCTCATCATTTATTATTTGGTGAGATATAAAATTACCCCCATAATTTTCACAAATGCCAAGTTAATATATGGAATTACCAGAGTTTGATCCATTCAATTGAAATGCTCTGAAGAAGGGTTTTTTTTCCAACCATTTTTACATTGCGACCCAGTAGATTTGTTTGTACAGTTTTAAATCTGATTTGGATATCTGCCTACCTCTGATTTGGATTGTTTATAGAGTTTTATATAATTTCTGACACACAAAAGTTTATGGAAGACCCAAAGCTTGAAAAAGGCTGAAGTATTAGGTTGCCACTGATCTGTAGCAAGATAGGTTTATGATAGTTCATTAACTTCTAAACAAAATTAAAAATGAGGGATTTGTAATCAAATAGCGATTACATGCCTTTTTTAAATGAAATCCTAAAAGACATTATTATATTAATAACAAAAATGGCTTAGCTCTTTCTAATAAATTTTATATCTCACGAAATAATAAATGACAACTTTGAATGCTTTTATCTGTAAATTTATGATAATATGATTTTAGAGTTCTGCTGCATTTATAGTAAGGGATATACGAGTAACTTCATTTTTTAAAATTAAGAATCACAGATAGATAAAAATCTGCATCCTTCTTAAACTGCAGATTAGTTTTTTAAAGGGAGATTTACCATTTACCAAAATGTCTGTGAAACGATGGAGCAAAAAAAAAAAAAAAAAAAAATTCTGACTCATTTCATTATTTGCTGTCTGTAAAAGGCTCTTAATTTTATTTACAAAATTATTAGCAAATTCCTCCTCTGCCTTATGTTTCTCTATAATCTTTCTGAAAAAGAATTTCACTTGCATTATTTTAAACGTTAAAGTATTTTAAGAATACTGCAATGTTGTGATGTTTCTCCCTCAATGAATAATAAAAATTAAGGGAAGATAAAAGACAAGGGACAAAAAATGTGACTATGAACACTTTTTAGACATTCTTTTAGTAAATAATCATTTCTTAAAAGCCCCAAGTCCAGAACACAGAACCATTAAAGAGATCCATATTTGGCTTTACAAAAAGTAAAATGGTACTTATACTTGACAAAACATAATTCAATATCTTAACATTAACTAACCAAATCTGAATGAGACTCAACAAATCTGAAATTATTCATTTTATTTTCGTGACAGAGAAAATACATTGACTTTACAATCAAATTAAATACTTGGCTATTTTGCTTTACACCAATATCAGAAATCAATTTACATAATCAATTTGCTCAATAAATTATAGATTTCCATGAAATAGACAAGAATGGTTTTTATAAAGGAAAATTACAAACCATATTTGTTAGTTTTATTAGAAGAATCTCAAAATATAAAGTCTATATTTTTCTCTAATCCCGTTTTAATTTTTTTCAAGAATTAATACAGCTTATATTTTTATTTGTTGCTCATTAACACTGTTTCTTGAATTGTTTATGCTTCTGATGTGGATACTTTGGTGAAAAATATCTTGAAATTCTGCATGCATAATATTTGTAAAATAGAACCCTATATGGCAAATCAAATGAATTTATAATTAAAAAATCATGCAAAATACATAAAGCTTCTTACTTCAATTACACAAAGCCCATGGGTGTGCTTTTTAACTTGTAAATGCACCGAGATTAAATCCTACGTTCCTAAAAAACAAAAAAGCAATTGTTAAATTCATTTTCCATTCAAAGCATAAAATAAACATTATTAACGGTGTAAGGATGCTAATTCAAATAGCAATTGGAGCCAATTGAATACATCCTCAATTAATGTCATTCAGAAGGCTGTGATGATCACAGTTCAGTTTCCAATTAATTCTCTAATCCCAAGGAAAGAGTTAATATGTAAAGTTTTCAAATGAACAATAAAAACATGAGTCCATCTAAAGGCATTTCTTAAACACTTAAGCTTAGTAGTTTAACAGTTGTTCTTTTTTATAGATTAATGAAGTGAGTGTCGATGAGTGAATGGAAATACAGGAACACAGGACTGAAGCATTGGCTCTTAACAGTTGATTTCCATCTGCCATGAGGCTAGCAAGATACATTGTCTTCCAGTGTTTTATGGTAAACAAAATTATGCAGATTTTTATTAAAGTGTATATCATGATCTTTGAGAAACACAAATATTAACTACTTAAATAATGATATATTAAAGGTTTCTTTAAAAGCTTCTTCTATTTGTTTTTGAATATTCAACACTGAAAAATCTGATTTTATTGAAATTTAATAATTTTTATTCCAAATTACACAACAACAAAAGAGAACTTTAGAATTCATAGGTGATGAATTCTGTAATAAATCCCTTTTGTAAGTTTGAAATGTTGATGATATTAATTTTTTCCTGCTTCTCTTGAAGAAAAAAAACAAAACATTCCAAAGCTATCTATCAATAGATATAACTGTGATGATGTCGATGATGATATATATTTTTTAATGTTAATGGCCAATGTTATTATTTTTTAATGTTAAATGGCATTTCCATTTAATTAAAAATGTTTACTGCTGCATTCTAGTTTCTTCTCGTTATTATTTAAATTTCCGCAACATGAACCCAACATTACTACTATTATAATTTTTAACTTCATAATTCGGAGGAATGTCTTTATTTCACTGAATGAAGGTCACAGGGCACTCAAAATGCACATGCGCCTATCAAAGTTTCTTTTATAAACAAGAGGTTTGAGTTTCCTTTGCTTGGCCATCTTTTATATCCATAATTTATTGGTAATCCTCGTCATATCCACAGTATGAAAATACAAGGCGAGTTTAAAGTCGCGCACATCAAAGTTTAGTTGCCCATAAAAATACGGGTTTGAGAATTTAAATGAAAGTAAAGTATAACAGAGATTAGTTGAAATGCTGTTATTTTTAGCAGACAAACTTCAAGTATTAAAATAAATGTTCGAAATGACGTCCTCTTTCGAATTAGGAATTGCGGCACCCTCGCTCACCAGATTCATCACCCCCTGATTTCTTCCTGTGGGGTTATCTGAAAAATGTTATTTATGTGAATAGTCCACACACATTTGCTGAGCTGAAAACGAACATCACAACCGCCATTTCTAACATTAATACTGCCATGCTTCGCAGAGTCTCAAGAAATCTGGTAAAACGAACATGCTTTTGTATTAGCGAAAAAGGACGTCATTTCCAACATTTATTGTAACACCTAAAGTTTGTCTGCTAAAATAAAAGCCAACATTTCAACTAAACTCTGTGATACTTTACTTGCATTTAAATTCTCAAAGAAGTACATTTACAGGCAGCTACCTGTTGTGTGTACAAACTTTGATGTGTGCGACTTTAAACTCACCCTGTATTTAGGCACATATATGTATCAATGCATGTTAAAACTCCCAATCTGATCTCCTAAATAACAAGAGAAAAAAACCATCTGCAAACATTCTGTATTGTGTCGCTTTTCTATACTGAATCATGTTTGGACTGAATATTAATGACAGCTAACTCTCATACAGCAGCTAGAATCATTGACATTTTGTAGCTATGATTCCAGATATTAAGACCAGCACAAATTAATAAATGAAAACTGGAGTTTATGCTCCAAACATGAAGTAACAATATTATTGGAAAAAAATGGAGGGAAACATTCCGCAACCTGGATTCGAACCAGGAACCTCGAGTATCATACTCACAGACTCTAACATGGGCTTCATCATGTTACAGCAAGGGTATCTCCAAATATCTTAAGACAACACGATAGTCAAGATGGAAACCCAAGGATAGGGCGGGCACAAGGTAATCGAGCCAGATATCCTCTTATCATTGGGTTTCCATCTTCACTACCTTTAGGAGACAGCCTAGCTGTACCATGTCCGTGATAGCTCAATTGGTAGAGGCAATGAGCATGCTACTTGTGGTTCTTGGCTCGAATCTAGGTCACAGAATTTTTCCTTCCATTTTTTCCAATAATATCATCATTACATTACATTAAGACCAGCATTTTTGTAAAATTGACAACATATAGCGTAAATTGTCTAGATAAAGTTCATTCATTTAACATCTCATTCTGTTACTGCAATCCAGCCTTATCGTCATTAATGAACTTTTTCACAGCATCCTTCTTACATGTATGTTCTAAGCAACAAAAAGGACATGGATTGCCAACACAAAAGTTTGCTTTTTTTTTTTTTGTTTGTTTTGTTAACAATGATTGCTGTTCTTGCGCAGAGAAGATTTTGGTGGTTATTAATCTTTTTTTAATAAATGTTTCTATTCAATTATTAGTCCATTGGCATTGCATTTCGTCGACCTTTTTTCCTCTTTGGACATATGATGAACAGTAGAAGAGAAGTGGACTCTGCACTAGCTAATGGAGCTAATGCGATAGAAGCAGATATCCAATTTGGCTTAACTGGACGTCCGTTACAAGTCTACCATGGTGTGCCCTGCGACTGCTTTCGAGATTGCTTTCAGTCAGAGCAAATACCAATTTATCTTTCGTATATAAGAAAACTTGGAATCCCAGGTGAAAAATTTTTCAATTTCATATAATTTTCTAAATGATGATGTATTAGGTGAATTTCAAATTTATAAGTCATTTAGTTCAATAAAATAATTCTGAAAACACTGGATATTACTCTTATGTAGATGATATTCAAACATTGTAGACAACATTGGAATAGTGTTTTCAGAACTTGCAAATTTATAAATCATTTAGTTCAATAAAATAATTCTGAAAACACTGGATATTACTCTTATGTAGATGATATTCAAACATTGTAGACAACATTGGATAGTGTTTTCAGAACTTGCATCATTATTTGAAATACTTCCAGGTTTTTTTATAGATAGTACTACTATGATCACTGCTACTTCTACTTTTCAAACCCACTTATCTATTAGGATTGCAAGGGCAGCAGCCCTATGGAGGATCTCCAGTGCTCAAGATCAGTGGGTAAGAGGTGCATGTCCTCCGAGCGACTTGAACCCAGATTCTCCATGTGGTCTAGCCACTTGATTCTAAGCTGACCACTCGGTCTCTTACCCACCAGCTTGGAAAATAGCAACTGCTTAGAAAGACCAATTTGAGGCATCCGTGTCATGTGGTCATACCAAGATAGCCGAGACTTTTCAATATGGAGAAGTAGTGGCTCTACATCGCACTCTTTCAATCGTTACCCAAGACTCATGACCATAAGTGAGAAATGGGACAAAGACAGATTTGAAAACATAGCTTGGATTTGTTTCCTAGCTCATGGCTCATTATCGCTGATTGCCATAGTTCCTATCTGATACAGCTTGCTGTACCAATCCGAGGATTCAATTCTCTGTCCTGACACCCATCATCCGAGATACTTGAACTTCTCCACCTATCTTAATGGGGCTCCCCTAACATGGAGAGTGCACTGATCAGGTCATCTTGAAAGGACCAGAACCTTAGTTTTCGTCAGTTGATAGTTTTTCGCTCTCTCACACAAGTATCCAATGTTGACTGGAATAAGTCAGCTGAAACGATTACAAATTCAATTAGGGACTTCTGATCCATTGCATCCCGGTACCAGGTATACAAGGTGATTACAAAAGAACTTCACACTTTTAAAAATTTATTACATCAAAGCTATTCAGAATATAGACACACCACACACTGATTGTTATATAAAAACTCTGGAAGTTTATTGTTACACGTAGCATTACGTAACTTGAGGATGATACCACGCGGCACGTGATGAGAGACAAAAATGGCAGCAAACGGTGAAGAGAAAGCGTTTTGTGTATTAGAATTTCATCAAACTAACTCCATCACTGCTGTTCAACGACGATTTCGAACACGTTTTGGCAAAGCAGCTCCAAGCACTCATTCGATTTACAGTTGGTATCAAAAATTTAAAACCACTGGCTGTTTGTGTAAACAGAAAAGTCCTGGTCGTCTGCGTGTTTCAGAAGAAACTGAGGAGCGTGTTCATACGACGTTCCTGCGCAGCCCTAAAAAATCCACCCGACAGGCAAGTTTGGAGTTGAACATTCCGCAACCAACTGTTTGGAAAATTTTACACAAGCGTTTGAAAATGACACCCTATAAAATTCAGTTGCTGCAAAGTCTTAGTGGTTCAGACAAAATTATTCATCGTGACTTTTGTGCTAAGATCCAGGAGTTGTGTGATGCGGAGGATAATTTCAAGGACCGCCTCATTTTTAGTGACCAGGCCACCTTCCATGTGAGTGGTAAGGTGAACAAACACAACGTCTGAATATGGGGGACTGAAAACTCAAGAGAATTTGTGGCACATGTGCGTGATTCCCCAAAGGTTAATGTCTTCTGTGCAGTGTCCAAAACGAAAATCTACAGACCGTTTTTTTTTCATGGAACCGACCATACGAGGGGAGACGTATCTGGACATGCTGGTTAATTGGTTAATGCCACAATTGCATGAAGACAATAACGACTTTATCTTTCAGTGGGATGGAAGACAGAGGTGCGGGAATTTCTTGATGCCACTCTCCCACAGCGGTGGATTGGTCGAGCAAACAATAACCTGGAACTGGCAAAGTAGCCACCGCGGAGCCCCGACCTCACACCTTGTGATTTCTTTTTATGGGACAAAGGACAAAGTCTTCACCCTACCCCTTCCCCGTGACCTAGACAAGCTGAAAGAACGCATTACGGTAGCGATACGTAGGATTGATGGAGACATGTATGCCGCGTCATGACAGAGGGGTATATTGAACATCTTTAACTGTGTCACAATAAACTTCAAGAGTTTTTCTTTAAGAATCCATATGTTGTATGTCTATATTCTGAATAGCTTTGATGTAATAAATTTTGAAAAGTGTGAAGTTCTTTTGTAGTCACCCTGTACTTTAGATAACCCTATGCATGACAGGGTTTGTGATGGAAAGTCTAATGTTACAACAGAGATCTAACAAACACCCCCCCATTTAGATATAATCTGGGTCACCATTCCTCCAATCACACCTTTCCACGTTTGGACATCAGCCCCTACATAATCTATAATTAAATAATATCTATAATCTAGATAATCTATTTAAATGCTACGGTCACAATTTCATTCAAATGAGAACACAGTGAAATTTTATTTCCCTGCATTTTCACTATCAATTCAATATAATTTTCCCTCGTTATCTCTAAACATTTTCATAGAAAATTTCAACTGTCAAATTTTGACTTTGTGTTCCAATGAAATGCAAGGCATTTAAGACATTTAAAGAATTAAGATTTTTTTTTAAATCTTGATTGAAAAGTAAACCTTCATATCTTGAAACCTCTTTACCAAGGATTTTTCTGTTCCCATGAAATTCGAGATATAGAGGTTTGCCTGTATTTGAAATAATAATAATAGCAAAAAGTTAATTGCGCTTTTAACTCAAATATTTAATAATTAACGCTTTTGATTTTAATACTTAGATCATTCGCAATACAATCCAAGGATGGCTCTCTTATATCTGGATTTAAAGCTCAGTGAAGTCTTGCCTGCGTATTATTATATTGCTGGACATAGATTCGGAGAAATGTTATTGGCCCATTTTTTTCAAGGTTTAAAAAAATAAAGAAATGCTATATATTACTGGACAAGCATGTTCTCAGTATGGTAATTATAATTTTGATAACATTTTTTTCTTTTTACATGTATTGGAAGGATCTTCCTCTTCTTTAATCAAAGTTATAATTGGTCTGCAGAATACAAGACAACGTTCTTTCCTAATAGGATTTCTGAAAGTATTCTTACCCCATCATTATGCTCTCCTTGGCAGCATAGGTATGTTCAGATATTAAGCTTCTTTTCTTATATTTGATTTAATAAAATAAGTTTACACTTGTATTTTCCATTTTCTATCAAGGAGAAGATATACAGGGTTATTCATAATTTCCTCCAGGATTTTATCACTGGATTGTACCAAAACTATGACAGATACAAAAAACATTCATATCCTTAGATACAAAATCTCTTCCACATTTGTGGTGGACCCTGCAGATGCTCAATATGTGCGCCCTTGATGATACGGAAGATGTCAGTCCTGTATTCTTGTTCCTGCCACACAAATCTCAACATGTCACTGTTGATTTCCAGTGAATGAGTGCATGATTCTGTCTTGCAGTTCTGTTAAAGAACCTGGCACTGGGAGCATGTGCACCAGATCTTTGCATGATTTGTTGATTTTTTTCAGGGTCTAGTGAATACTGGTCTCACCTGCTTGACTTCAAATAAAAAATCATACTAAAGCACTGACAGACAAAAAATCCCAAGGAGACTGCCCCAGGCCAATGTTCTGAAGCAGTCTCCTTGGGATTTTTTGTCCGTCAGTGCTTCAGTATGATTTTTCATTCGAAATTGCTGTTTGACAGTCACAACAGATTCATATTTTGTGAATTCCACGATGCAAAAATGCAGTCTTTTCACCAGTGAATGCAGTCTTTTGTTGCGTACTACTCAGCGGTGTAGCTAGCTGTTTAGCACCCATGTTAAATTTTTCATTTTTAGCTTTTTAGCGCCCTTTCAATTTAGCTTTTTAGCACCCGTAATTCGCTGCGCCCGTGTATTTTGCACACCTTGGCCACCTTTAGCTATGCCTCTGTTCATCTTCCTCTAGTGGGGAATTCTACAGGCACATCATGGAACATGTGGTAGATACGAGGTCTGGCTATTAAATAATGAGACTGCGCACGCAGAAGACGTCATAGAGGGGTAGGAGCGGAAACGAATGCAGCCTGGGATAACCGGAAGTGTCTACTATTCCAGTACGAAAACACATTTTTGTCGCTATAATAGTATTTTCTCTATAGAGGTTAGAAATGAACGTGATTTGTTCTCATGCCGATAACAATGTGTGATGAAAAACACGAGCAACGGATCAATGTGAAATTTCTCGTTAAGTTAAAAAAAAAATCCAACTGAGTGCTAGAAGCTGTTGAAAGAGGCCTATGGTGAGAATTCTTTATCTCGTGCGTGTGTTTTCGAATGGCATAAACGGTTTTCTGAAGGCCGAGACAGCACCGAAGATAACCAACGTCCAGGTTGACCTGTCTCTGTTTCAACTCCGCAAACAGTGACCGAAATCAATGAAATTGTGATTGCTCAAACTGTAAATGCCGATAAAGAAACTGTCAGAACAATTTTACATGACGAGTTGAACATGAAGAAAGTTTGTGCGAAGTTGGTCCCGAAAAATTTGACCCCTGACCAAAAGCTCGCCCGTCAACAGATCTGCTCAGAGTTTCTTGAGAGGTTGTCTGTGAAGCGTTATTTAGCCGCTAAAGGCACTCCAGTGCTCGAACACGCAACGTACTCGCCTGATTTAGCACCCTGCGACTTTTTCCTGTTTCCGAAAATCAAGTCTGCCTTAAAAGGAACCCGGTTCGAGTCAATGGAAGAGGTGAAACGAAAATCGGCGGAGCTCCTAAATGCTCTTACAAAGAAGACTTCCACCATTGCTTTGACCAATGGAAAAAAACGAATGGAATGGTGTGTGGCAAGGGGAGCATTCGATTGTAGAATAATTTTTAAAATAAAACTCTTTTTCATAAGCAGTCTCGTTATTTAATAGCCAGACCTCGTACAAACTTTGGAGAGATTGTGTATCTGTTGATATGAGTGTTCTTGCACAATCCACTGATAAAACCCCAGAGGGAATTACGAATAACCCTAAATTTGGCAATTTCAGTTTCCATTCAATCTGCTCAGTTCAGAAATTAAAACTCTTAGTTAAAATTTGTCTAAACTATATGTTTTGTGTAATGATCCAGGAAATGCAGGAAACTATTATATTTTATTGAAGTCTTTCACTGCATGGGCGTAGCCAGGGGAGGGATTACCGGGTCTGGTCCCCCCCCCCTCCCCCATTGGAAAAAAAAGTCAAGATGTAAGGAAAGTGATTGATTGTCGAAAAATTCAAATTATTGATTGTATTTATTGCACTGAAGTTAAAATATAACTTTTTCGGCATAGTCTATAAAGGTAAATCTAGTTGGGGAGAACTTTTAATAAAAAAAGAATAGCCAAGATTTCATCAGGTCCCCCCAACGCCACCTAAAAAACAAAGCCTGCTCACTGCATCAACAAACCTGGGCTGACAATTCAACTTTCATTCAATTGTTTTTTCGTTTGTTGTAAACAATGAAATTTGGATTGTCAGCCCTCATTTGATGACGCAGTTAGAAGGCAGTGAGCAGGCTTTGTTTTTAAGTGGTGTTGGTCCCCCCGTTTAAAAAATTCTGGTTACGCCCCTGCACTATATGAGAGCATTCAATCTTCATGGCCTATTCTCCACTAGATTTAAAATCTAATTATTTTTTTATTTCTGTTAAAAGAAAATTATTTTTACTCTATTAACTGTAAATTTATATTTTATTGTATTTTCAAGGATACGATGTTAGCAGTACAGAAAAATTTCATAACATTCATTATATGTTTGCTCAGTTACGTTTGGTAAATCACGTTTGGCAAGGTGATGGAATCACTAATTGTTTGCCTTATTCCGATCTTCGTTTAAGAGAGATCATCTGGCAAAGAGATCTGAATAATTATCACATGAACAAAGTATACGCTTGGACCATAGACAGCAAAGTCAACATGCGTAGCATTTTACGGTAAATACTTTAGTAATGAGTGGAATTTGTTCGTTATAAAATAACTTTCTGTGGGGCTGTCGTTTATCAGTGCTATTTTTAAAATTATATTTCAGGATGAATGTAGATGGCATCATGACAAATGAAGTAGCTACACTAGCAAGCATATTACATGAACCAGAGTTTGCTAGGAAATACCGCTTAGCAACAACCGAAGATATTCCCTGGGTTCGAATTACTGGTTATGGCCCTTTTCGCTACGGATGTGAACAGGTAGGTATGAACCACACTATTAAAAATAAAGATAAAGGGGCAATTTTTAAATTAAATGATTTTTGGCAAATTTCCAAAGAAAAGAAACTTATTCAGGGATTTGAAAAATGAAACGCCTTCATCAAACCATTATTGTAATGCAGGAGGCATAGAAATACAGCACAATTCACAGTGTTGAAAAGAGTCCTTGCCTAGCCATTGGTAACATTCACCTGGCATCTATCAAGTATCTGTTACACTTTTTATTGCCATCCCTGCATATATTAGGTCGTTCATTAAAAAACGGGCCAGCGGAAATGGTAGGAAAAGTGTGCACGAACCAGGGGACTGGGCTAAGATGTAGACATGGACCTGACGAATACGAAGCAGGCGACGTTCCCTGCTGTTGGCAGCACTGCTGAGCACGGAAATTAAAAACAGATGATTGGTGCGCAACGTGGCTGTCCAGTCAGTCAGCTGCTGTGATTGCGACGTGAAACGGCTGCAATGCAGGCATCCAAAGAAGTGCAGCGGGTCATCATGCAGCGATGTGCGCTCGTTGCGGAATAGCTTGTTCCACTCTTTCACCCTTGTAACTGACATGCAGTGCTCACCGTACACCTGCACCATTCGACAATGGATTTCACGACCTGCAGAACACCCCGCTGCACTTCTTTGACACTGAATGATCTAATATGTATCTGTTCTTGTTGCCTTTGACCATACTTCCTTCATATCCAAGGGAACATGGCCAGTATATTTTAAATTATATTATCTGTGAAATATACCTTAATTTCAAACTTGTCAGTCTGTTCATTACTAAATTTTTGTCTTTAAAGGATACCTGCTGGAAAGATTGTTATGTCAATGGTGATTGGTGCTGGACCCGAATTACTGGATGTGAAAATGATGCTCTGAGATGTAATCATACTCTTGATTGTTCAGGAGGTTGTGGAAAAAGGTAAGTGATGAAAAAAAAAATAAATTTAATATTGCTCAATTTAGACAGATGTGGCTTCACCTGACTTAAATTTTTATGATGAATAAATCTTTAAGTAAATATAATAAAAAAAAAAAAAAGTCTAATGTTAAGATGGAAATATGCACTATTAGAAAAGAAGTAAGACCCAAAAAGGACCCAATGGGCAGTACTTTTAATTAAATATGCTGTGTTGGAAACGATGATCAAGAAAGCTGCCATAGCCCTGTGACTTGTTTGTATGGGGATATTTATTGGTCTTAGTGTTTGTGCTGCTATTACCGGGTGATCTGCCATTAGCTGGCTCGTATCACCGATCTTTTGCTCAAATTGACAGAGACATGTTTTACTGATGACAGATTTTATATCTGTACACTCACTAAAGAGGCACATTATCGAGGACTTGCAACATAGCAAAAAAAAACTTGGCGAGTTGCTCCATTTATTTGTAAAGTTTCATGATGATATGTTAAATAATACACTTACAATAAAATCATGGAACGGGGCAATTATTTGTGTGGAACCTGTATATTGGTCAGCTTGAATATGTTTTGCTGGTTATACTTTATCAAGCCACTGCACTGTTTGCTTTCTGTTGTCATAAAGCATCTATTTTTCATCAACCATAAGGATCCAATGCAAAGAGGGAGTGCACTTCATGTGTCTTAGTGCAAGGCAATGTACCGTAATTTTCGGGAGTAACGCCGCGGCGGCTGATACGCCGCACACACCAAAATTTAACAAAAATGTTAAATCTCCGGGAGTAGCGCCGCGGCGGCCGATACGCCGCACCCTCCCCCCTCCCATCACACACGGTCCGTTTTGTATAATCGCGTTTTATAAGAAATTCAATAAACAAACCAAAATTCAATATTTATAAGATATATTTTATTAGTCGAATCCTTCAAAATCCGATGTTTCCGAATCGGAATGAAATAAAGATAAACGGTCGAAAGTCAAAAGTCGTTGGAGAGAGAAATACTGGGAGATTATGCTCGTCGAAATTGAAACCAAATACTGATTGCCATGAAACCAAAAGCGACCCCTTATATATCGCAACAGGTGTCATAATAGCGGGCGTCGATTATTCTGATTGGTTGACCTCTAGCGGGCGTCGATTATTCTGATTGGTTGCCCTCTATTGACGAACGCGAAAATTAGACCAGTTGATCATTAGCCAAATGGCCTCTCTGGGCAAAAAGCCACACTAAAAGCGTGGATTATTTGAAATAATTTATTTCCTGTTGATGACTGATTACACTGCGCGATTTGCGGAAAACATCGATGTTCAAATACATCGATGTTTCCAAAGACATTCGATGAAAACGTCGATAAAACCATCGATACTATAAATTCGTCGGTAATAAGAGTGCTTTATTATCGAGTGAATCACCCGCTGTCGATGAACGATCACGCTCGATCGTGATCGGAGTGAATTTTTAATCATGTGTAGAATCTATCTTTTTTTTTTTTTTTTTTTGTAAAATCTCCGGTAGTAGCGCCGCGGTGGCTGATACGCCGCACACCCCGAATTTTTAACTTTTAATAACAGAAACGCCACGGCGTTACTCCCGAAAATTACGGTATGTTCCAGATGCTTTAACTCTTGTTGTTTAGTGAGTTCATATGGAACCCAGTATCCAGTTTTATAACCTTACTCATAGTTCTGCAACCTGTTTCTCCTTATACAAGAAAGTCAGCACTATGCTTATGTATTTTGGATACAGGTTTTCAATACATGTAGTCATTTTCTATAGAGACACTTGCCCACTTGTCTAAAGCCTGCTGAAAAACCCTGCTTATATCTTTTTTGTGCTTTATGTCTTACATACATCTAATCTGAAGTGCTCGTTTGTAGCATAAACTACTTTCGAGTTTGTGATGAATTTGAATGATCAGTTCCTTTTGCCATTACAGCGTAACTTCCATCCTAGTTAAAAATCATCTACTGTGTATAGTTCAAGTACCCTATTTCTAAACTTTATTGTTCCGAGTTGCACAATAATTGTAAATTATTTAAATTAACGTTGTTTTTTTTTTTAAATACGTTGTAGAATTCATTATCTTCATACCATTGGGAAAGCCTTATTTCATTCACTGCAATCAAAAGTCTAACTTGATGACTAGCCACAGGTGACATGTATATAAATTTTAATAAGCTCAAACTTAAAAATAATATTTCTGAATATTGAAAATATTTTATAATTCATGCTAAAGACTGTGTTCTCCCCAAGTTCTAGTGACTGCCCAGCTTAATAAACGAAAAGTTCTTTAACACCGCAAAATATGTATATATGCAATCGGGTAAATATCTGGTGGCTTACAGCGTTCCTAATGGGTAAATAGCATTTAATTTAACTGTACATGATATTGTCTTGCTCATATACAAGGGTTGGACAAAATAATATGAACACCCACTCAAAATAGGATCATCCAAATAATCGTGACATTTGAGAAAGCTCATAGAAATCTGCATGTTTCACATATTCAATTCAGTTCTCTACCTCTCCTGTGTTACACTTCAGTTGTAGTTTGCAATAAGTGCTTCCTGAAATGTGAGATCTCACAGACTTTGAAAGGAGGCAGGTCGTTGGTGCCTGTTTAGCGACATTGTTGAAGGTTTCAGGAGCAACAGTCTCCAATGTCATGAGTGCGTACCAAAAACACGACAAGACGTCATCAGCGAAAAAGAATAGTGGGCAGAAAACAGTACTGAATGATATGGACTATCGAGCACTAACGAAGATTGTGTCGAAACGGCCAAAAACTACAGCAACAAAACTGACTGAAAAGCTTAATACTCACCTTGAACACTCCATTTCAGTAAAAACAGCTTACTTCACAAATGCAATATTCATGGAAGAGCTGCACTTGAAAAACCTTTCATTACAGAGGCCAATGCTAAAGCCTGCGTCAGATTGCGTAAAGACCATAAAGCCTGGACACACGAAAACTGGAAAAGAGTGATATGGTCGGATGAATCATCTTTCACATTATTTCCGATATCAGGACAAATTTACGTTTGCAGAAGCCTACCGCCCAGACCATCTCATTCCTACAGTAAAACACAGTGGCAGATCTTTAATGGTTTGGCAGATTTCTTATTATTCAGTTGATCTAATGACTACCCTCAGTGGCCGAATGACTGCTGACTGGTACTGTGACATCTTATGCGATGAGGTCCATCCTATGGTCCGGATTTTGTTCCCTGAGAACGACGCCAATGAACCCATACACACTGTCAGAACTGTGAAATCTTGGTTTGAAGAGCACAATGGCGAAGTGCAGCATCTTCCATGGCCCATTCAATTGCCAGATTTGAATATAATTGAACCAGTATGGTCAATTTTGGAGAGGCAACTCAGAAGCAGATTTCCTCCCCCTTCATCTCTTGAGCAATTGGCAAGTAGTTTGGTTGAGGACTGGTACAAAATCACAATGGAGAGTATTCAAGGATTGTATGAATCAATTCCAAGAAGGTTAGAAGCTGTAGGCTAACTTATTAAAAAACAATTTTTAATTTTTCTCTGGTGTTCACATTATTTTGTCCAACCCCTGGAACTGGTCAACATCTTTTTAACCCCATAATACTTTGTTAGTTTTTAATTATTACTTTCACCTATCCGATAAAAATTTCTGGGGAGAACACTAGGTCCTAGATTAACTTTTCTGATGATAGCTTCTTTATACAGTCAATTCTCGATATAACGAACGCCAAGGGACCAGAAAATTCGTTTGTTATATTGAGAGTTCATTACATTGAGAGTAAATTTTTTTTTTACAAATAGAGATACAGAATTAACTTAGGGTTTATTAATTAACTTTGATTATGCAACAGAATACTATTGCAGATAAATAGTATATGTAGTACATGTGACAGAGACTGTTAATGAAAAAAATCAGTCAATGTGATCTGTCGTGAAAGACGACATTGTGAAGAAACTGTCCAAAGCCATTATATTTGCTATCACAGCATTCCCATCTTCAGAGGACATGACAAAATTCTTCAGAGTGTACAAAGCTTTTGATGCTTCTTTGTGAGCTGGAATGAAGACTTGTGGTTTAGTTTCTTTGCAAGTTGGAACGCCGAGAACTCCCGCCACCGCTTGCTCCCGCGGATGGCCGAAGAGACCTCCGCTACATGCAGTCGCACAGTCACACTTACACTGCATTTGAAGCTAGAATTCCTAATTGAGTCATTCACCCGTAGGCACATCAGATTTTTCTAATGTAACTATGCAACTGCTCTACTGATATCATAATGGGAACCCATTATCGTATCAGATTGCTAGAGTACAGGTAATACAGTATGTCACACATTCAAATCGATTGATTTCCGTTTCGCTGGCATTTTTGTCAGTGGTGAGCTTTCGAACATGAAACTAAAACTTGAAAAACTTATTGCATCATTGTGCTGCATGCTCAATGACCAATCAAATTGCTGTTCGTTATATCGAGAGTCATTTTCCATTGCATGATAGTGAAAGGACCAGACGAACCGTTCGTTAAAACAAGAAGTTCGTCATATCAGGGTTCGTTATATCGAGAAGCTAAATCATAAGATGTATAGCCAATTTGGTTGGGACCAGCTACTCTGTTCGTTATGACAAGGCATTCCTTATATCGAAGGTTCGTTATATCGAGAATCAACTGTAGTCTACAAGCTGAAGTTAAAAAATTAGATTTGTTGCACTGTATTTGTCGTATTGTTTATATATTAAAATATTAAATTTTTTTATCCATTCTTTATTATGTTTTCTAGGCCATTCATCACAAGTTTTAAAAGAAAATCATGAAACTGGACTTTGTTTCTAAGCCATAAATAACTGCTGGCAAGAATTCCCTATATCATTCATTACCAAACCCATTATATAAACTTTTTTTGAGTATAATTTCTACTGTTGATGTAATACAGATTCTAGAGTTAGATTTATATTACAAAAAGTACAACTTAATGAAACAAACAAACAAAATTTTTTTCCAACACCAGATTTAATCTTTTTGTTTTTTAATTGAACTTGAAACTACAGATGTATTATAGTATTTTATTTACTATTTATTTTATTTATAATATGTAATGTTGTATTAATTGCCCCCCCCCCCCTCAACTTCTATTTGAAGTTGCTAATTACTGTTATTTGTTTGTATGTGTTACTCCCTGATTGTTTAACTGCCATACTATGAATTATTGAGTGAAGCAGACTATTACATTATAGCCTGCTTGTAGACTACTTCTTGGACATGTTAAAACACTTTTTACTGATCTTCTAACTGCAAATATGGAAAAGTCTCAATGATCTGCAACTTAAGGAGCAATATGTAAAAATCAAGCCTTTATTCTATGCGGTTTATCTCCCAAATGCAGTAGGACCATGTTAATCCAAATGCTGTAGCAAGTTTCTCCCTTGTCCAAACAATTTAGAGCATACAGATTAGCCTTTATCGAGTATATACTACGTTTCCTCTCAATTGCCATACTGAAAGTTGAAATAGAGAAATAAAAAAAACCAAAAAAAAAACATGAACTACACTCCGTGCACAGCATAGTTGACTCACAGACAGGCTATGGTTGAGCTGAGCCAGAAATTTTCAATCATGTTGTAATCACTGTAACTTAAAGGTAAACTCCACGGAATAAATCGACTTTATTTTTTTTGCATCGTAACATTAATCCAGGTTAATAGAGTATTTATCATTCAAAATTTTTCGATTTTTCCTAATATTTTATTAAGAAAATATGCCTCGGTAAATTGAAAATTGGCGTGGGATCTTCCATCCCTTCTCCACAGAACACAGCAGAACAAGCTGTCATTTCCTGCTGCGAGAACCTCGGGGAATTTCGTCGCCGAGATTCTAGTCGCTTAGAACGATTCTACATATTGTAAGATTTTACTAACCTGTTTTATGTCGGAATGCCTTCAATTTGTTCTCTGTTTGGATGTGTAAATAGACAGTTGGATAGAGTTTTCACGTTTCATAGATTTCCACAATCAGAATCGATTAAAAAACAGTGGATTAGTTTTTGACAGCGAGGGAACTGGTATCAAACTCCAAACAGCATCGTGTGCTCATTTTGAAGCGTCTTGCTTTGTCTGCGCATCCGCCGTTTTAAATTCAGTATCAATTCAAACAAGAAATTCGCTGAAACTAGATCACGTATAAGATGGAACTAGAGGCTCTTCCAACTCTAAACGGGCCTGGCGTTTTTCAAGAACAACGACCGCAACAGCACTCGTTAAACGCCGAAGGAATGAGGAGGTAAGCCTATTTGCTGTGTAAGACACACGCCGCCCTAATGTGCACACGCCGACGCGGCAAGCAGAAGATCCCGTTTCATGGTTTAATGCATAGAGCTGTATAACGCAGAAGTTGCAGTAGCATTTAATTCTGCTAACGGCCCTTATATATCGCTGTCACTGTTATCAAAATCGCAGTCGTCACTACCGGTCTTGTTTCATATTCATAGTCCATTGCGATGCCCAACTGACAACTAACCGATTGCGTCCAATGTGTGACGTCACAAATTCGAAACTCCTTCGTACTTCTTGGCAACTTGTGACGTAACAGTTGCCAAACCATGGCGCCAGTGTCTATCCAGGGGGAGGGAAAAAATGAAAGTTTTTTTTATATATTTTATCAATTTTGAGTACGAATTGAAAATTTTTATACATGCTACGTTGTTATTGAGACTTTCATCTTTCATTTTAAAAAAAAGTTGTTTTTGGTGTGGAGTTTACCTTTAAGTTGTAATATGTGTTTTAACATCAAGTCTGGATAATCCAAATGTTCACTCATCTCAAATGGCATCAGTCCCAATTATAGTTTGGATTACTGAGGTTTTACCGTACTGTACATTAAAATGTACAACATGGGGAAAATGGTCCTGAATGTCCCAATAAAAAGCTCTTAATCCACACAGAGACTTTGCTTACGACTTGAAAAATTATTTTAATGCCGTAAAATTCAATTTCTAATTTTAAAAAATAAGAAAACAGTGTTTTGCTTCAGAAATACATACGGAAATAATTCAGCTTCTCTGAAGTCTTTAAGAAGCAGCCAATTTCATGACCTGGACATAGCAAGCAAATAATCAACGTAAATGTCTAAACAACATCTCCGAGCATAAACATCTTTTCAAAGTTTAATTTTTGGCCTTTATGCATTGTCAAGGCCAAATCAAAACTAAAGGAAATAAGCTCCACAATTTTTAATATTGTAATACAAACTTTGTTTTTACTTTAAATTTTATCCCAATGAAGTGGGAATACATAATTTACGTTAAAGGAGTGGTTGTTTTTTGATAGCATCTTAAATAAAGTAAAACATATTCCATCTATGTGTCCTTTTTCTAGTGTTGCTAACATTAAAATGTCAATTTCACTCTGGATGCTACACTCATTTTCGTCCTAAACACTGAAACTTGTCATAATTTATGCTTTCCAGATGGCAAACATTCCTTCACTATATAAATTCGCTCACATTAGCAATACATATTTAGAGAAAGTAAAGATCTTCATAAATTAGATATACTGTGATATGATGGGAATGGGGTAGAAAAAAATGGGACCATTCATAAACCACATGGTCACTTTTTTTCACCTTTTTACCCCCCCCCCTCCCCATCAAAAATTACGTGATTAGAGAAATTACCTACCTAACCTTCCCCCTTCCAACGAAGATATTAAGCTGCACATTCATTTTAAAATTAGTTTGACACATGACCATTACTTGACCCTCCTCCCTCTCTTTTTGTGGTCATAAGTGGTCAAATCTTGACCCCCCACCACCAAAAAAAAAATTGACCACACAGTTTATAAACGTTCCCTATAGAAAATAAGATAATAAAAAATCAAACACAAAACAAAAACAAAACAAAAAAAAAACTGCCTGGTCTACTTTTATGGATAATCAAGCATTACAATCGAGATTGTAACAAATTACCATTGTTTCACTTTAAACTCTAGAGCAACCCACAATATTTCTATGGCTGATATAATATTCTCGGACGGAACACAAAACGTAAAAATATATAAAGGTAGAGATTTAGAAATATATTAAGATCTTTCTCGGTAATTCCAAAATTTAATTGCATTTCCTACTGCAACAAGAAATCAATGCAAATCTTCTCCTTGTCGAAGGATGAAAATTAAAATAAAGAATTAAAAAAGAAACAAATGCTATGTGTTGACATTACACAAGATTCGCCTTGTTGTGGTAAAAGATTATCCTCTAGTTTATTACTTAACTATTTCTATCCACATAAGATTTTATTCCATTATTCGAAGCATTTTACCTATGGACTTTTCTTGTTTGTGTCCATTATGCATTGCTTTCCTTTAATCATTCCTTGCCAGACCATAATGCATCTAAACGCACGCAGATCACTTTCATCACACCAGCAACTACATTTCAGGCATGTCTCCATGTTGATGAATACCATAGTTTTCTACCTCATTATTTATTGACTGTAACTCGTACTTTTCAAACCTCTAGAGTATTTCCAGCGCTCATGATCTTCCAACATCGGTGCATGTCCTCAATGGTAATACCCAAGCAGCTTGAACCCAGACTCACCAAGTAATCTAGCCATCTGGTTCTAGGCCAACCCCTTACAGTAATCTCTTACCCACCAGCTTGGAAGATAGCAACTGCTTAGGAATACCACTTTGTGGTATCCATATCACATGGTCAGAATAAAGTAACTGAGACCTCTGAATGTGAAGAAGTAGCAGCACAACACCTAAAACTCTCTTATTGTGCTAACAGGGTAACTACTGCCACACTGCCATGATCAAATTCTTTTGGTCTTTGCCCAAGACCCATGACTAAAACTGAAAATGGGGACAAAGACAGAATTGAAAACAGTATTTCCTAGCTCACGTTTTGTTACCAGGATTGCCACAGTTTGTGCCCGTACCGATCAAAGCATCCAATTCTCTGTCCTGCCAGACATCACTCGTCAATGCAGTCTAAGAGACTTGAACTTTTCACCTGTCTCAAAGGGTTCCCCTAACATGGAAAACCAATATTTTTATAATTCTTAATTTGTTTTGTATTTTTTACCATTCATTTTACCATGCTGAATCTCATGGATAAACAACAACCCGCATAAGCATACCTTAACTCAGCAGACGTTAAATGTACATTTTGAGAGCCAATAAAAGAAAATAACTCTTCTTCTTTCCAATTTATTTATAAATGTTATTTCCTACTCTTTATTTCCACTATCTCTCATACTTTATGCTGACAAAGACACTATATCTTTTGCTGTCCTTTCTTTCCGTACAATTCAACAAACCATTAACCTTGTCCTTGATAAATTCTCATTTTAGGTAATCTGCTAACCATTTTTAAATTTAGATAAAACTACTTACATAATCTTTCATCAAAGAAAGAAAAAATCCGACATGACGGAGTTTACACTTTCTTACAATTCACAGCCGATTATTTCCTCTAAGTCTTTTATGCGGTTACACTATCTTCTGCTCTATAATGCTTTAATTCATTCTTTGCTTATATAAGGCATACAGTTTTGAAGGTCTACTACTAAGTCTAATTTACTGTGTCTATTCCGCCTTTTCAAGTCTGTGGGTATAATCCCAATTTATCATCTTTATTCAATTTTCTTGTACAGGGAGATTCAAAAGTCCCCGAACTCCAAGTTTAAGATGCATTTACTGCAAAACCGTAGAAGATATCCGTAAAATCGGTATACAGGGTCATACACAATTGCTTTCCCTGGCAAAGTATAGGAGCACCAGAAAACTTCCTTTGAAAGTGCTGAATGGAATATTGGTATGATTTTTCCACAAAATAAACTTCTATGAATGTGACTCTGAACTTGCATGAGAACCATGACTGACTGAAGGTCACTGTTCGCCCACACAACCGTTGTGTTATGTACTGCTCTCGTGTTGCACATCGCATTCCTAAAGTCATACACAATCACCACAAGCAGTAAATACGTCTCCCCGACCGTTTGGAGTCGACTAGTTCCCGACTTCTCTTCTCCAGCATACAATTTCCCAGGAATGCTGGGCAAAGAGATGCCTTGATAGTTGTTGCAATCTCTCTGATCTCCCTTTTTGGAGATAGGGATCACAATTCCTGTCTGCTATTGCTTAGGGGCCTGACCAGATATCCAAGCAACCTGTCACACCTGAGTCAGCCACAAGATACCAGGTACCTGATTTGTGTCCTTTAACATCTCAGACCAAATTTCATCCTCACCTGCAGATTTGCCCCAATGTCTATTCATTCCCAAATACTACAACACCCGGAACAAATATTCTCTAAAAGTCCCACAAATTAAACGTAACTATTAGTCTAACATTGCTTCTGCTTTATCTCCGAAACTTTGATTTTCCTTGAACATTGCTATTTTCAAAGGTAATTTAAAAAACTACAAGGATCATACAAATGAAAACGAAAATTTGTGTGGGGAAAAAAAAAAAAGACGACGTTTAGGATCGTAAGTTTTTGTTTTCAACAATTGCGAAACCCCACGTGCAAACTGAACAATAGGTTGCAAGTGTTGCATCAAGTGAGAAAGAACGATAGCTTGCGTTCGAAGCTCTGCGAGTGATCGCTTCGCCCAAACAACAAAATGGAATGACTTTCAGTAATTTGTTTTTTGACACGTGAAGAACTTTTTGACACGACCTGGACAAGCAAACTGTGCCATCACGGACAATTCCAAAGCCAAAATTGATGCCGTCTTAAAGAAAAACAGAAGAGTAACAATCGATGTCGTGGTTGCTAAAACTGGTCTTAGTCGTGGAACTGTTCACTCCATTATCAGGAACCATCTGCACTACAGAAAAATCTGTGCACAATGGGTCCCGCATCGTTTAACATCAGGACAACTTGGAGTTCGAATGGCCATGTCCCTGCAACGTTTGACTCGCTATGAACAGGAAGGAGAGAGTTTTCTCAACAGAATCGTTACAGGGGATGAAACTTGGTGCTTTCATTCCCAGGATAAAAGCAAACGTCAAAGTCGTCAATGGAAACATTATGGGTCATCACCCCCGAAAAAATCAAAAGCAATCGCAAACAGCACGAGGAAGGTGATGTTGACAGTGTTTTTTGATCGCAAAGGCCCGATTTTACTGGACTTTCTTGAAAAAGGCACCGCAGTTAACGCAGCACGATATGGGGAAACACTGAAGGCACTGTGCGCAGCCTTCAAATGCAAGCGTCCTGGACTTCTTACAGAAGAAGTGCTTCTTCTCCACGACAACGCGTGTCCTCACATCTCGAAAGCAACGGTAGACCTCATCAAAAAGTTCAACTGGGAAACAATGCAGCATCCACCTTACAGCCCTGACTTATCCCCATGTGAATTTCACGTGTTTGGGGATCTCAAGAAACATGTGAAAGGCCACAGGTTTCAGTCGGACGATGAAGTAAAGGAAGAGGTTTTGGAATGGTTCCACACGCAACCGCAAGACTTCTTCCATAAAGGAATTACACGCCTTGTTACACAGTGGGATAAATGCCTCTACGCATTTGGAGAGGATTTTTAAATTCCTTGTATACACTTTGGATAAAATAATTTTCGTTTTCATTTGTACGACCCTTATATTTCTCTAACTCTTTAACTTAATTTGCCCTTTTATTTCTGTTTTTATTTTTTACTTTGTTATCTGTTTTGTTCTGTTTTCACATTGTTTATATCGATTAATAATTTCGGTTAATCTTCGGTATCTGCACAATCGCGCGATGGCTTTGCTTTTATCGCATTTGTTCAATTCAATTGTTGCTCCTGCGTTTTTTCCTCCTTTCAAATTCAATTGTTGGGTGATTTTATGGCTGTGGTGATTCTTATGTTTGGCGCGAAGTGATATCACATATTTGGTGTTTCTGGTAGCGGACTTTTATTGTCTTTGGTTGTGAAGTGGCTTGTTTCTGGATTTGGGCGTTGGGAGGCGTGTTTTTGCCGTTTTTTCCCGTCGTGCTGTAGCTGTTGCCATCGCAACCACACATAATTAGCATATCGCGGTGGTTTCGAGCTGTATGTGGATTTCTGATTTTCTTTTTGCTTTCTGGATGATTAGCCATTGTCGAAAGGAACCATGTCTTAAAGGTAAGCCAGCATTTTTTGAGCGTTCTGGTGTTGAGTTAGGTTAACTGAGGTTGGGTTAACTTAGGTTTAACCATAAAATGAGCTCCCGTAACTTTCTGGCAGCCATTTCTGTGACCACTAAAAAATACGGATCATTAGCCTCCTGTAACCGGCCGAGGGGAAACCAACTGCCCCCTGTAACCAAATAGGTTGGGGTATATATCAATTATTTACCCCCGGAGGGGGACGTCGTAGACAGAACGCCGAAGGCGTTCGAGTAACGGAAAACAGTGATCAATGCGCCTCATTGAATGAGGCCCGCAGGGCCGACCTGAGGCGCGAAGCGCCGAGAGTGGTAAAAGTTTGTTAAATTTAAAGGTAGTTTTTTTCCACAGATTAAGGAGAAAATATTAAAAATTTGTTTTTCTCCTTAATCTGTGGTTTTTTCCTTGGATAACCTCTCTCAATATGCGATGGGTCGTTCATCACTGGAACTACTTTTAGACTTGGTCGCGTAAGTTGCGATTTGACTTGCGGTTGCGATTGTGCAGATACCGAAAATTTACCATAATTTCTGTTTATTTGTTACCCATCCACACCAGCAACGCACAACATAGTAATCAACTTAGGTAAAGGTTCATAACTTACAATAAAGATCAGAATGTTCTCGTGCTCAGATCTGTTCTTGAGGGGTTAGGCAAAGGAGTTAAGGAATGAACTTCGTTTGAATGAACTTCATTTTAAGGAAGACGTGAATCGCGTCAGCCAAAACAAAATAAGCGATCCACCTCCTCTTTCTCCACAAACGTTTGATAATGACATTGCAAGCATCGACATTAGTCCAAGATGACTTCAACACCAACCTTAATTATCTACAATTAATAAATTCACGATACTCACATGTCTTAATAAAGTTGGTCTTCTTGATGTAAATAACCGCTCACGTGCTATCTTCGTCCATACTTGACAGACGATTTTCTTCAATCACATCAGTTTGTTGCTTCTGGTACACTAGCGCCCTCGCTTTCCTAGTGGCGAATTCGATAAACTGTAAACGTTGAAAACTTTATTCATAAAAATGGAAACAAAAAACGATTAATCTACATGCTAAAAATTTCTAAAAAAAAAATAAATCCCTATTAACTATATTTAACCTTTCTATATCCACTGATGTTTTACTTGTATTTATAGAGATCAATATAAACATCGATCGAATGCCTCCCTTCATCCATTCTTCTGCTTGTAAATCATTGAATTACCGATTGGTGGGCGTCTTTATTCCTCTGTCGTCTTGATGTTTTTATCAGGGAAGAAAAAGGTTCTTCTCCTTCTCTGATTATCATTTAAGAAAGAAAAATAATAATTTTAATAATAATAATAAAAAAAAAAAAGAGAGCGGGATATTTGACGAGACTTTATTTGTCGTTAACTTTTTGTGTTATTTGATCTATCTATCACTATCGATCTCAAATTTGTTTTGCAATCCCTTAGAGAGAAAGCGATGCTCAGTGTGGGTGGTTTGCGTCATCTCGTGCGTTTGAGGTGCCGTGATGATGAGGTGAGGTCGATGGGCGGAGCATTCCTTTTCCCCATCCCACCTGTAGAGCCCCTCTTGCTCACGAGTTGGTTGGTGATTGGAGACGCTAGGCTACTTGACGCAGCAATCGGCATAAAAGAACAGACAGCTTTTTTTGTTAAGTTTTGTTTTTTCCTTCTTTTTTTTTAATGTTATTTATTACTAACACGATTTTAATGGCACACATCTTTCGTGCTATCGAGTGCACTCATCGGCATCTTATCCTCGGGCAGATCTATAATGTAAATAATATTTGTTTATTTGTGCACGTGGAGGCTCCACGTGATTCGTTATCTCATACGTCTCTCCATTTATAAGATGGGATTTATGGTTTTCTTAGAAAAACGTACTTCCGGCTTTAAAATTGCCGATTACGTAAAAGCAGGGGTATAGGAAGGAACAGTACCTTCATATACCCCTCACAGAACTTTTCAAGGCTATTTCAAGGAATTTTTGATTTCCTATAATTTAAAAAATGCCCGGATAATCTTTTCTTACAGTTTTATTATTAAATGGTCATTTTTACATACCAAAGATTACATAATAGAGAAACTAAATGATTACATAATAGAGAAAAGCTGGAAGTTATCAAATGAATTAATATTGTATAAAGTTTAAATAACGGTGTAACAACTGTATACAAGTTGAACTAAAACAATAGTGACAACTTCAGGAGGTGATTCCTCACCAAAAAAGGAATGAAAAAAATCTCTTATAAATGAACATATGTTCAGAAATGGATGGTTTGTCTGTTATAGAGCAATTAGTGTAGAACATGACATTGTTACTTACTTACTTACTTTTCAAACCCGCTTATCCGTTAGAGTCGCGGGGGCAGCAGTCCTATGGAGGATCTCCAGCGATCGCGATCTTCCGCCATCAGGCGCATGTCCTCCCTGGTAATATCCAAGCGACTCGGACCCAGATTCTCCATGTAGTCTAGCCACCTGGTATCCACCGACCCCTTGGTCTCTTACCCACCGGCTTGGAAAATAACAACTGCCTAGGAAGACCAGTTTGCGGCATCCGTATCACGTGGCCATACCAGCGCAACTGAGATCTCTCAATGCGGAGAAGTAGCGGCTCAACACCTAAAGATTCCCTTATTGTGCTGCTGTACACTCTATCTAGTAGGGAGTGTAACACCTGCCACACCTCTCAGAAATCTCATTTCTTGTACCCGCTTGTACCCGCGATCGCACTCTTTCGGTCATTACCCAAGCCTCATGACCATAGGTGAGAATGGGGATAAAGATAGATTTGAAGACGGAGAGCTTGGCTTTGTTACCCAGCTCGCATTTCGTTACCATGGATCGCCACAGTTCACGTCTGACACAGCTTGCTGCACCGATCCGAGCATCCAATTCTTTCTCCTGCCGTCCATCACTCGTGAATGCAATCCCGAAATACTTGAATTTCTCCACCTGTCTCAATGAGGCTCCCCTAACTTGGAGAGCGCACTGAGCAGGCTGTGACATTGTTGTGACAGTAAATGTGTTAATGTTGCAAAAGATGTTCAAAGTGGCCTCCTTTGGATTGATGCAAAAGTTCACACGTCAAAGCAAGCTCGCTGCACTCACTTGAACGTTCTAGCCTGTACCCGAATAGCATTATTGACTGCATTGACATGCTGTTCAAGTTTCTTCCATATACAACATTTTTGAGGTGCTCCCAAAGTAAAAAAGTCAAGGGCGTTTAAGTCCAATGAGCAAATGGGCTATGCAACATGACCTGCTCATCTTATTCATCATCTGGAAAATCAGTTGAGATATCGGTGAACATAAGGGCGGAAGCGAACTGTTACTCCATCATGAAACAGCCACTGCCCATGCACATTCTCAAACAACACAGTCTGATATGAATACCAGACCTCCACTACACAACAATTACTAAAAGCAACTCTGCAACAGGAAATAAAAAAAAATGTATTATTGTTTAGTGTCGTGCATACAGTTATTGCCATTTCTACGAGGGTTGTTCCGAAAGTAATTTCATCATTTTTTTCACACGGAAACTTTATTGCCAAAAAAAAAAAAAAAAAATACACCATGGCATCATGAACTGTACACCTTGCACTATTTTTCGACATAGTCGCCACCGACATTGAGACAGTTGTCATAGCGTGCAATCAATTTGAAGAAAGAGTAGCAGCAGGCAGGCGTGTCTGAAGCTATCTGATCTTGTGTGAGCCTTGCTGCGTGTGGTTTTGCATTGTCGTCCAAGAGCACAACACCTTCACTCGAGACCCCTGGTCTCTTTCGTCGAATGGTGGACCCGAGTTTGATGAGAGTGTCGCAGTAGCGTGCCGCATTGATGGTCTCTTGATGGAGAAAATCAATGAGAATCATACCTTTCGCGTCTCACAACACTATTGCCATACTCTTTCCTGTGGAGGGTGACACATGAATTTTTTCCTCACTGGTGAACTGGGATACGGCCACGTTATCAGTATAAGTCTGTCTGCCATCGTGATTTGTACTCTAATAGCTTCGGGCATGCCTGTCTGATGATACTCTTTCTTCAAACTGATTGCATGCTACGACAAATGTCTCAATGTCAGTGGCACTATGTTCATGATGCCATGCTGTATTTTTTTTTTTGCAATAAAGTTTCTGTGTGGAAAAAAAAAATGTCGAAACTTACTTTCGGAACAACCCTCGTATGAAAACTGTGCATTTCCAAACTTATATTGATATGAACTCATTTGTCCCAGTTGTTTTAGTTCACCCTGTATGGCCTGTCTTGAAATTTTTCTTAAATTAATCTTTATATAATTTATTTTCCCCATAGGAACTTGCCATGAGTTCCAAAGGCATCGTTAAAATACTTAAAGGTGTTCTCCGGTATCGATCAAAATTCCGTGAAGAAATGGTAATACAGTTCAAAAAGATTAGAGATGATCCCCATGTGAGTATATGTTTGATTGGTTAAATCTCCACAAGTTTTGGTTTACACAAACTAATGTAGTTTATTTTTTTGTTCAGCCCGACGCAGTTTTCTTCTCGTGCATGGATAGCCGCATGTTGCCCACACGCTTTACGCAGACTAACGTCGGCGACATGTTTATCGTACGGAATGCAGGCAACCTCGTGCCCCATGCATGCAGTTATGACCCCGATACCGTGACTACAGAGCCAGCAGCATTAGAGTTGGGTTGCATAATTAACAACATTAAAGATATCGTTGTTTGTGGACATTCAGATTGTAAAGTGCGTAAAAAATAAGATCTAAATTGCATCCCTTTATTTTTATTTCCTGTAACGCTGTCTTGTTTCTCCATTCTAGGCAATGAACTTATTATACGATCTGCAGGATCCAGAACTTTCTAGCATCACTAACAGGCGATTATCCCCATTAAAGGCCTGGCTCTGCCGACATGCTAACTCATCTCTGATGAAACTTCAGGAATTGAAGAAAAAGGGACTGAACAGTTCTTTGGAGTTCCGGGGAGAAGTTCCAATGCGACGGTTTATAGCATACATTGATGTAGGCAACAAATTCAGTATTGCAGACAAATTATCTCAGGTAAAGCACTTATGCAACTTAAGTCTTTGTACCAACATTTCAACAACTTTACTAGTAAGGCACAAAATTAACGACAATCTCTTGAAGTAAATACTAATTTTTATTTTTTTCTGTTCTCTGGATTAGATAAATACACTTCAACAGGTAGAAAACATCGCCAGCTATAATTTTCTGAAAAAAGGTTTGGAAAATGGATCAGTCCATATCCACGCTTTGTGGTTCGATATTTACTCCGGTGACATCTACTATTTCAGCCGGCATCAGAAACAATTTATTGAAATTAATGAGAATAATGTGCAGAAGCTAATTGAAGAAGTTAGCTGACGGCATTGGCTTCTATTAACCCACATTTGATTGCAGAATTATGTATTAATAAAGTTTTGATAATAAAATGTACATTACTTGTTTAAAAGAATGTTGAATCCATTGCATTCAGTTATACTCTGTCCAACAAAAGTTTGACTGGGCATATCCAAATAAATTTCCAATTTCAATTGTTAGATATCGTTGCAAAGTAAAATTAACTAAGTCTAACAATTGAAATTGGAAATGCCCAGTCAACATTTCATTGAACAGAGTGTAGGCTGTTGAAAACAATTTAAAGTCTCATTCTTTAGTTCACAATCATTATAGAAAATTAACAGTAGCATATGAGAAAATTTTAATCCAGTAATAATAAGACTGCTTTTTCTAGGATTCAGTTTTATTAAACAGTGAAATCTAACCTAACAACCAATGATTTTGTGTCTGTTAGCATAATGGCAACCTGTAACACAATCAGCATTTTCGGCCCTGTATTATATGAGCCAATGAGCACTAGCAGGACTAAGCTGCAAAATGACTCCAGGCACTAGTTTGTCAGCTATAAACTTGATGAATACCCTCAAAAACATTTTAAGATTTATTATTTGCTAGGAAACCATGAAAGAGCAAACACTAACTTTAGATTCTCTTCTAAAGAAATAAAATACATGTACTTATATCCGTTTTTAAATATGCTACTGATTTCTATTGCACTTGTCTATAAAGACAAGTTTTACTTGGTCCCATAAGTAGTTATCATAGATTTCACTGTAGTTTGTGCACATGTACATGAAACTTTCGTGCTCAGGATACAATTGGATTTTTTCTCAACCTATATAAACGTGCTGCATTTAGCCTGCTTTTAAG
Source organism: Rhysida immarginata (assembly GCA_023313115.1). NCBI lineage: Eukaryota > Metazoa > Arthropoda > Chilopoda > Scolopendromorpha > Scolopendridae > Rhysida > Rhysida immarginata. Next base: position 1,198,882 of record JAHWFO010047174.1, on the reverse strand, counting down.
TTTCAAGAACTGGCATCATATAACCAGACTGCCTAGTGTTGATTATAGTGTAATGATAAAAAAAAAAAGCTGGCAGAGAGTAGAAATTCAGGAGACAAAACGCAGGTCTTCCAAACAAATTATTCCTCATGGTTCCAGTTTGTATCAGTTCATGGATTTTTTTCTTTGTTTCCATTTATTTTCATACTAGATAAAACTGCTGTTTGCTAGTTACATTGATGGCTCTCATCTTTGTGACAGTTTCCATGAATACGTTTGGATTTACAAATTAAAAACCACATTTGCCATAGAAATGACAAATTTTTTAGAGTGTTTTACACAAGTATATACTTAACTGAATAATCTGAAGAACTTTTCAAAGCTTTATTTATTTTTTAGGATATTGTATGGTATTGCATAGACTCAATTTATGAGAAGCATTTAAATCTTTACCATTGTAGTATCAAGGAAGAAATACCACGATATTCTTCATAATGTATAGGATATTCTTCATTCACAGGCCAAAGTCAGGCAACAAAAAGAAATTTACATTAAAAAAAATTTCTATAAAGCTTCTCATATACAGTCTGCATGCCACAAGTTGGCAGATATAGGGCACATATTTGCTGGCAGTTGCTTTGCGTTCTGGTGAGAGTTTAAAGCAAAACGCAACACGCCTACCAGCAAACATGTGCCCTACATCTGCCGACTCGTGGCATGCGGACTGTAGCTACTGGAAGGGGGGGAAAACAAAGACAAACAAGATATGCATCTTCATATTGTTTGTCTTTGTGTTTCAGTTTTTTCCTTCTTTTACAAGTTCCATTCCACCGTTTATGTTTTATGCAGCTAAATTTATAATGATTTAAAGTGAAATTGCCTGCATGAGTACTGTCAACAGCAAATCTAAACATTCTGAAACTAAGACTTTGGGGAGAATATAAGAGACGATATAATAAATCAACTGGCAGTAGTAGCAGAACAAAAAAGTACTACATTGAAACCAACTCAGGAGTTCATGCATGTATTTAGCGTGCAGAACGAAAAATATATTTAGGAAAAAAAAAAAATGCCAACAGCTGATGCCATCAAACAATATGTTCAAGTTTACACGTAGAGCTTACAGACACCGACGAGAATTAGGATATTATGTGTCACCATCTGGAATTTCACCCCAATACCATGCGAAGGCTTGTTGGACGGTGATTTATAGAAAAGTGAATAAGATGCGAATTTGACTTGCATTGTGAGTTTTCACTATGACACTTTTATTTGATTGTAAACTTTATATGCTCATGGTTTTTTTTGATATGACCCTCGTATACATTCTCAGATGAAAAATAAAACTGCAATTTTTGCTTTACATAAAGCAATATATTTATTTAAAGAATATATAATATATATATATTTATTTATAATATAGAATTTCACATATTCATACCCAGTTGTCACAGAATAAATATACCAATACTTGGGCTAATTTGTTTGAAAAAGCCACTGCCTTTCTCGGTTAAATTAACCAAGGAAACAGTAGTAGGCAATACTAGGGCAAAGTAAAAGTAAACAATGTAACATTTTACAAAATTTTAACAAAAAAAAAAAAAATCAGGGTAGTCAGGAAGGCTGGGGGAAATAATAAAAAAAAAATAAATAAATAAAATAATAAGAGAAAGAAGAATAGGATGAATAACAGCCCTTGCCCTTGATTATTAGTTGCGTAATAGTAGTTTTATATCAAGTTTCCTAAACGAATCGACAGTGTGTGTGTGTAAAATGCTTCTTTGTAAAAACTCAATTGACACTTTCATAAAAAATATACAGGCAGTGAAACATCCGTTATGATCTGGCAATAAATAATGAAACATAAAACGAAAAACAAAACAAAAAAAAATCAAACAAACAAAGGTCATTGCCACTAATTTCTGATAGCATCATAAATTATAATAGTAAAATAGTAAGGAGATTACTAAAAGAATAAATAAGAGAAACTGGTAAAAATTTCTAAGGCAGAGCACAGGGCAAGATGAAAATTAATTCTAAAGAAGGTAAGTATCAAAATTTACCAGGCAAATTCATCTACAAGATTTACATTACTCATTTGACAAAAATAATCTTTGTTAGAAAAAACAAATAACTTATTTAAAAATGTTAAAAATAAAATACTTTGTTTCGGAAGTATAAATATAAATGTATGTCTATATATATATATTTATATATTTATAATAGATTTAATTTTTTTAATTCAACACAGCCATAACCATATTGTGAAGGGGAAAAAATATTAAAAAAGTCATTTTTTTTTAATAAAGAAAAGGAGGAATAATGACTAGCTATATAATAGTATCAGATCAGCAGCAAGGAGAACTCATTAAACTTAGAGGGGGAGGAATAATAACAGTATATTGTTTCGTAAAGTGTACCAACACTTTTCTCAGGGTAGTTTGACAGCCACCCAAATCTGTCCAGTTATTCCAACATCAAAAAAAAAAAAAAAATCAACCAAAAAATAAAATGAATTCTTGCACTTATATATATAATCTGAATAAATTTTCAATGCACACATTTTCTTTCCTCTTTCAATGATGGTCTGCAAAAATAAAAATTAGATGCCCCAGACGAGAGAGGGTAGGGAAGAAACATCAAACTTGTTTCATTAAGAAGCTCTTAAAGTTCGCAGCTAACCAAACTTTAAATCATCAAATGCTGGAATTAAGTATTACTTAAAAAAAAACAAAAAAACAAGGAAAGAGCAATGTCAGAAGAATAAAACTACAAATAGTAGATATCCCTAAGAAACGAGGGCATCAAATAACAAATTTCAATGATGGCCAAAGTTAGGTTAGTCAACTAAATATGAACGAGTTAAAACAGATAAGTAAATGATAATAATAATAATAAATATATTGCAAGAAATTTACAAGGCCTATATTTATATACACGTTAATACATTTATGCATTTTAATTAAAGGTGATATGCATTAATGGCAGAAATGAATATATTAACCAGATTGTTTATTGTGATATATTAAGATCAAGAAAACAATTTAAAAAAAAACAAAAAACTTGCTGAATAATAATGCAGCCCAAGCAATATAAGGAGAAAAAGCAAGCATTCATTTAATCAAGACTTGCTCATTTTAACAACAAGAAAAAGAAAATTCATAATAACACCAAATGAGAATACAGACTTTTTTCCCTTTAAAACACTTGGACTGAAAACATTGAAAAGTATGCAAGTATGGCATTCCGAGAAATGGAAAGAAAATGTGGAACTTAGATAAAACAAAACACCTCGTGTGGTTCTCATGCCCTGTAATAATATGAAACATAGTAGTGAACGTAAGGTTTTACTAGTAGCAGCAGCAGCATCAGAGTATGATATTAGTAGTAGTAATAACGTTAATAGGGAGAAAAGAAACAAAAAAAAAAAAAATACATAACTTTTAACTTCATCATTTTACACATATAAAGAACTTGTATTAATTTTTTATTGAAGACATAAATGTGCATTAATCTTTATTTATTTTATTGTGATTTCATTTTGTAAATATTTAATAATAAAATAAATAAAAACAAAAACTCTTTAATCAAAATGTACAATTGAAGAATAAACTTTATGAAAAATAATGTACAAAAAAGCTTTCTTGAATTTTTTTTAATAGTCATTAACTAAGTGTTAGTATAAATATTCTAAACCCTGTGAAAAACGATTTTAGGGGGCTAATATATAAATATATATGTGTGTATATATATTATATCAGATTCTCCATTTCTTTTTTTTTAAATCCCTATTCAATTTAGGAATTTTTTTTTATTTATTTTTACCTTACACAAATTGGAATGATTAAAATTAGATTTTGTTATCCTATTTGTTATTTTTTTTATTTCCACATATGCATTTGCTTATCCTTCAGGTTTCCATCTTCTTATATATTAACCTTGAATGTTTTGGTTTGAAGATGATGATTTGCTTGAAATGATTTGAAAAACAGAAGACCTGGATTAAATCTTTTTGCTTATAAGTGAACCCCCCTCCTTAACGATATTCCTTTGAATAAAGCAATAATACAAAATCTGTGCTTTCAAAACGTATAAGCAAATTCATAATTAAAAATGGAAGGGGGCGGAAGAAAGGAAAAGACTAAATAGACCTGAACCTCGACGTTTAAAAGGAGGCAGAATCTACTTCTTTGGAATGCTCTTGAGAGAATACATAATTATAAAATTAAATTTTGATTTTCTTTTTTGATTCATAATGCTTATCGATAAATAACACTGGTGAAAAATTTTAATAATAAACATAAAATAAAGATAGAGAATGCCTTCAATCCCACCATTTCAAGTTCAATTCTCATCTTGGGGGGAAAAAAAAATCTCTTGGTAATTTGAAGGAAACTTAAGTTGTTCATATTACATTTCACAAATATCAATATTCTGAATGGTAAAATTAAGCAACGACCTATGTGCACAATAATAAATTGATACAAAACAAACCACTTAAAAGGGCAGGGTGGGTTGGGTGGGGTAAAAAAATTAAAATACAAATCCAAAAATAATGTAATAATAATAACATTTTTTTTTCTCTTGTAATATATCTATTTTTGTTTTTTGTTTGTCACTTGGCTACAATTCAGATAAAGCTCAAGACAAAGACGTTTACAAATTTGACAAGTTTTCTGTTTGGGAAGAGAGGAAAACAGTAAGAGAAATAAGCAAAGTTTTTTTGTTGTTTTTTTTTTCGGGGAAGGGTAATGGAAAGGAAAGAATTTAATTTTATAACCCAGTTCTTGTTTCATACATACTGAGAGAAGACCATTTTTGATGCTATGCAGGCGAGGATAATTTATTAAACAATATTAAGTGCATAACAACAGCCACTAAGACAGCGAGCAATGTGAAACTTAAAACGATTATCACCGCCCATTGTTGATCAGTAAGAGGTCTCCGTTCGACAGGCGTTGCTGTCATTGTTCTTGTCTGTGGAGTCCTTATAGGTTCTCTGTTCATTGTCACTAAAGACGTGCTCGGACTAAAGGCACCCACCAAATTAGTCTGTCCTTCACGACACTGCCGAATGCTTCCCACCCTTACATGATACTCAGTCTTTGGTTCTAATCCTTCAATTTTATATAGTGTATCTGTGCCTTTGTAAATCTGTATTCAAAAAAGAGAAGAGAATGTATATTTCCAAAATTAAAAATTAATAACATTTCCTCATTAAAGCTACATTTTCAACACATTGATGATCACTTGTCTGTCATTATCCTTCTGTTATTATTAATTATTAATCCTTAAATTTTTCAAATTGCATTATACTTTTCAAGAGTTTATATAGCGTGTCTCAAAACCCAAAGGTAGCGAACATCGCACTGAACCCATGTTCACAAAGAAAAGCACCATCAGAAACAAATATGTGGTTTTGTACGCCGATGCTCCAGGTTGAAACCTGGGGCTTCCTCATTAAGGCTTGCAGCATCATACGAAGAACCTTGCATCTTAGCTAACGGCAACGAAAAAGTACTGTACGAATGTATACGGAAAGGTATCCAATCAGATATGTACCATCAAAATCCGTGTGACCACAGAACCTTGAGGAATTGCATGCACAATACCAGGTGATCACATTAGACCCAAACTCCCATCATGGAAGAGGATGTGTTGCATGCTATGAACAGTAATCCAAGTATAAGCATGCATGCGATTGCCACTGCAACGGGAGCACCCATTTCATCTGCAACATGTCCGGTTACTGTATACAGAAGATTATCTGCTTTGTGTCTTGTCTTACTCCTGCGTGTGGCATTTCCAGTGATGCTTTCCTATGATGATATGCTTCAGCACGGTGCTCTCTGCCTTCCTTGAAAGCTTGTACAAGAAATTTTGAGACACCCTATATAAAGAATTAAAAATTTCAACATAGAAAAAGACTCATGTAAACTTTTCCCATATACATTAATAAAAGTTAACCATTTCTCATTTCCAATTAGATGCAGCAATATAAACAATTTCAATTACTGTTATTCTCAGAAATGTCGTTTGAAGCAATGTTAATGCATACAAAAAGATCTACTTTATAATTACTATTTTCTTAGATAATCATATAAATATCCATACAAATGTCTTCCCACTTCTATGAATGAGCTTGATTTTCTAACAATCAACAGAAAAATCAGTGATTGTTTTGTAGTTCTCAGATTATGCGTATCTAATAGTTATCATCAATGTGTTTTTTCAGTATACTTAAAATTACTGTATCTAGTTACCAAACGAAATTCTGAATCTCGCGCATTGAGCAATTGCAACTGGTAAATAATTGTATCTTCTCCTAATTGTTTTGATGGGTTCCATTCGACTTGGCAGGAGGATTCCGTAACTTCAAACACCTTGGGAGCTTAAATAAGATTTAAGAGCCTTTAAAAATCACTAAATTTAATTCACAAAATACAATGCTTAGATAAATATTATCTTTTTTTTTTTTTTTTTTTTTTACCTTTAAGAGGTGGAGGAGGAGCCTTACAAGTAGTGAATGTGAAGTTATCAGATCGTTCTCCATCTCCAGCATCATTGCTGGCAAAAATGCGAAATCGATAGTCAGTAGTTTCTATCAATTTCGTAATTTTATGAGATAAACTAGGTCCTTGGTAAACAGGCACAAAGCTGTTCAAATGGATTAAAAAAAAAACAAACTCTTTTAAGCTTTTTAATATTTTTTAATCGATTTAAAAAAAAACAAAAACCTCTAATGCAATTGCACTTTTTCTAATACCATATTCAATTGAATAAAAGACTACTAATCCAAGATGTGGAGGAAACAAGATCTTTGACACTTCTACATTAATAAATGAAACTTAAAGTGCAAACATACTAAAAATACAAATTATATCATCAAATTGAAGATATGTCATGTACTCTCTAAAGTAAGGCAAACATGTGTCAATTTGCTGTCAACATCAACTGTTATGAGGGTGAGCATGCAAAGAATTGATAGAAATTGATCCAAATATTGCAGATAAATTATTAAAATGTAATTACCGTAATGAATGTAATCAACAATTAATCAAAGAACATTTGGTAAAGATTGGATCACATGCTGACAACTTCCTCAATCAATTGACTCCAGTGAGTTAGTTGACTCTGCTGATATCATACAATGGATTTCTTAATAAAAATTTCTTAATCAGTTTTGAACGTTTTAACATTGAAAAATTCCTTTTCATGGTTCAATTTACATGTAATTCTAAGATTTTTGTGAAGATTTTCATGTAATGTCAGTTTGTAGTAATTTCGTGAAGTTATTTGTGATGCAGATTCAATGGCTGTGTCCATTGTTAGGGATTGAGACGTGAAGAAGCAGCAATAATGAAGTGAAAACTTGAGGACCGTGGTAATAATATTTAATTTTTAAATTACTTCCGTTTGAATCTAACATGTTTCACTTGTTCGGAAATTTCGATTCCTAAATTTCATAAATTTTAAACCTGTTCAGTGTAGCTTTTGTATTTTTAGCGATGGATAAATATAGTGCATTAATATTTCATTATCTTTATTTTTTGTCAATATTCCATCAATTATAAGAAAGAATTAATTGAAAATGATTCACAATCAACAAAATTTATTAAAATTAAATTCATAAATTTCTTAATTCTCGCATCTTTCTTCAGTTTTTTTTTTTTTTTTTTTTTTTTTTTATTTCTCTACATGCAAACTATCACCGTGATTATGTGTGCCTAGATAGGAAGAGCGCTTTTGCGTTGCCAGTTGTACAATCATTCCAAAACTTATATAAATGTTAACATTGGATTTTTACCATAGTTGCTTTTGATTCCAGATGCTAGGACTATGGATTTCTTCGTGACATTTTTACATTCTTAAATAGTGCTTGTTCTACCAGTATGAGTTGCAAATTTTGTGTTTCTTTATCTCGTCCAAGACTGAAATATGTCACTCTCTATCAGCAGCATGAGATCATATTTGTGCAGCTGTATTTTGCACTGTTGATTTGGGCAGGTTCAACTTATATCCTTTGCTATATAGACTCATGCTGCTGATAGATGGTCTACCCATTTTGGAAGAAGCCGCTGAGCTTGTTTTTGCATAGTCCATGTAAAGTTTCCTTTCGGCATACACAAATGACACGGAGTCGGATAGTGAGGTAGCAAAGAATGGCATTTCTGATTGGCTGCTCCTGTCAACTTGACGAAATGCAGTTAAACTGAATCAAATGTGAAGTTGATATCAATTTCTGCTTCCCGAGAATTTTTCATCAAAGCAAACAAGTTGATGACAGCGAAAAACTAACCAGTTTGTAAGAAATGAAAACGTTTGCAAGATAAATACTTTTGTATTTTTAAAAAATATGCTTAAAAGTAAACGAGGCATTTGAATTTGGCAGTCTTTTGTTCAGGTAAATAAGGCATTAATAATAATAATAATAATAATAATAATAATAATAATAATAATAATAATAAT
>JAHWFO010047174.1:996278-1190424 GCA_023313115.1 Rhysida immarginata | reverse complement strand
ATAATAATAATAATAATAATAATAATAATAATAATAATAATAATAATTAAAACAACACTTACAACCCTGATTTATTTTCCATTTCTAGGGTGTACTGGATGAAATCAGGGTTTTTCCCTTCTCCCCACTTTATTTTAAGACTGTTGTGGCCAATTCCTGCACATTCTAATTTAGGTGGTGGTGGGGGCAATGCTAAGGTTGTCAATTTTACAGTTGAACTAAATGGACCCACGCCAACACTGTTGACAGCTTGTATTCGTATCCTGAAAAATTATTTTTTTTATCTCGTTAGTACATCATATTACCTATATCTCCGATGCAAATTTCTTTAATTTACTCACCTATAAACAGTTTCTGGCACCAAATTCTCAATGCACCACTCGGTAACATTGTCTATGCTAATAAGAGGATGCCTGTCCCCTAATTCTATATTGTATGAAATTATGTCACTGCCATTCGTTGGTGGTTCCTGCCACGACAATTGAATTGAAGTTGCAGTGCTTTGACATCGAATAGTCGATGACAAGATGCATCCTGGTGAGGAAGAAGGGGACGTGCAAGTTGATATGGAACTAAAAGGACTACTCCCAGCACTGTTTACAGCCTGCATGGAAAAAAATTTTCAGTAACTATAAATTGAAATCAAATAAATCACCATTCAAACAGGGAGAACTTTTCCCTAAAAAAGAAGAGTAAAAATGGCCAGAAAAGGCCAAAGAAGAAAAAGAAAAAGCTGAAAATTAGGAAAAATACAGTGGGCGATGCTTAATATGATCATGGTTAATGTTATCAATTGGCTATTGATAGCATTTTTGTGCAGAACGGAAAGATTATACAGGGTATACCAAAAATACATTTACAAACTTTGTAGGTAGGTTCCTTACACCAAAACAAGAAACGTAGTTCATATAAACAAGTCCAAAATCCTTAGATTTTGAGGTATTAATGAAAGTTACGTTCAATGCGGTTTGAGGTACCCTTTATCAGTGGAAATTTGTAACCAACCAGATAGTGCTCTGTTGCAATGGAGACTCGTTTACTCCGTCATTTGTGTGGTAATGAGTTAACTGAAAGGTGTTCACTTTAGTAGGTGTGACAATCAATGATCCAAAGAGTGCATGCATGTGCAGAAGCATGCAGAGAACAATTTGAACATTTGTTATGAGTTTCTGAGGTGAAGTATAACAAATTTTCATTAATACCTCAAAATCTAAGGATTTTTCAAACATACTGTATGTTTAAAGGGATTATGTTTCTTGTTTTGGTGTGAGGAACCCATCCTCAATGTTTGTAAACATACAGTGGTACCTCGGATAACGAACGCTTCGAACAACGAACAAGGGTTCAGGGCGAAAATCAACTCGCGCAACGAACCATGCCCCACATAACAAACCGAGCACCTGTGCTCACATACGTTCGTTTTGTTGTGGTTCGAACATGGTTCGTTGCGCGAGTCGAATTTCGCCCTGAAACTGTCCCACAAAACGAATTAAACGTGCGCTCAAACGTGTTCGTTTTGTTGTGGCCACATACGCTCACACATTCAAAAATCAAGGGATGATGAAAGCACAAATAAATCTATAGTCAGAAAGAAATGAAAATCTATAGTGCAAATAAAAATAGGCTTAAAAGGGATTGGAAACATTGGATTAGGCGAGTGTTGTTTTTTTTCTATTTAAGGAGTTTGCCACCAATTTTTTTTGTCTCGGATACGAATTAAGCTCTTTTCCATAGGTTACTATGTAAAAAACGAGTCTCGCATAACGAACTTCGCCTAGTAGCGAATTAGGTTCGTCATGTGAAGTACCACTGTATTTTTGATACACCCTGTATAAGAGTACGTTGTTTATTGTAATCAGAACTACGGACGATGTTATCGAAAATTTGCCAAAGTTAAGAAATTCCACATGCAGACACTTAAATTTTTGGAACCAGTCAATTACAAACACCTTCATAAGAAGGCCTCTCTCTCTATTCAAGCCACTGTAACCAATGAGAGATTTTGGTCAATAATAGAGCCAAAGAATAATGTGCTTTTTTTGATTTGGTTAATTTACTGATTTTATTGTGATTCGAAAAGTGGATAAGAATCGATGAAAATATAGACATCATAGCCAGGCTAACCGAAGACTTAATAAAGGCTCTATAGTCTTGTAAAGTTCCAACAACATCTATTTCCCTTGGTTCCAGAGTAATTACATTAAGTAGCGTCCACTGTATATAAAAAACTAATCAATGATGTAAATACTTCACAATAAAATGCGTTTACATTATTTATTTATTTATTATTATTTTTTTTTAAAGAATTCAAATCAAACTTTAGTAAAAATTTCCTCTCCTAATTATCAGCATTAAATTGTATCTCATTATCATTATCAAACATCTTTTTCTTACTTGAACCCTGAAATTATACTGGGTGGCCGGAATTAATCCTTTAACTTCTGTACTTAATGAAGGACCTTGATACAACTGAAAGCAAATGTTTTTCTGTCATTTTTAATCCCTTTTTTTAAAACTAAATCATAAAAATAATTAATAAAAAAAAAAAAAGCAATACACTTTACCAAATTGAAATCGGCATCTTTGGCACTCCATTCTAGACGGAATTCATTTATAGTAGCACCATTATTTACAGGTTCTTCCCAAGATATTAACGCTTGATGAGGCGATTTAAAAACTACATGTGGTTCTTTTGGGCGATCAGGAGGGCCTGCTCCACTTACAACTTCTAAGGGCTCTGACCAAATACCATGCTTTAAAAGAAACAATATTCTTTTGCGATAAACTAAAAAAATTACGAGTCTTCCTTCAGAAATACTACGAGTTTTTGTATTTTGTTTCAGACAAAAAAACAAATCGTTTAATTTAACATTTAAAGGAAAATGTAAAAACACATTAAAAAAAACAACAAAAAAAAAACAACTTTCTAACATTATTTAAAAAGAATCAGTGTTTAACAATTTGGTTTCTTCTGATTTATAGCAAATTTTTGCTAATATTACTTACACCAATCTTATTGTGTGCTCGGACTTGGAATAAATATGGTCGCCCAGGCAGCAAACCAGCAACCATACAGTCTGTATCACGACCACGATAGGCCTGTCTTGTTGTATTATCAGGGCTAGTCATATCGATTTCATATTCTGTGACTGGAGAGCCACCATCATACTCTGGAGTACCTACCAAATATAAATTGGATATGTAAATCATGTTTACTTTCCTTTTCTATGGATCTATTGTTAAAGTTATTGTACATACACTGGCTAATGAATTAGAAACCTTCGTTCTATATGGTATTGACCCTCCTTTGGCTGTAATTACAGAATATACATTGTACGTGGTTTGGCATGGATTCTACAAGATGTTGCAATGCAGGTAAGGTAATCGCAGACTATGCATTCGTCAGAGAGACCTTCAGGTCCTGCAGAGTAGACGGAAGCGGATGCCTTTGACAAATGTCTCTTTCCAACAAGTCCCAAACATTCTCGATCGGATTCAAATCCGGACTTTGCGCTGGTCACGGCAGATGTTGTAACTCTGTGTCATGTTCAGAAAACCACTCCTGAACAATTCTTACTCGATGAACAGTAGCATTGTCGTCCATGAAGAACCCGTCACCATTTGGGTACAAATGCACCATTGCAGGATGGACTTGATCTGCAACAATGTTCAGGTAGTCTTTGGCTTTCACCCAACCGTCAAGGATTATCAGGGAACAACAAAACATGGCCCATACCAGAACCCCTCCTCCTGCAGCTTGAACTGTGTTCACAACACATGAGGGGTTCATCGCTTCATGGGGCTGCCGCCAAATTCTCTGCCGGCCATCGGTGCAAAACAATGTGTAACGTGACTCATCCGACCACATCACCTTTTTCCAGTCGTCTACTGTCCAGTCACACAGTTCTTTAAACCACTGCAGGCGAACTTTCCTGTTTGTTGCTGACACCAGGGGCTTCCTCGCTGGCATGCAACTTCCCATCCCTATTTGCTTCAACTCTCGGCGCATTGTTCTGGAGAAGATGGGTTGCGATGATCCTTCATTGAAATCTGCCGTCAGTTGCTCCACAGTAGACCTTCGGTTTTGCCGCACAATCCGTCTCAGATGACGTCGGTCCCTGTCCGTGCTGATTGTTTTTGATCCACAATTCTGCCGTTTCGACAACTCTTGTGGATTCCATTTCCTCGCATTGAACACCTTGGAGACCTGATCTTATGAGATACCGGTCAGTTGTACTGTCCTGGAAATCGTAGCTCTAGCTAGACAGTCTCCCACAATAACTCCTTTTTGGAACTCAGACAGGTCTGCTGTTTTCCCCATTTTGCTCAACTTGAGCAGCTGCAGCTTGTTCCTACCTTATACCTGCAGTTTGGAATGAGCATGTACCTCATATGATTGCATTCATTTGCATATCACAATCGTTTCTGACCTGTGACCCCGCTTTACATATCAGTACAGTAATTCATCACAGGTTTCTAATTCATAGTCCAGTGTGTGTGTGTGATCATTTGAAATAAGCACTTTATTTTTGCTATAATTTGAAAATTAATTTCTACACATTTTTTTTGAACTGTGGGCAGTCAACGTATTAAGAAGCAATAAGCATACTTACTCCATTTCAAATGTAAAGTAGTCGCCTTAGGCTTTCCATGAAGTCGGGGAGGAAGACATTGCCCAGGGCACACAGGCAAGGTTGATATTGTTACTGCTTCGGAATACTAGTGCAAAACAAGTCATTATCAGCATGAACCTTATTGACAGAAGCCAAACAAAAACAAGTCGTTATGTTAAGTTTTTAATGCCTACCTCACTTTTCCCTCCCACAGATTCACACATCACCCTGAAGTGATAAGTAGTGCCAGGATTAAGATGTTCACAACCATATTCTAACTCTGATCCCGTATAAATAGGTTCAAAGCCTAAAAGTTATTAAAGGAAAAATCTAAGAAATTAAGGAAAATGAAAACGTATGCATTCCCTTCACTTCAAGCTCAACATCATGCAAATGTGCACACAATAAAAATCAAAATACATTAATAATAAAAAAAAAAAAAAATTAAATATAAGCACTGACAATGTTCTTTGGCATTCACTTAAAATTTTATTAAAGCCTACTGTTAAAAGTAAAACTGATTTAATTAAACACATCCATATTCAACGAAATTTTTAAGTTCGTTGCTAAATTTATATTCACACTTTTTTAAGCTGTGGAACATACGATATATGAAATGAATGTATACTTTCGTTACTGATTACAGATATCACGTCCAAATTTCTGTTCAGTAGTTCCAGAGATATCGGCCAAAGAACAAATTTCCAAAATATGCTATATCTCAAAAATGTGAGATGTGATATAAATATGATATATCTCAAAAAAAAATATATATATATATATATCAGTATTTTTTTCATTTGTTGAAAACAGTGAAGGCTGGATTGTTGGTCAGGTGACTTTTTCACGTCGGGGCCTTTCTTACTATGGACAGGTGACTTTTCCATGTCTGGGCCTGTCTTTTTCGTTGGCCTCCTTTGACTCAAACTACGCCACTCAAAAGCGCCGTTTTTCACTTTTCAAAGTCGTTTCATATATTAAAATATGGACCAAATTTAAAAATTTTAACGGGAATGATATTCTGTAAAAAAAATTGTAATTGATTTTTTTGTGTAGAGTTGTCCTTTAAATCGTAGTGTTTGGTCAAAAAAATCTTTACGTTATACAGATAATTATGCTATAAAGATTTCGTTAAATGGAGGTTAAAAAGTTTTAAATCAAAATGGAACAAAAACAGATTAATAGTAAACATAAAATGAATAAATTTTATATGACCAACGGTCAATATTCATAATTTTTGATAATCGATATATTCAGAATCTCAATATATGACAGTTGATACTGATGGGTTGTATATATGTGCAAATTATAGACTTGATAATAAGCATAAATTAAATTTTTTTTTTTCAAAATTGGACCAATTGTTACGGAGATCATAACATCAAGTGAACACAGTAGAACCTTCATATAACAAACACTGATATAGTGAAACTATTTCTATAAAGCAATTTTTCTGTGGTCCCGGAAAGAATCCTATCGATTTAAAATCCAAGATTACATTGTTTTTCGGTCTACATTGTTATTCTACTCCAACTATGTCACGGCCTCACCCAAATCCCGTTCATTATTTTCATTTTTTCGAATTAAATTTTTTTTAAATGTGCCACGATGTTATTAATAGATTAGACTTTCGATTTAAATAAAGTTGTGTATGACCATAGAGTTGTCCTTTAAAGATATTTTAACTCTTTATTACGAAATTTGGTTCCCGCACTTAGCATAAACTGACATCCAAGAAACGAAATTAACGCAAACAGCCAACAAAATTACGAAATGTTCTCGAGAACAACATTATCATACCAAACTACCCATAATGTACTGCTCAGCAGTCATGGGGGGGGGGGGGGGTCTGCGAGCACGCTAAAAAATTATTTTCTACGAGAACTACTGTAAAAGCTGTTGAAACTCAGAAGAATTTTTTTATATTAAAAACTTTTAATATTTGCTCAAATTTATGAATTCATTTTAATGAAAGCTTAAGCCCATGAATATTTTTGTGAACTGCTAATTTTACCAAGGCAGAAATAAAAAAAATAAAAAAAAAGTGTCTTCGGTCTTAATATACATGAGAATCTGTTTTCAGTTATAAAATAATAGGTGCATTTAAAAAAAATAATAACTGGAAACAAAGAATAATTATCTCACCTTGGCCACGGTCCATTTCTAATGTATACCTTGTTATAGTTGAACCACCATGATCTCTAGGAGGATCTAAAATTATACATGAACTTAATAAGATTACTAACATTAAGTAAAAAATACGATATATGATCAGGGTTCTCCCCGGGCCCTTTTGAAGGGGCACGCCGCCCAGCTGAATACACAAAAATCTACACAACACTGCTTAATATTTTATTTGTTTTTAATTGTTGTCCGCCCGGTTATTTTATCTTTCCACCCAGCTGATAAAATTTTCTGGGGAGAACACTGATGATATACCAAAAATTAAATTTAATTTAAAATAAAAAAGGGGCTTACCCCATGCAACTTTAAACCTATTTGCATGAATTCGTCCCTTTGAGCCTAACTTAAGTGGTGCTCCTGGCATCTCGGGTAAAGTGCGATAGCGAACAATTTCACTCCACCTACTCGAACCTTCTATGTTGTTTGCACTCAACTATTAAAATGAATAACAATTTTTAACAGTTTTAACTTTTACAATGAACTGTGTGAAAAAATAATACAACACATTAAATATGAAATTAAAAAATTTAAACATGATATAATTTGACTTAAATACAATGCTTCTTCGACTCAGAAGGAGGAAGAACAAGTAATAATTTTCCTTTCGTTAATTCACCTTATGATATTCAAAAAAATAAATTTCATATCAAATATACTAAAGTGCCAAAAATCATGGGATACATATTCAATATCACATAGAACCTATCTTTGCCATGAAGTGCAGAGACTCGACGTGGCATAGACTACCTCTCGGCAGAAGTTCCCTGAAGAGATATTCAACCCATAATTGTACGATTGTTACCAGTGCAGGCTCGTGTTCGCGTTTGGCTATCTAGGTGGCCAATTCATTTGTTGAAATTGTTTGGAATGCTCCTTAAGTCTGGTGACATGGAACATTGTCCTCCTGGAACATCCCATCATCGTTAGGGTACATGAAGGCCATGAAGGGCTGCAAATGGCCACCAGTAGCTAGACATAACGATTTCAGGTCAGTGGTACATCCAATTTGATCAGAGGACCCAACCCCTGCCAAGTAAACACACACCACACCATGATGGATCCACCAGTGCCTTCCTGATAACTTGGGTCCATGGCCTTGTGGGGTTTGCACCGCACTCGAACACTACCATCAGCTTGCACCACTTGAATCATGAGTCATCAGACCAAGCTATGCGTTTCCAGTCGTCTAAAGTCCAATGAATATGTTACGAACCCAGGCGAATAAAGGCACCGTTCTAGTATGCCCCTCATTGAATGAGACTTTTAACTTGTGCCTGTTACCAAAGACCATTCTGCTCAGATGTCGCTGGTCATGAGCATTTAGCCACTGTGTGTCCATGGTGGGAGATAATACTGAAATGAGGTACTCTATATATATCCTTGACAACGTGGATCAACGAACCATGAATTCCCTCGACTACTTCAGAAATGTAAAGTCCCATGTATCTAGCTCCAACTATCATTCAGTGTTCAAACTCTGATAATCCTTGTTGTGTAACCATAATCACATTATAAGGTGTTTCAGACGACTGCTAATAGTCGGACTGACAGCACTGATACTGCTCTGCCTATTTATACACTTTTACGCAATACAAGCGACACCTGAAAATTTGCAAATGACGGTCCCATGACTTTTGGCGCTTCAGTGTATATAAAATTCTAAGAAAAGAGGATGCAAGAGGTTCTATTGGAAAGCGCCATGGCTGATGGGGGCAACATCGCTCATGCTACGACGTCACAAAATGGCGGGCATAATGAATATAGATTGGTGGTTTTAACGTATGTGCTGTGAGAAGATTTTAGGTGTGACGCGAATTTTCATAAACAGAAAAATAAATAAAAGTTTTTAAAATTATTTTTGTATTACAAATTACAAACTTTTTATATCTTTTTAATTATCTTTTCTCGTAAGTTACTTTTGCTTGCATTAATAACTAAATCCTAAAAATGTATATTACTATTTTTTTTTTGATCATTATCATCATAAAATGAATTAAATTTTTAAGCATATTACTGCAGCAGAATACTGAAATAAAGAAATACTATGATTCAAGCAATTAATTTATTCAGCAATAAATGGCAACAGTTGTACAGATTCTGTTAAAATTTGATATCAGCTAATATTGGACTATACAGGGTGTTTTTGAATTGAGTACAGATTTTTTGGGAGATGATAGAAGAGGTCCTTAGAAGTATATTTTTCATATGAACATGGGGTCCCCACAGCTTCGTTTACTTACAATACTGCATTGAACAATCAAATGACACCGGGACGCAGTGTGCGTTGGTAGGCCTAGACTATTTTATTTTTAGCAATCAACACAAGCAATCTACTGTATGACTTTTACAGTAATTGTTCAAAATGACTGCCATTTGCTTCATAGCACAATTCGCAACGCCTTATGATAGAGTGATGTATGCGTGGAAACGGTTGATTTGTACGGTAGCTGATGTCACCTGCTGCTGCGACAACACGAGCCGCCAATTTTTCTTCGGTATCTAGGGTTCGGAGTACACCATTGATTTTATGCTTCCCCATAAAAAAAATCCATCGGTGTGAGATCTGGTGATCTCGGTGGCCAAGCAATTCATACCGTTTGTTTAACTTTACACATGTAAAAAGTACATCAAGTGAACTTTTTAAAACAAATCTTTACCTACTGCTTTCCCAGAATGCGATTAGTTCATTTACATATGGACTAATCGTATTTTACAAAGGGGTTGGATACCATGGAATCTCCTTGACGAAGTTTGTCCTAAGACTTTTCAACAAACAAGCACGGTGCACCTTGAAATTTCTTTGCAAACAATTAATTTAAAAGTTATTACAGTATGACAAAAAATACTTCTAAGGACCTCTTCTATCATCTCCCAAAAAATCTGTACTCAATTCAAAAACACCCTGTATAAATAATCTGCAAATTGTTCTGATAATTAAATCACGATATCAAGAAATCAAGATTCAGTCATGTTCAATCTAGCCTACTTTGAAGATCTTATTTTCATTCTCTGTACGATTCAAACAAAGTAAATTGGATTCAAAGTTTGGAAAGTAATCGGAAAGTAATTACGATTGTGTTGATCATAAACGTTCACTAAACAATGGCAAGATCGGGGAATTTTTAGATGCCGCTCATGTTGATCGTGAACGAGCGCGCTCGATCGCGATCAGAACAAGGACTCTTCTCCTTTCTAATCCATAATATTTTTGCATGCTTCTCTAAATTCAATTTCACTTCCTATAATTCTTTCAGCCTTTTTTCTTTCAGTAAATAATGTAAATATATCCCTTTCAATTACCACGCAGCAGTACTTAAAGGGCCAGCGCGAACCGTGCGGCTACAGAAAACCCCATGCCTGGATTTTTCACGATACTTTAAAAATACACTAAAAATACTTTAAAAACAGATCCCGCACGAGCATTTATCATCAGACCTTTTTTTTTTTTTTTGTGGCCGATCATAAGTATTTAACTTGTTATTGATTTATTGATGCGCTTCCTTTCCCTTTTCATTGTAGGCTATGGCTATAATGATACCCTCCACAGCTGCCATTAATTAGTTTCTCAGAAGACCGCTAGGTGTCAGCCACTTCAGTGGCACTTGCCAATAAACTATCTCCTGGAATTCTGCTAAAAGCTGATTCTGCAGTGATGAAAAAAGAAATAATTCAACAAACTAAGAAAAGAACTAAAATGTGAATCTTGGATTCAAAGAAAACAGATCTCAATATACAAGTATAATGTGGTCCCCTCCATCCAAAGTGCATTTTTAATATCCTAATTAGAATAAAACAATTTTTACACATAAAATACGCTTAATTTAGTTTACAATTTTCCTTACCCGAAATTTATATTCGGTATTCCTGTCAAGCTTGTCGCATATGTGCTGTGTCTCTTTGCCATTGTATACTGGTAAAAAGCCATGTCCCTGAGACAAAAACAAAATAGATGGAAATTACATAATACTAAATAAAACTAAACATTTCAAGCGTAAATATTTAACATTTATTGGATCAAAATCAATTACAAGCTCTTTTAACAATTACTCAAATTTTAACCACTTTATTTCTGCTAACCTTTAACAATCCCATTCTTTGGGTTTTGTTCTGTTGGGAGTCAACCCCACTCTGATTCGTATTTTCTTATCCAGCACAAGTTATGCATATTTAGTGGATTGTTACCATATACCAACATATAAACAATGAATTATAATTACTTTTGCCTTCTGGCTTTGTGATTGGAAATTAAATAACCAACTTGATATTTATTAACTAGCTGGGAATACATTGCCCAGGATTTACATAGCGTGAAGAGGCTTAACTTTCTTCACTTTCACGGGTGGGAGAAAGATGGGAAGGTTGTGCTTGCGGGGAAGAAGGTGGGAAGGGTCACGGGATTAAGAAGAAAAAAAAAAAATGAATAGATGCGTATGAAGATGTTGCAGAAAGGAGTTGGTCGGAACTAATTTTCAACTTTGAACTTGAATTACTCGGAGCCTATTTGTGCTATCAGAATGAATCAAAATACATTTTAGTAAGAAATTTTAATAACTTTCAGAAAATCACCATCTACTTTGGCCGATTTCCTCACCGTTTTTGAGATATTCGTAAAAAAAAAAAAAACAAAAAAAAAACTGAAAGAGTGCGCACTTGAATTCTGCTTTAAGGAGCTGGGAAAGAGGGATGAGGGTGGTTTTTCGAAATCTCATGTAGACAGTGACTTAACCTTGTATATTGAAGGTCAAGTGCGCAAAATTTCATCAAGATTGGATTAAAAACTGTAGATTTGTATAAAAAACAAACTTCGGTGTAATATGAAAATTGTCATTAGGATTATTTTCCACTCACTGACAGTTCTTCTTCCATTTGAAGCGTGAAATCATCATCGCCCGGCCGTTTCTGCCATAACAGATGAAGCCATGAAACATGAGCTTCCTTCAGCTGAGGTGGGCAGGGTTGGGGTGGAATGATGCCACTTGTTGAATAACACACGACATCACTAGGTTTGCTATTCAACGAATAAACTAATTAGTCTACAAAAACTGACATCGTAAGCTTATGCATACAAAAAGAGAGAAAGAATGGGCTTCATATACCAAAGACAAAATGAAAAATAATACATACGGAGTACGTATTATTTACAGTTGAGCCACATTATTATAACCACATCCTATTTCACTGTTAGTAGTGCTTAGCCATGCGGCTCAGTCCCCGAGAGGGTCTTTCCGCTCTCGAAACCAGCGAGTCGCAGGTTCGAATCCCACCGACGGCATGGATGTTTGTGTTTGTCCCTTTCATTACCATCCTTTCATCATGCAGAAGGCAACGGGAAACCATTGCGTTATCACTTTTCCCTAGAAAACTGTGAATGGATAGCATATATCCACAGAGTCACTAGAAGTCGATTTCAACTCGATGGAACTCAACAACAAGAGTGCTTAGCCAATTAAAAATAGAAACATGGTGTGAGCTTGATTGGCAAGATGTCTGTATTCTGCATCCGAACAATTTATCAGATCTGCAAAAGGGAATGATCATTGGCTTTCGGGCCAAGGGTAGTAGGTAGCATTTCCAAACTGCACAGTGCATTTGCGCGCTGCCGTTATTAAAGCATATTATGATTGGACGATCACACCACTGTGAATAAACAGCATGAAAAATATAGAGCACTTTGTGCCACTGATGTGAGAAATCAGGCTATGAGGATGTGTTCAGGCTGACCGAAACAGCAGCTGAGCAACCCACCACAAGGCTGTCGGGTATATGTCAACAAGAACAGTATAGCAAACCTGTTGCATATCCATGATGACAAAGATGCATCGGTAGAAACGCTACAATTTGCAAAGGATTGCCTTCTTCGATGAGTCACTGCTTCTCTTCTTTCAAGTCGATGGACGCAACCATTGTTGGAAGAACACAAGCTGATGGTCGCAGTGTTATTGTTTCGGGATGTTTTCTTGATAACGACTAAGGTCACTTTCGCCCATTATGCTTATTTACATCATTGCAGATAATTACACCTACACATGTTGGTCTTCTGTGGAACGGATGGGATATTCCAGTAGGACAATGCATCATGCAACACTGCCAGAAATGGTCAGTAAAGCACAACCAAGACTTCCAAGTATTTGCCCGGCCCCTAATTCCCCAGATTTAGTTCGAATACCTTTGGCATCGCCTCGACCGACAGCAACTTACTGCTATGCAATACAGCTGCTGTTTGTGTTGCATATGGCAATTATTCTGGTTACTAGCTCGTAGTCATAACAATGCGGCTCAACTATGAAAGGTTCATAAAATTATAATGAATAGCGAAGAATACATACAATAAATTAGCCATACAATTTACCTTTTTCCTTGTTCATTCACAGCTATCAATCTAAATCTGTAATTTGTGGCTACATTTAGTTTAGTAATTTTGCATTGCTTCTGAGGTCCATTAAAGCATTCAACAAAATGACCATTTCCTTTTCCCTGAAAAACATTCAAACAAATAGTTTATTAAAAAATGAACTCCTCAGCAGTTAACATCATAGACGAGGGCCCTTCATAAAATTTCAGGAATCATACCCAAGAAAGATAACCAGACATACGAGTTTTGGTAGAAAATTTAATCCAGATAAATTGATACATTTTTCCAAGTGATGGATACACTATTGGAGGTCATCTTCGTTGAAGGCCTCGTTTTGGCTATTTAAAAAGCCCTCCTCCTCCGAAATAACCCCATCATAGTCTTGGAAACGCCTTCCACGTAGTGGTTACTTCATTCGAGGAAAGAGGAAATAGTCACTGGGCGCCAGATGAGGTGAATAGGGAAGGTGAAGTAAAATTTCGAATCCTAGGTCGACTCCCAAGTTTCACAGCGCTGTGTGCTGAATGAGCAGGCACATTGCCGTGGAGAGGAAAAAAAAAAAAAAAAAAAAAAAAAAGCACGCCTTCCTCAACTTTGTACGGCGTTTTTTTTTTAATGGTATCCAGTAACTTCTTCAAGAGAACAAGTACCGTAATAGTTCCCCGTTATTGTTGTACCTTTTCTAGCATAAGGAAAGCCCCTCTGGATCACTTTTCCAGACAAACACTGGGTCTGTGCCTTTGTGGGAGGTAGAGATGGCGTGCATTTCCATTGTTTGCTTCATTCTTTAGTTTCAGGGTTCTAACGATGCACCCAGCATTCATCTTACGTGACCAGTCTATCAAAAAAATCCTCTGAATCCGCATGCAAAAACTGTAAAGTCTCTTCAACGATTGCTTTCACACACCTTTTTGCTTTGGAATTAGCAATCTGGGAACTCAGCGTGCTATGAACTTAGTCATGTGAAGGATGTTGGATACGGACACCGAAGAAACGTGGACCTTGTGTGCGATGGCACCGACAGTGATTCGACAATCTTCGAGTACCAGAGCCTCAATTTGAGCTGTGATTAACTGTTTCTTGCTCAGTAATAGTCGTCAGGCTCATGGTTCATCCTGGAGGCTGGTTTGGCGATGTTTGAAAGCAGATTCACAACTCTGCTACTCTACAGGGCATTTCCGCCATACACAGCTATCAGATCAGAGTGGATTTCTTTGACATTTTTTTTCCATTTTAAAGAATCTGATTAAGGCATGTACTTCAATTTTGTCAACACTTGCTCCTATTTTGCCTATATTCCTCTAGTGACAAAACACAATACTATACAGAGATAAAAACATATTTGTTAACTTGTTGAGAATGTGCAGTTTTATTTAAACATGTAGTTTTCCCAATATTCATATTTCTAAGATATCATTCCTGAAATTCTATGAAGGACCCTCGTAAAACAAAAGGCAACAAATTAGTATTATGTTTCAGCAAACTAAATAAGACAACCCATTCACTTAATTTAGTTTTATAATCATTAGAACATAAAGACACTGGCTTACCTCATCATATTCTAATATGTAATTGGTTATCCTAGAGCCATTATCAGTTGCGGACTAAAATTAGGAATAAGATGATAGGCAATGCATATATTCAGTTTAAACAAGATAGGTTTTTCAACGACCACTTCCTTAAGATTACTCAAATGCTTACTTACATTCCATTTCAGATGTAAAAGATTTTTTGCCCGACTTGAAAGTTTAGGTGGTGATGGGCTATCAGGTTCGCAATTACAAGTTTTAAATGATATACCTATTATAATACATAACGGGCAATTTAAATCCGCTTTCTGAATAGTTCTTAATTCAAATTACAGTACATTTCACAATAGTACTCACTTTCGGTGGCATTTCCACGTAAGTCATCTAAAATTGCTTGAATGCTGAAACCAAACGGGAAAAGGAGAACATCATTAAAATTCAGTTGTAAAAAATTTCATTCCGATACTTAATCATAAGTAATTTCATAAATAATTAAACGGTGTACATTAACAGGTGATCTTTGCCTTCTCTATGCCTTAAAATTTTCTTATTTAAAGCCCTTTCAACCTTATATTTAAAAATTAATTTCTAAAGAATGATAAAAGTAACCTTTTAGTTTATCTAACACTTCAACTTATTATTCAAGTATCAGTAATGAGTTGCGGCAACTTAAAAAGAATAAATCTTTATGTATCAAATCAAACGATAAAAGTACTTCTTTACTAAAAAAGATTTAGTACATAAAAGCCGAGACTGGAAAATTCGGTGAATCACCTCTTAATGTGATAATGGGAAATGTCCAAGTCACGACAACATGCGCAATGCATTCTTCTGTATCTCTGCTAATATGCAAGCATGCCTTCACCATTGTTGACATTGTTTAGAGCACAGTGCATTATCACCGATAATGGAACAGAGAGACAATTTGAAATTCTATTTTAAATTGGGTAAACCTGCATAGCAAACTCACGAAATGTTAAAGACAGTGTACGGTGAAGACGCTGTGACTCGAAAATGTGTTTGAGCCATTTAAGCGTTTCTGTGAAGGACGAGAAACCCTCGAAGATGAACTACGATGAGGAAGGCCGACCACCAGTACTACACTGCACAATATCAAACACGAGCTTCTTTGAATCAACAATGAAAAAACAGATTTCTCCATGTTCTGGCTATTCAAACGGCTGTGACGAGGAAACTTTAAGCAGGTCCGAAACAGGATTTTTCACACACCATGCGGCAATCATACGAACGATATCAAAAGTCTATCGTGTTCATGAGGACTTACAATGAAGGACAGAAAAGTGTGATCTCTGAAATACTTGTCTTTGTTTGTTTTTCCGAGTCATTCGTCGAACTTTCTGGTTTCACTTTGTAATAAACATGTGCAAATTCTTATCAAAAAGAAATTAAAAATATCCCAATGATTAAACAAATGTAAGCATTTGCAAATTCTTTTATAGCTCCCACAACGAAACAAAGGGTCAATCAGATTCGTTCTCTTATCGACTGCATGTGCCTAGCAGTTAACAAACAATTTGGCAGACGAAGATAACAATCTAGGCATTCATCCACTGTCACAAATCATGGCGAAAAAGAAAGAAATACGCTAACAATGGGCTACTCTTCACAATCAACATGTGCTTAATCTTTCTGGCTCTCATTACTTCTGCTCCCATTTTTGGCTGCAATAGCTATAGAGGAAGGGGGGGGGGGCAATTTTTTTTATCAACTGCAAAACGAATTAACATCTTAAATTCTTATATGCATTGGAAAATACATAGTAATAAAGACTCCCAGTAAATTTTGCCTATTTATTTTATAAAAACATCAAGTATATATACTGACCTTACAAAATACTGTGTAGCTGGCTTCAAGTCTTTTAGTAAATACTCCAAACCATTTCCACTGTTAAATAACAAAAGAAAATAAACATTGAAAGAATTTATTAAGTCCAATGTCTTAAAAATACATTATTCTTTTTAACAAATATGAAATGGAGGGACATGGGAAATTTAAAAAAGCACATAATCCATATTCATTCATTCCATACGCGCAAAATTTGTTTCCAGATTCGTGTTTTAAAATGGATGTGATCAAGCTAAAACCTGAATGGTTCAACAATCAATATTTATTAGATGGAAAGGAAACTTTAAAAATTAAGAAAACCCCAATTTTTTTTATTAAACAGTGATCACAGGCCTTCTTGGGAAGTGAATTATTTATTTAAGCTCATTAGTTCTACTAATGTAACTTAGGTTTCCCTTTGCCTTTTTTGTAAAAAATGCTTTTGGTTGTATATGTATAAGGGTCCTTTTTTTGTTTCTGCTTATTGTATTTCACCGAATGATGGCCACAAGGTGGCTGAAATGTGGATATGCTGTACTAAACTTTCATTTGCAGATAAGAGGTTTGTGGTTCCTTTCCTTGGTCAATAAATATCACTAACAAGTCTGCCCCAGCAAAAAAACAGTTTTTTGCTATGTAGTTCTGCCCATTCACCTTATTTCCTTGCCACTGCCCCAACCGATTACTATTTACTCAGGTCTCTGCAGCAAATTCATAGTGGGACACAAATGCACCACTGTGGACATGGAAGCATTAATGCTATCTAATGCTTCCATGTCCACGGTGGCAAAATTGGTTAAAGCGTCTGCACGGTGAGCAAAAGGTTCCTGGTTTGAACTCAGGCTGTGAAATTTTCTATCCTATTTTCATCAATTATTTAAACATCTGAGGTTTGAGAATTCAGAAATGACTGTGGATAAAGACATAATGACCAGGGAGAACACCTCATGTCCACAATTAGAATTTTATTTCGCACATACGTATTTTGAACTTCATGAGTTCATTATTCAATGCCAAGTTTAATAATGAACTCAAGGAGTTCGAAATACGTATACGCGAAATAAAATTTTAATTGTGTACAAGAGGTGTTCTCCCTGATATTATCTGAGGTTTGACATGAGAAAATCCTCTTTAGATCATTCTTTACTTACTTTCAGATGAATATTACGCCAGTAGGAAAGATAGTCCCAGTTTGCGAACTGGGCACTGCTCCAACCAGCCGTAAGGGCATGTAGATAGCATTAATGCTTCCATGTCTACAGTGGCGCAATTGGTTGGCACATCTGCACGGTGAGCAGAAGGTTCCTGGTTCGAACTCAGGCTGTGGAATTTTCTTTCCTATTTTCATCAAAACTTTTCATTCTCAGCAAATGAACACGCATTTCCTGTTCCTGCCCCATGCAACGGCAGAATGACGTAAGCATGTTGTATCAGGATCCGAAGCAATACAAGTATTGCTGTTGAGTAATAAATGCAATGTAGCGTCTCTAAAGGCTAGAAATTCTCTAAAGCAGAGGAAAATGACTGAGTTTTTCAAAAAAAACGTACAATATGTATGCAAAATACATTTTGCAATTTAAACTATCAAAGCGTGTTCTTGTACTATTATCAGTCATTGTCCCGACCCAATGGTAATCAAGATTCTACTGTACATTAACTTCCACTCCCTCCTGATATTCTGGGGGAAAACTGATTTGCTCTCTGCGAAACAAAACATTTAAATTAAAATTACCGTTATACACTGCAACATGTGAAACATTTACAAAATATTTAACAGAGCTTAATATTTCAGAAGGGGGAGAAAGACTGCTGAGATTTTAAAGACCTATTGCTTTTATTTTTTTAAACTTTATGCTCATTAACAAACTATATTTCAAAGGAAAAACTGGATTACGACTTTCAAAATATTTTAAAACCAAAACAGAAATAAAAAGAAAAAAATTCCATTTACCTATATACAATCTTAAACTTCCCATCTTTGTTCTTGTCACTCAGAAGGACATCATACAGAAATTCAGAATCTTTGATATCAAAATCACCAAACTTATTTTCTCCATTTTCTGAATTCAAGTTTGGGTGTTTCCATGTCAACAAGGCACTTCGAGAAGCAATATCAGACACCTAGATTGTTTAAAAGTCAATTTAATTACACTGAACTTGAAAATGTGTAGAATATAAAATACAGTCGAATAATATTTGATGACTTCACATTATTACGAACATTGCTAGAAATAGTAATGCACAGAATTCTTAAGCATAAACTCAAAGCATATGTAACGAATGTTGAATGTTAATGATCGGATTAATGCAACAATCTATAGGTAAAATTTGGAGATCTGCTTTATATTTAAAAGCTTTGATATTTAAGGAGATTTTAACATTAAACTATATTAAAATGTTTAATACTGCAAAAAAAAATCAAAATTAATAAAACTGCAAATTTCACTTAAATTCAGATTCTCCTTTTTATTAAAATCTAAATTTATGTGCATCCAGTATAAAAACAAAGTTGCCAACAATCAAATTATAATAAAAATTATCTAACAATCATGTTATAAAGAAAATTTTATATATTTTTATTTATTAAAAAAAGTGAAACCAAATGTTTTAACTAGATAAAATCACGGAAGCATAAAATCTAGATAATATAATGATATTTTTTAGGCATTATTTGGATAAACTACAAATAATCAGTCGTTACTGCAGACCTGTCAACTCTCCCAGATTCACCGGGTGTCACACAGATTTTGACAATCTCACTTGGTTACCCGAAGAATCGTGAAAAATCTCCCAGTGAATAGTACCATTGTAAAAGAACCCCTAAAATTTTCCCTTCTTTCCCCATGATTAGTACTAATCGCATATAAGGTCTGTTATAATTTTTAATGTGTAACTCGGAAACTACTTGTTGGAATACGATCAAATTTTAACAACGTCACTAACCTAACTTTATGTACCCTACTATTCTTCTAAAATTCATTAACCTAGGCATTACAGAACCCGAGTTATTAACTTGTTGATATTTGTGGTGGCATTTTTATTTCTATTCATATCTCAGCGTTCAAATTGGGACCCACTTTCATGTGAACTTTTTTGTTTAGAATCACCCATACTACCTCCCCTAAAAGTCTGTAAAAGTACTTTTGAAACGCCCTGTATAAGCATCCTGAAGAAATATTCATTGGATTTACAACTAAATCAAAACTCAAAACCTGCCTTGAGAGTGGAGATATCAGTAAGAATCAGTACA
The DNA here is from genome assembly GCA_023313115.1 of Rhysida immarginata. Taxonomy (NCBI): domain Eukaryota; kingdom Metazoa; phylum Arthropoda; class Chilopoda; order Scolopendromorpha; family Scolopendridae; genus Rhysida; species Rhysida immarginata. The sequence continues at coordinate 1,170,651 of JAHWFO010047174.1, read as the reverse complement.
TTAATGTTCCTGAATGGAGCACAGGAATATTTTAAACAAAGCCTGCTGTACATCATTAAGAAGTTTCCTATAAATGATCCTATAATACTTAATGCCCAGTGGATTAATGTTCCAGATCGTATTAATGCTAAGTGGTCCCACATAGAGTACTTTGTAGAAAGATGAGCAGAAATATCAGTTATTTGATGAATTCAGCGATTATCAGACCATTTCAGATGTGGAAATTGGAAGTCAGGCTTTTAAGGAAGCTAAAATCATTGATAGAAATTAGCCAAGTGAGTTTCACTACAGAGCTGACATACTTTGGTTCCACCTTCAGAATCTGTCCCAGGTCCAACTGCAAGCAATCTAATACTTTATTTCAAGTTGCTAATATTGTACTTATTATTCCACATTCAAATGCGGAAATAAGATTATATAGTATATTAGGAAAAACAAAACTGAATCAAGGTCCAGCCTTGACACTGATGGCACACTATCTAGTATTCTTACAGTTATATTTGCTTATCCGGAAAGTGAAGTAATCATGCTACAACTAGGAACCTTCAAAAGAAGTGATAGAAAAGGCAAAAAAAAAGCTACAAGACAGTACAATCAGCCCCACAAGGAGACAAATTAGGGAAACTTTAAATTTTTATAAATACATATATTATCTTTGATATTTGATATTTATCTTTAAATAAAAATATTTTATAATTTAAGCAGTGTTGGTCTCTCACGTACGGTGTATCTTACTCCCTTAATTATTTTGACTAGTGTATAATATGTAATTGTGACATCCTAATCCTATATATTAAAACGCAAAGCACTTTTTTTAAGAGCAAAATCAGCACTTCTGCGCATGAGCATTGATCATTATTATCGTCATTAATTGTTGTATGTAATAGTTGTTAATTTGACCATCAATGCTAGTAAAAGTTCTTGATTGTGATGTCTTTGTGGAGAGGATTGTTTATGAAACCACACAGTTGTTTGCTGTCAAATTTTGACGTGTTCCATCGAGTGTTAAATTAAGTCCAAATGTAAAATTTAAGTGCACAATTTTTGTAACAAATATGTTATTGATATGTATATTTTACCATGCAAAAATTTACTATTACCCGGTTTTCCTCCAGAAATAGTTGGCAGGTCTGTAATGACATGTTTATTTAGTAGAACTTTTCATGTTGTTTATTTTAAATTGATTACTGTGGAATTCATAAATAATACAACTAAACTAACATAAAATATTCATCAATCAGTATCTTAAAAAGACTGAACTCTACATTGATGGAATAGAATGCCATAATATAAAAAGTAAGCAATCTCAAAAATACTTACTACTGGCGGTAATATTTTAGAAAGGATTTCAGTAAGCGCATGAGCATCCTCTTCTTAATTTTCAGGAAAACAAGTATAAAAAAAAAAAAAAAAAAAAAATTAAAACCCAAATCAAACAAACAGTCAATGTAATTATTTCTACCAGAATTATTTTAAAGTCATCTATTACCTCCTTGTAAGTGATTTTCTTCCGTATCTTCTAGTCCTGTTGAGTTTAAGGTCCTGTCTTTAAATTTTCTACTTGATATTTCTACAAAAACATAGTTCTCAATTAAATAACAAAAATTAATTGCAAATTAAGATTTATAGAAGGAAAAAAAAAAAAGGAAGTTTATTTTTTGCCTTTTTTAGGAGAAGCTGGTGGAGTAAGATGGTACGTAGAAGAGGTTGTTATGTCCCTTTGCCTTGATTCTAGTTTTCGTTTCAATTTGAAATGTAGCCTCTGCGCTCTTTCATCTTTATGTGGAAGATGAGCATGAGGCGGTGTTGGCGAAGGTCCTATATGGTAACAAATACATATATTTCAAAGTTTATATTAACAGCAATCACAAGTGTTATCCCCAGGCCCTTCTGAATAGGCCAACTGATTTTACTGGTTAATTAAAAAAAATAAAATAATAAATACGATAAGAGTGATGATATCGATCAATTATAGAAGACTAATGGAAAAGAAATTCAGATAACCAAATACTGAAATCAAAGTACGTGTATATTATGTAATTGTTTAAACCAAAAATTAATAAGTCACTGAATACACAGAATATATTTTCAAAATTTGTGTTACACAAGATAGAACCCATCGAGAATACATGGTACTGCATTGTCAGAACAATGTTAAAAAGAGCAAGATAGTTAAAAACAAGAATATGTCATTTGAGAAGTCAGTCGTTATGCTACCCATTTTTTCAATTTTTTTGATTTTGACTTCAAGTTTAGAGAGTAATAAAAAGTAAGTAAAAGTTTTAATAGGCACACATGTGCTATCTATTCGGGAACATGACTAAAATGGCGGTCAAAGAATAGATAACTAAAAATTGGAAAATGGAGAAAAATCCTCTTTAAGACCATTTTCCAATTAATTATTATTATTATTATTATTATTATTATTATTATTATTATTATTATACTAAAGATTGTTCTGGCTTGCAAACAAGGAACCGTGCTCTAACCTTTGCTCATAGGACGTGTTTGATAATGACAGCTTCCATGTCCACGGTGGTTTAATGATTATAGCATTACTAAGGTCCCTGGTTCGAGTCCAGGCCATGGAATTTTCTTTACCATTGGTTTGGAAAGAAAGTTCCACACAATGCTTATTAATAATGAAATACACAGAAACGATGCAGGGAATGGCACATATGTATTCACCATTACTATTGAAAACCTATATGGTAAAACACAGCTGATTCGCCATCAAAGAAGCCATCTACTGCAATTGTGAGGTCTGCATCAGTTGCAAAGTTTTTGCCATTTACGAAGTTCTGCAGTGCCTGGAATAAGTGGTAGTCTGTAGGTGCAAGGCCAGTCAAGTAGGGTAGCTGAGGGAGAACTTCCCACTCTAGCTCCAACAGTTCTTGACAGGTCACACTTTCGACCTGTGATCGTGTGTTGTCATGACATCAGTCATGATGTTTTTCTGCAATTGCAGACCTTATATCCATTTTAGCCATATTCCAAAATAGATAGAACATATGTGCTTATTATAACTTTCACTTACTCTTTGATGCACTATCTGAATCTGAACTTAAAACCAAAAAATTCAATAAACAATTTAGTACCTTCAAATTGTGCATAATTAAATGCACAATTCTATAATACAGTATTGCATAAACCTGGCTATGTATTTTATTACCCCAGATAAAAATTTTTGGGTTAATATCACACACAATGTATACAACATACATCAATTTCCTAATGTTATAAAAAAATAAATAAGTAAATAAAAAAAAAAAAGTAGGCAGCAAAGTTTGTTTCTGTTCCATATTTAAAAGTTCAGCGAAAAATTAAACACCTTATTCCCATACCTGGGTGTGAGTGAATATTGTTACACTGGTGTGATAAGGGGGACACTTGTCCGTGGATTTGATGAGTCACCCCTGGTTGCATGTGTGGATGTGGCCCCGAAGGATGTGGATGATGATACTGTGGGTGAGGGGTGTAAGGAGGGTGTGCATAAGGAGGATAATAATGAGGGCTAGTTGGTCCAGTGGTTGGCGTTGGTCCCGGAGCCTAAAACAAGTAAAATTATTATATAATTATGCAATTAATTTATCCCTTTATATAAAAATTTAAAAGCTTAAGTCTTTAAATATATTTCCTTTCCATAATATTTATGAAAATACGTATTCAATTTTAAAAAAAAATAAAAATAACCTTTTCCTCATATGAATTTTACAGGGAAGAAAGTGAAATTATTATGGTTAAAAACGCATTTATCATAAGTAATAAGCGCCATATACATGGAGATCTATATAATGATAATGGCTACTAAAAGTGAAACTAAACCATATGTTGTCAACAAAATTTCAAATGTCAAAATAATTGATTTTCGAGAATTTAACAAATAAAAATAATAATAAAAAAAACAAACAAATATTCTCACTTTCAAATGTAAAATTATAAAATAATAAAATCTGCTGTTATTTTATGAAAGTTTTGAATTTCATTTACGAAACCACTGCCTCCATTATAAGAAACTAACTAACAGCAATTATTATTATAATATTTTCCCCAGACACATTACCCAAAGCAGAAGAGAGATGGAAAAATTCTCAACTAATTTAATACTGAAAGCTACTTAATGATAGTAAAAACAAGCAAACAAAGACAACTGTTTAAAGACGAACTTGTATTCATGCATCAGAAGACTCTTAAAATTGCTTCGCTGGCAGATAAATTTTTCCCCCTTTTTTTTTTTCTTTTTTTTGGCTCAGTGCCATTCTTTGAATCGCGTTATTTTATGATAGTAAACGTGGCATTTTTCTTAACTAGATTCTCTATGCCATTCAACAGGTACCATTTTCTACATTAATAAATTATGTGATCAAATAATTCCTAATTAACTATTCTATTTAAAATTACTATTTTTTATTTAATCAGAAATAAAATATCGTAATATATTCAAATTTCAATGTAAAAATAAAACGCTAAACTTTTCAAATTAACAAATTTAGCTAAAATCTTCATCCATTCCAGATAAAAGTCATTAAAGCAAAAAGATTCTTAAATTATTCTATACATTAAAGAAATTTAACATTCCAACTATCACAATGTGAAACTAAGAGTGATTTGATGTGAATGTAGCTAGCCAATTGATCCATTCATCTATCATCCATTTACATAATCTCAAATTCCTTTATTTATAAAGCTATATTGTACTAGGTTCCTGTATTTCATGGCTTACCAGAAATTCTTTCTTTAGATAACAATTTCTCTAAAGTTATTAAAACGTATTTTAAACACACACTACATTCTTTAGATGTAGATGCCTGTCAAGTAACAGAGGTAAAATATATTGCAACCTTGAAAGTTACAGTGACATTGATGAGGTGAAGAACAATGTCAATGACTGAGTGACCCATTGTGAGCACTCAAGGGCTCCAAACAAAATGGCTAAATAAACAGGAATTAGAAGATAAAAAGTGAAGGACATCAGAGTCATTAAGTTTAAAATGGCTTGTGCACATGCAAACAATCACTACATACAAAAATAATACTAAAACTATCTTAGGACATGTTTGACATGTGCATTAAGGTACATATATACAGCTTTCTTTTCTTATTCACTTATGCATGCATTTTAATAGAAACATGAATTTGTTAATCACACATTGATGTATACAAGTATGTGTATGTGTGTGTGTGTGTGTGTGTATGCATGTATGTACACTTTTTAAACTCTCTTGTTGAACATTTTAAAGGGGGCACTTGCCAATTTTGTTAATAAGTCATCATATAAATTCAAAATCCTAACCTAACACTACTATCATTAATAAGAATTATAATACTGACAATTATAGAGAATTATCACATGTAAGCAAATTCCAGGGGTTTAAATTGAAATTTTTTTTTTTAAATTTGAAAATTTAAACTATCCAATGAGGAATCGTTATTATCATCTCCTTGATAAATACTGTACTGGTACATAATACACAATGACCTTGAAGAGTGTTTACAAGGGGGGGGGGGGGGGAACACGTTAATTTGTGCATATAATGAGAAAACTGTAGGAACGCTATTTGGATGATATGTTGGACAACAGGGTGATACGTTGTTTAAAGTAACGTATTTATGCTAAAAAATTTTATATCTAAAACCAGTATCCCAATTCTGGGGGCCGCTTGAAGGTAATATTTTAGAAATTTTATTCTTTCTGTATAGAGTTACGCTACAAGCAGCTGGAGGACATATATTCTTGCATATCTTATTACTAGTAATCAATACGGTACGTCATTCTCAAAATTAATTAGGGACATTTGAAATCTGTTAACCACTTCCAGACCTCACACAATTTGTCACATTATACATGAAGCTTAAATTTTACTGACGGTTTGCAGGAGGCACTATTCACACCATGGCACTGAAATACTTTGGTGTGGGCTTAAGTAGCGAATCTAAAACATCATGTGATGATTTATGTCTTCTCAAGACATTATACTGTGTTATTTATAAAGCACTTAATATCAAAAGTTCTCAAGTATGGAGCAATTATGAACATGTTACAAATGTTAACTTTGAGTTTATTTTAAATTGTATGGAAATTGTACTTCGCATAAACTAATAATTTTTTAATACGTGAAAAGGCATTTCTTATTATTCTATTCATTTAAATAAACAATAAATCATGCTATTTTTTCCTTTTTTGTCATATTAGTACACATTCTGTTTACTTTTGTGCCTTTATTCCGGGAAATCTTTCAATAAATCATGCGATTAAAAAAAGAAATACAGTACAAATAACCTATTGTCAGAGGCTTCAAATTTTGAAGTTAAGAACTGTCACTTATAATGAAAACACTGGTTCAGCAAAAAATTCCTTTTAAGCATTCCTGGCTTAGCTCTGATTTGCTGAAAGGCACCTTTAACATGACATGGCAATTATTCAACGTTGTCAGCAAGAGAGGAATACAATAAACTTTACACAAGACTTTCGTGTTCTTAACATTAAGTACTAAAACCCAAATGACAAATCATGTGCAAGAAAACCAGATTTATAAATCAGTGGTTAAGAAGGGATTATTTCAGTTTGAAAAATGGGAATATTTGATGATTTATTTATACAAAATGTATTACATTACCCAAAGTTTCAGTCAAATTGCTGAAAAGCAACACTTTTACCCAAAGACAAAAAGATCAGGCTTTGTTATCTTGCTGGGGTTAGTCAGGAGCACTTGAGACCACCACAGCAAACGTGAATGTTCAGGTTGGGGCATCTGCCTTTGTAAACGATCCTCAGCATAGAATTCTCCATAAAACCCTAAAAGTTAACTTTCAGAGTTTGCCCCAAAACATTAATACTGGATAAATCAATCCACAACAAAATGGACAGACATAAAGAAAGGCACTCTAGTATAAAAACTTGTAAAGGAAGAAAAAGCCTTTAACATTATAGATATATCAGAGTTAAAATATTTGATAAATATTTCAAAGGCTTTGCCTTCATTCTCAATGGCAAAATTGAGACCGAGGATAAAATTGAAGGACAAAGAGTCCCCCATATAGTTCTATGAAGTCGATCAAGCACACCAGTCAAGAACAGAGCTGACTATTTGGTGTATTTTAAGATGGCATGATTAAGAAGCCACATAGGTTGTAATTGTTGCAGGCTGTAAGGTCAAGAGACAAGTTTAAATGAGCCAGGCCCAACAGACATGCTAGTGCGACTATATACCCTGTCTCAAATTTAGTTGAGAGTGACATCATGAGTGAAGTGGTTGCTTTTCGTCCACATGAAGAAATAGTTTGAATAAATTTGTATATAAAAAGTTCAAAATTTCTCTCTGTAATCATATTTCATATTTTTCCTCGATTTAATAAAAAAATCAGCGGATAGAAAAGCCATTTGACGAAATTAAAAAAAAAAAGTAACAGCGGAAAGATACGATGTTGTGTACTACACTGCTGACCGTCTAAGTCGCGGTTGGCTGTCATGAAATCAGATAAGTCGCAGTCAGTAGCACTATCTGTCGCACAAAATAAACTAGTTATGTCGCGATTCGCTATGTCACGGGCGGTGAAATCTTGGCTCCCAACATTCGCAAGTCACATTTTTCGGTAACGTCACTCTCAGCTGAAGCTGAGAAAGGGTATGGGAAAAATTCGACTATCATTGTAACCATGGGTAGTCACACAGAGCAATTGTAAAAGGAGAGACCAAATTTGGACAGTTTATCTGTTGGTTAATGTATATCACTACCTTCGCAATCTACTCCGTGGTTAAATGCAAACATAATCATTTTGAATAACCATAAGAAAATTTCTTTGAACACAACAAAATCGAACAATTCTTAATGTTTAGGTAAATCTGGTTAAGTATAACACTTCCAGTGGGGTTACTATTCTCCTTGGATTATTTTGATTTATACCGAAATATCAATCTAAAACTCAAATTTTTAAATATTCCTGAAGTAAAATAAAAATGCAAACTTAATCATATTTCATTAAACATTCCTGGGCATCAAACAGGCAAAATAATACTATAGCTGTAACAAAGATCTAGAATCCAGTATAGTATTCGTTTTGAAGATTCCCTTTTCAACTTACAGTATTAACCAAAGACAACCATTAACTAATATTAAAAAAGTCTAAAATAATCTTAAAAAATATATTGTTTATACAGAACTTACATAAGTTGGTCCCATTGTTACTGTCATTGGGGGCTGTGGGGACAGTATCACATGGCGTAGAGTCCCATTCTCGTCTACTATTTGTTGCACCATATGACCAGGTGGAACTTGCACTGGCATGGGAATAGGTGGACTGGTATTGTTGGATACCATGCGAACAGTTGCAGGTCCTATAAAAATCAAACAAAAAAATTCATTTAACACAAAATACGTTTTACAGAGTAATTCATAAAAAAAAAAAAACAAACAAACAAAAAAAAAAAACTAAACTGGTTTCGAATAATAAATTTAATTTTTTTCCCCACAATTAAAAAAAAGATATTGGAAATCAACTCTTAACATTCTTCTCAAGATTCTTAACAGTATTCTAGAGAATTCACAGTTTCATAAAATTATCCCATTTTACTTTATTGGGAATAATCAGATTTGATAAATAACCATAAGCTATACAAGTTTTTTAAACCATTTACATCAAACAAAATTATAAAACGCTAATTGACATCTTGACAATGAAAATGCAATAACCGAATTAATCAAATAGGCCTAATCCATTCTTAAAAACCTTTTTTTACACAAATTTTAAAAAGCATATTAAAAACCATTTTTACCATTTTTCATTTAATTATGCATCCCATCAAAACAAACCATATCACCCGCCCTTTGAATTGGTATGCTGCAGACACTGATGTTTGGCTGTTGCATAGCTGCTTTTGGCCATCGATCGAGTGAAATCAACATGGTTGCCATCTATCTTCACTACTATGCGTACAAAATAACCTAAAAAGTTCACCTTTTCTTTTTAATAATACATCGAAAATAGCTTAATCAGCTCTACGTTTTATAAGCCTTTTCATATACAGTTTTCCATTTTGTTTACTTTAGAAACATTCTTAAATGTAACTGAATAACATTCAAAATAAAAACTATTTTATTTGAACGGAAGAGTGCTAATCAGAGTTTTCAGTGGTCTTCAGCCAATGACAGCTAGCAAAAGCCACGTGAATTTGTTTTGACGAGATGCATAGTTAGATGAAAAATTGTATAATTTATTTTATTTTCAGGAAACTAAACAGCCTTATCATAGCATTTTTTATTGAAATACAGCCAATGTTTTATTGATTTATATTTTAACAACACTTTCAATTCTAAAATCTGCACTGTATATAGCCTGTTAATAGCCAAATGAATTAAAAAATAAGTAATGGTATAACATATTGTTGTAAAAACTTATGTTCTCTACCAGTTTTCCTTGGAAATTGTAGTATCCGCTAAAAGTTGCACAATTTCATATTTTTGTCTCTTACTTAGACATCAAAGAGATAATAAAATGGGAACAAGATTAAACAAAGAAAACTGTATTTCTATTAAGTCTTCATTTAAAGCTTTATTAACTTTTCGTTTATGTTTTTCTTAGAACTTCACTGGTTCAAAAGCTGGAAAATCGAGACAGCCAACTGCGTGCATCCAATTGAAACAAAGTGAAACTGATACGAGTTATAATTTGACCTCTCTTCACTGCTATTTCATGGATTTTTATTTTCACTCTTCCCCTCAATTTTTCTTTTTTTTTTTTCACCCCTCACCAAGCCCATTAATATGGGATGGTATAAAACGAGGATGAATAAAAATTTATAAAACTGACATTAACATATTAGGCATTTGATGAAAATGATAATGACGATGATAAAATGTTACTTGATATTTAAATACTGGTAAACATTTACAGTATTTACGAAAATAAATAAAATCATCACTAACAACAATCCATTATGTTACTGTACAAGAATGTTCATCCTTATACCCAAATGGTGTTTTTTTTCCCTATTCCTTTCCAAATTAAGAATTTTCAATACTAAAGTAAAAGCACTATACAAGTTTCCAACTTTACTTAAATAAATTTTGCACTGGGGATAAGAAAAAATACAAGTCCACTTTTTATTATCTAGCTCACTTAGCACTTTGGTCTTGCCTTCAAAAACTTTGGAGACCTCTGCTTTAGCTCAAATTTTTACTGTTTACTTGGGAGACTTTGTTTTAAAATGATATGTTTATACAATTTTTTTTCCTGTTTGATAATGATATATAACTGCAGGGATATTTTAAAAATAACAACATCTCTAAATTTATTAAACCTAAAACACTAAAAGACTATGCACACAGAGACGCAAATTATAGTAAATACTTTGAAACGCACGTTTCATATTTTTAAAAAAATGGAATAATAAATCTAACCAATTTAAGATATATCTCAACAATTATCACTTAACCATCAAAATTTATTATGCCATAATGAAGAAAATTCAATGCAGTTGAACCTAGATATCTCGAATTTCACTGGAACAGAAAAAAAAAAATTCGAGATAAAGAGGTTTCGAGATATAGGAGGGTTACTTTAAATCAAGATTTTTAAGTTAATAAAGGTAGTGTGAGAGTACAGAGAACAATAGAAGATAAAATGGTATTTATAAAGAGAGTTATGCCATGTACATGTGGTAACAGTAGTGTCAAAAGCACAGAAATGCACATTCTTAAAAATCTTGTACACAACACAAAATAAGATCAAAAAATCTTTTTGTGAATTTTTTTTTCCAGAACACGACGAGAATCGACTTCTCTGCGCATTCTTTAACAGAAGTGAGGTCAAATTCTTTTAGTTTTCCTATTAAACATTTCTCAAAGAAAAATTTTTAATATTCTACTGTATTTCGCTGGCACACGAAGTCAAAATTCGATATAGCAGGTTTCCGAGAAAATGTTTTGAATTAATGAGGGCAAATTACTTTGAATCAATAGTGACAATACGGGGAAATAAAATTATTTTGAGATATTGGAGGTTCGACTGTATACAGTTTGATCTTTGGATTACGTACTGTTTTCTTTGATTAAAAATAGTGGAAACCGTGTATTTATCATGAAGAAATTTTAACTTGGGTAAACTTTGCACTAGAGATAATATATAGCTGGCTCAATGGCAAAAAGCACTAAGACACAGGTTCTTGCCAGGGGCATGGATATTTGTGTATGTCCATTTAACATCCTCGACACCAAATGGGTAAAAAGAGGAACAAAATAAGAGATACGAAAAATACAAGTCCACAAAAGTAATGCTGTAGTGAGACACATTCAAAATAAAGCCCCTCATTCTAGAACAGCACCATCTCAAATAATGTTTGTGGGCCAATTTTGTTGAAGGAATCATAAGCAGAGTTTAGAAGCATACTGGAGAATGACTTAGTGAAATGTTCAGAACCAATGTGCCTCCACTGCAATTTGTAAAGCATTGTTTCCAGTTAGCGACTTTCAACCAATTTTTGGGCCATGATATCAGGTTATTTTCCATTTAATGATTTTCAACAAGCGTTATCCCAACTCTAATCTGATCTTATTGGTCGAGTCATTTTGGAAAACAGGGTGTCCAAAGAAGTTTATCTTCAAACAATTGTCACTCTCTCGAGCCGAAGAAACGGAGGACATCAACCACTCCAATCATGTTCACTGTTTGATTTTATTACTGTATCATTTCTACTTAGTAAATAAATGATTTACCATATTTTTAAAACATATTTATTAATAAATTCATGAGGGAAAGGCACAAAAATGTTGACAAATACCAGCTATGAGAACCATGATTCTTCATCTGAATTGGCAAAAAAGATTGAACCCGATTGGCAAGATCTTGAAAATGACACCTGAAAAAAAGTGTGAAAATAAAATTTCCAGATCTTGAAAAATCACCTGACAGATGCCTGAAAAACATGCGCATAAACTGGAAGTCGCTAATTGGAAAACAAGTGCGAGTGTCAGAAAAGACGCCCAGAAGCTGCAAATGCCTAAAAGATGCTAAAAAGTCACTGAATGGAAAACAGTATTAACTCTTTCGTTCCCTTCAAGTAAAGTTTCAAGATCGGATCATTGCTCTGACACAATAGCATTCACTGAACACTGTGTGGAATGGGCTCCTTACGGTCTTGATCTTAATCCATGTAATTACTTTTTTATGGGGTTATCTTCAAAGATCCTCAAAGATGTACCTGCAACATTCCAGAATCTCTGTAGTGCAATTTCCACAGATTCATGCAATCAAACGTGCTTGTTCTTCAGTACATCAAAAAATTCAGTTAAATGCTCTACTTTCTCATCACAGCAGATGGAAGATATAAACTTGCACTGAATTTCAGGATGTCCATTATTAATAAGAATGATATCAAGCATCTAAAACTTCATATTAAATTCCATTAAAGAGTAACTTTCTAATACCTCATATTAAAAGTTATTCAAAATGTTTTACAATATGCAAGTTTATAATTTTAACATCTTGACTGAATAATTTATTTTAGGCTATAGTAAACAGAATAGACCGACTGAACAATATTTAACTTCTATAAACTTGCCCCTCTCCATCCTCAATTACGTATTGTTTCACCAATGCAATTAATTTCAGAATTTATCATTTTTTAAGTAAAGAACAAAAGATACTTCTTTTTTTCTTTTTTGGAAGTTCATGCAGCATCAAAATTAAATACTGTTGATTGAAACGAACAAAACTGGCATTTGTTTACACTTAACATATGTTCAACCTTAAATCCAACATTTTCCCCACACACAAAAGCAAATAAAACTGGAGGTGGCAAAGGGAGGAGGAGAAAGAAAAAAAAATTTTTAAAAAGTACAAAAATGTAGCTAAAGTCAGAGACCAGAGACAAAGGCCAATTTGATGGAGATAGTTCATTGACTTCTCCATAAACTGAACTCCCCATTTCTTCTAAATAATTATACAATAAATTGATTGCCAAAATTAGATTGCAAGAAAAATAAATTATATATTTTTTTTTATCATTCACTCATTCTCAAACCTCCTTACATTGAAACAAATTATGAACTTTCCTTACTAGAATTTTCTTTCCCTAGAGTGTACGACACAATACTGGTTTATATTTCTAATAAAATACTTTTTCCCTTTCCAAAAACGTAGTATTACTTGACTAATCAAAAAGAAAACTATAAAATTATTTTTTCTCAAAAACACTTGCTTTATACTTTGAACCATTCAGAGCCTGCAATAATAATAAAAACTCAAGTTGATTCTTTTGGACGAATTAATAATAAACTACTGGTAAACATTTAATTATCAACCATATGAATTCTGCTGTATATGGTTTACGCAGCATATACAGCTCCTTAATCCATCCAATTTATACGTTTGTATGTGGCATTACTTTTGGAGATAGACGCTCAATGCAAAGACCGAGATACTGAAAATTTCGAGTGTGCAGCCTGTTTTTATAAACAGAAGATCAAATTTTTAACACTGTTTGGAAGAAACGACATATTAATAACTGGCCATCAATAAAGTTTTAGATATGATTTTTACATTATAGTATCAAATAACAAAAACTGATAATCAGAAGGAAAAAAACTAAAATCTGAAGTGACTGCTTATCTTATCAAAGAAGAATTCTAAAAGAAACTTCAAGTGAATAAGACCATAAAAAATTGTTTATACTACTCGACAGAAAATCGGAGATTAAAAATATTCTACTTCCGAAATTCAAAAGCAAAACACTTAATACGAAAACACCAAAAAAATTCATTAACTCCAATTATTAGGGAACGAACATGTATCTTGCATCTGAAATCTGCAACTTTTTTTAAAAAACAAAAAAAGCACTTATATTAGTTTTGCTTTTGAATTAAAAACATAGGAAAAAAAGAACTCCTTCCCTGATTAAAAATAAATTTACCAAAATATAATTATTCAGGACTCAAATCCACATTATAAAACAATTTGAAAAGACAACTTCCTTTCTGATATTAAGTGAGTGCTGAAGGATTATCAGAAGTTGTTTTACAACCAAAGACAATGCAACCAATACAGCCCATTTCCTTAATCTTGTGTCCCTGGTGAGAAAGATAAGATCAAGCCATTCATAAGCCTTACACCTAATTTAAAGAAAGACAGTTCCGACATAAATGTGCCAGTGAATATGAAAATGGCATAAGTCAAAACTAAAGAAATAAGTAAAATTCGTCATTTAATTTTGTAAAGGGAAAAAAAAATTCATAGTCATAGAAAGGCTTAATGTTTATATATAGAAATGTAAGGTCATAATACGGGGCATCTTATCCAAGGGCAATTTAGAGTTTGGATAATTCTTTAATTCAGTACATGTATTTCAAAGTTATTTAACCCTTTCACTGTGTAAATAAATTTTATTTTCATTCTTGAGAAGATGGAATTATCCACTTTTAGCAGCATAACGAAGTTTTTTAAACCCTGTGAGATGAATCAGATTTCCGCAGGTAGAGATAATGTAATTTTGTGTGGATATATCCGCTTTATGCAGCAAAAGGGTTAATTTAGGAAATACAGTATGTGATCCCTGAAATCAAACCCCAAAAGCACTGAAAATGATTGCACATACATAAAAGCACAGCACTATTATTTAAGTGAATATCTAATCCATAATCAACTTAATCCATTCATAGAGTGCATTCATTTATTCGTATGATGTGCACAATGACGACCTCAAAAGTGCAACCTGTGCAATTACCATTCAGTGCAGTTCAACGTCTATACATGATCTTTAACAGAATGGTCTGTGCATTTGATCCACATCAACAACATGGCGATGCTTTGACGACTCCAGTTTAATCACCCAAGAGTCTAAATTTAAAGTTTTTAAAAGTCTTTTCCGATTTTTTTTTAGTCTGCATGCATTCTCCTCATCCACTTGAAAACAAAAATTTCAACCATCGACGAGAGTGACTGAAAGCTGGAGCTTCTCTGGACTGGAGGCAGTTATTTGCAAAATGCTTGAAACAACCCTTCTTTTACCTTTGTATACTTAGATCGTGTACAAACTGCATGAAGCACACACAAACGAAGTGCACGGTAATTCCCGACCACCTCACACGAGAGATATTCCAAACAGCTAGTGCATGTATTCAGTGCAAAAAATTTACATGATTCGAATAAACAAATGTGCCTACAAGATGCCAATTTTTATTAACAGCTATGTAAATGGCATCTATTTTAAATCCAAACGACTGAAGAATGAGAATAAGCATGATTGGTTATCAGCTCAGCCCAGTTTTGGAAGCATTATCAATTCAATTTCTTACACATCCTAAATATTATCCCTAACTTATCAATAGGCCATAGAAAATTTCAAAAGTTTTAATCCAAAAGCTTCCCACAGGTTAACCACTAGAATAACATATGAAAATACGACGGGCGGTCATGAAGTCATTACAATCAACATGAGAGAGGGATCGCTTTTGAAAATGTGTGCTGCCACTGGGAAGCAACATCCCTCGAGTGCTGGAGGATACAAGGCAGCGTTTGGTGCAGTACCGCCAAATGCCACCAGAGCGTCAAAAGTAACATGGCGTAGCCCGTGCGAAAATTGGATGTGCGAGCTGTGATAAGGTCCTGCATTTGAAGGGGAGCAAGGCATTCATCCATAGTGATATGCCGATCGAAAAAAAATCGTTTGACTCAGCCTGACACATGTTTAAAAGCTTGGAAGCTGCAGGAACCTTATCACGGCTCATACCTCCAATTTTCTGACGGGCTGCACCATGTAGCTTTCAGTGCTCTGGTGGCCTTCAGCTGTATTACATCATACGCTGTTTTGTATAATACACAATTTTGCTGTAACATTTAATTATAGGTCTAATTGCATAATTTATTCTACTGTTGTAGGTTTTCTATTAATACCGTAATAATTAATTAATTTATTTATTTATTAATACTAAAGAAAAAAGAAAAAAAGAAAAGGAAGACCATGGATAATCGAGAGTTTAGTGTATATGAACAACCCAGAACACCAATTTCACTTTCAAAACTTTTTTTTTAATGTAGCCCAATTATTAATCACAATTAACACACATAGAACTCTTGCCCAAACTTTTTGTAGGAGATAGAGGGGATGTATATTGATATGTTTTGCCACTAAATCCATGGTGAAATGAAACTGTCTAACCATGGCACATTGAAAAATCACCTTGCAGGCTACAAATGAAGAGACAAGGTATTCAATTAATTTTATTTAACATGTAGCTTAAATCAACTGTTATCACAGTAAGTGTTCAAAATAACGACCACCTGACTCAATACAGGCCTCACATCACCGTAACATTGCACCATTCAAGCATTCAAAGATTCCAGGCATCCTCTGAACTTCTGTCGCAGCAGGTGCATGTGCCTCACAAGTTCATCCACTAATTCCACGGGGGTTTCAATACACTGCATTCTTCATCTGGTCCCACAGGAAGAAGTCCATGCATGTGAAGTCAGGTGATCGTAGTGGCCAGTTAATGGGACCTCCACGACCAATCCATCCGTTTGGAAATCCGAGATTCAGATATCACAAACCTCGAGGGTGAAATGTGGAGGAGCCCCATCATGCTGAAACAACATATCCTGCTAATCTGGTAAGCTCTGGTAAAACATTCTCCAAAAAAATTTCACTATTTTGGCAAGTGTGATAAGATTTTTTTTAGCCAATGTGGTTTTACTTTCAATGTGCCATTGTTGGACACAGTCATTTCCGACCATAGGTTTATTGGCAAAAAGTGTTTATATCCATCCCCTCTCTATCTCCCTGTTAAGTATGGAGACAAAGAGTTCCGAAATACCCTGTATAGAGATTGTAATTATGATGAGTAAAATTAATTTTAGAATAGAATTATTCACCTTTTGATTATTTGGTAATATCCTAGGGCTGCCACAAATTCATATATTGCTAGCATAGTCTCAGCTGACTTGGGGTTATCTTTTTCTTGCTCATCAAGGCTGAGGACTGATGTCACATTTTACTCACTCTCTCAATGCGTGAGCGCCACACGGCCGCAAATTACGACATGCAGAAACTCGCGATTTTGCCCCAGTTCATGTGCAGTTTGTCACTCTCACATCATTTTAAAAATCAATAAAACTCCATAACCTTAATAACCTCTTTAAAAATCAATAATCATGGTTTCCATTTCAGTAGACCAATTAATTTTTATCGAGGCAATTTGAAAAAGATTGCTTGCTGTTCGACACGCGGTGCCTTCGGATTGAAGCTAGCTAGTGCATGCACAACAGAAGTTGAATTTTCCCAACTTACGTGTTTGCGCTACCAAACAGGTTTTTTCAGCGATCATGCAGGATCAAGCATTGCTACCGCTTACGCTAGCTGCTGCTATCTCACCCACCAGCAAAAACTTGCACCCGAGCTCAAATGAATTTGCGGCCCTTAAAAATAATAAAAAAATATGGGCAAAACCCTTATTTTATAGTAAATTAATCTTTAAAAAATTAAATACACCTACGTGCTCTAAAACTACCATGTATCTAGTTAAGCAGCCCTTATCAATAATAACGCCCAAACAATGACCAAGTTAATGATTTAGCTATCATTCATGGCCATTTTGCATTTTGGCAACGAAAAGAAATTCCAGGAGTCTAAGGCTGGTGAGTAAGGAGGGTAATCTAGTATGGTAATCGAATTATGGTTCAGAAACTCGCAGACAGTCGCTGTTGAATGTGCAAGTGCACTGTCGTGTGAAAAGAGTACATCATTACCCTTCTCATTTAGGCCTACAAAAGAAGAAAATATTAATTGGCCGAAACTTCGAACTCGAAGACAAAAACCAAGATCCAAGAATAATCATTAACCAATAGCAACACATTGCTCAGCTAACTAAGGATTGGACAAATGACCAGATTTTCATGTTAATAAGTATAGCAGTCCAAGTATTCCTAAAGTATCCATCAACGATTGTCTGGATTGAAGAAAGTCATTGACAGTGGGTGGAGAAAAAAAAAGAAAGATAATAATCAAACCAGACATTAGAAAAAAAATTAAAAAAATGATTCATTAAACAGGCAAATAGATCTTTTGAATATTAAATTAAACTCTCCAAAAAGTGTAATTATTGTCATTGGTGGGAAGGGCAAAAATAAAGCAGCAGACAGTCGCCATCATTTTGTTTTTTAAAAACTGAAGTAGATGACCACAATGGAATTTGGTTCATAGGAACCGCTTAGATTCTATAAATGTTGGATGAATTAAGAAATCAAAAAGATTTCATACAGTAGTGGGGAGCAGAATAAGAAATCAAATTTATAATCAAACATACGAAAAGAAACTGCAAGAAGAATAAAATCCAAAGAAAACAAATTAAATTCATAAAGGCATTAAAAAATGGAGGGGGGGAGCTCGAAACCAAATGCAGTTTGAAAGAAAAAAATTAATTTAATTTGTACTGGTCAAATTCATTAATTTAATGATTTATTCCTAATAACTAAGAAAACAGAATTATAACAATCGTTCTTTTTAAAACAGTGACCCTTATATAACTTTCCAATGGAAAAAGGTGCCTATTTGAATGATGGATTTTTCTTTGAAGTTAAAAGCATGTACTATAAAATGTAACGTTTTCTGTATCATTCAGACACATGGGATCACATCTTTGATAATCATCATATGTTATATCAAGTTAAATCATCACTCTAATAAGTTGTCACAGAAGCCATCACTGTTATCTGTCCAATGAAAGCTGGAGTGGGCGTGTCTGGTTATACTTCCAATTTCAATTGTAAGACATTGTTGCAAAGTAAAATCAATAATATCTAACGACTGAAATTGGAAATTTAATTGGGCAAGCTTGCTCTTTATCAATCTCAAATGCATGTTCGTAAGTTTCATCGCTGAGAGTTTCTTATATATGTTTTTTAATTTTGGATTTTGGCTTAGATGGGCATATACAGAAAAAAAAAAAAATGATGAGAAGGTTATTCTCTCTATAATGTCAGATTATCATTGCCTTACACCTGCTAGGAAATTCTTTTGGAAAGTCAAGCAGTGCATCAATTTACAACACAATCAGTAACAGCAGCACCCACTAAATTATGGATAAGCAAATAATTTAGAGACGATTTGGAGACTTCTTTGCCACAATAAAATAATCACATTGGCCACCTTGTGAAATATGACCATTTATCAATCTTATTTACTGAACGACAATCAAAAGGTAGCCAAAATGCACAAAAGTTTTTTGGTGGAAAAAGTCTCCTGTTCATTTTTACAAAAATCAGTACATGTATTAGTTATAAAAAGTAATTACAACATCAAACCTTTTTAGTCATTAATTGTAATATTCTGCATATAATAATGAGACTACATATTTACTTAATAATTGGATCTCACTTTTCAATTCAAGTAAAACTTTAGATCTATAGATATTTAGATATACATCATAATCATAAATAAAAAAAAAAAAACAACTTTTAAATGGCTGATGGACAAAAAAACCACTTGCAGTTTATTAAAGAATAATTACTGTACTTGAATGAATAGAGCAATTTCTACAAGAGAAAGCTCATAATAGACGAATAAGAACAATCTCAACTAAATCTCTAACTCATTTAAATAAGTGACATCACCATTTGAGAAATTCCCTCATGTTTTTTTCTTCTTCACCCTTTCTTCCCTTGAGACAATTTTCCTCCTCCCTTATGAAACTTTAACAAAGCAATAACAAAAAAAGAACTAAATTTGCCTAATCTATTTTATGTTCATCTTCAAACAAAAAAACAACAAAACATTACCCCAACAGCAACATTTTCTTTATTTCATTGTTAGTTATGTAAAAACCTTTGCAATCAATAATAAAAAATGTACTTTTTTCATTAAATTGTTTTCATATAATATTGGATAAGAAAAAAAAAATGGAGGGGGAGGCAGTAATCCAGTCAATTTGTCATTTCGTTGGTTCCCAAGTGGTGCCTCCCTGAACTGCTTGTGCTGAGAACAAGACTACAGGCGTGGGAGTAAAAGATTCACTATAAAGGTCAAGCTGTAGGCTGTTAGTGTCAGATTCAGGCAAAATGTCACATACTCCCCCCAAATCAATGGCAAACTTCAAAGCACAGTCATTCGATAACTAGTATTTTGTGTGCATTCACTTAATGAAAGAAGCGGGAGGGAAAAAAAAAAGGCTTACGGGACAATTTTAAATTAACGTATCTCTTAAATGATCTGTTTTGGCAAGTTATGTTAAGATTACACAAGTAGGAAAAAACTTGCTAAATCAAACCCCTGTGAAAGATATTATTCATCGGAAACTGAGAGGAAAAAATAAAATAAAAAAAAACAACCCTAAATTGAAGAGACCGATCTGTTATGTCTAGAAATTATTAGTACTTACTTTCCACCCCCACAGAAACTCCGAAATTCAAATATTAAAAATCAATAAACTTTTTAAAATGAAATCCAATATTGAGGTCTCATTTGGATATGAAACATTACATAAACAATGTCGAATATTAATTACATCAGTTTTCAATGAAACATGTATGTTTACTGCTTGCATTAACAGAAAAGTGCTAACAAAGACGAATGGTTTACAGTCCAGTTAAATCTAAATCAGTCTAGGCCATGGAATTTTCTTTACTATTTTTATCTATTTAAATCTATGTCATTGATGGCACTTTATGAATTTTCAATAAAAATTCTTATTAAAATAAATATACCGCTAAACATTGTATAAAAATCATAAAAGCAATTGTTCCTGTAATGACATTTTAAAAAAAATGCAGCAAAAAACGACCATAAAAGCTTTTAACCTCATCTATAAACATTATACACATTTTTTAAAAAATGTTCCTTTTGCTCTGTTCTCTTGGTGCATCAAAAGAAACTTCTCATTTATTGAAAACTGTTGCTATTATTATAGTATTCGATAATGCTTATAAGCACCAATCTTTATACTGTCGCAAAAAAAACTGGATACGCCCAGTTAAATTCAGATTTCAATTATTAGACATTGTTGCAAAGGGAAATTAACAATGTCTAATAATTGAATGGGAAATTTAATTGGACACCCCCCCCCCCCCCCGTTTTTCTTTCATTGGACAGAGTATAATTAAAACTTGAAATTCTTGATAAAAGGCGAGTGATGTAATTTTTTTTTTTTTTTTTTTACATTATAGAGGAAACAGTTAACCTCTCAGTATCAGCATGAAAATTGAGAGGTTCTCTTCAAAAAACAATCCACCCACACCATGTTCTCTTGAATTAAAAAGCAGCAATGTCGTTTAGTCCACTATTTATTTTTTTATTTAATTTTCTGAATCTACCCCAATGTAATTTAACACGAAAATAAGAGCGATTTTAATGGAAACAAAAGGGAGCCTGTCATTGAATATAAAATGACATCATTTTCAAAAGTAAAGACATTACTGCATTCTATCAAGACTTTCAGCACATTGAGCATTAACTTTTTTTTTTTAAACTATTATAATGCTTGAATACCATATATCGCTTTATATTCCTAAAATTCTTGTTTTCAATTCTAACTTTGACACTCATAGATATAAATATTACTGTGATAAAATCTGATTCTGAAAAAAAGGAATTCAATTTAAAAGTTAAACTTTCTTGCTATGTCTAGCTACTAAATAGGAATTTTTGATAAATAAACAAAAAATAAAAAGGTAAAACCCAGAATTCTGATTTTATTTATCAAAATCAAAATGTTTCAGCTGTTCCATGTCAAGACATATATGTCAAATTCTATGCCTCCCACAGACTATATAAAAATGGCCAAACTTGGTTTGGGGCGAACTCAAAATTCTGAACTTATTACAGCATTTTCTCCAGATACTATGCTCGATATATAGTAATTAAGTAAATGTGTCCATTAAAAAAAAAAACTCAATTTATTAATCAACATTTTGACAGCGGTCGCTAAGTCAGTTGTTCCGTTACCAATTTTTTTTCGAATTTTTTTTATTCCGACTTCAGATTCAAATAGAGCATCAAAAAATAAGCAAAGTTAATAATATGCAAACATGTCCTATCTATTCGGGAACATGTGGACCTATAATAACGTTTACTTACTCTTTTGATGCTCCATTAGCATCTGAAGTCAAAATCAAAAAATTCGAAAAAATTGGCAATAGAACAACAGACTTCGCAAATCCAGTAACGAGGTTTTTAACGTCATTGAAAATATTTTACACTATAAAGCCGTATGGAAGAAATCAAGAACAAAATAATATCATAAACAAGGGTGTAATTTTTTTGCTCATCCATCTTTGAACTTACGATAAAAGGCAATTATAAAACATCAATCAAATCAAATATCCATAATTGATAACATTATTTTTAAGATTTTCTAATTAAGCTTCAGTAAGCCTCTTTTCTTGAAAATCTAAAAAAATAAACTAAAAACAAAAATCCATTCAAGAATAACAGCGAAATTTCCAAGTTGCCTTTCCCTTGCGTCAAAATAAATTTCATTACAGACTTTTTACTTTCAACTTTAAAATCAATTGTTCTTTCACGATTGCCTGATTGTTATGCATGCATTAATTAAAACATTAATTAAAAACTGCAATGTTTATTTTGAAAAATTAATTGTAAATGTATCAGCATTCACTATAAAACCAATAAATTTAAAAACAAATTATCACTTCATTTTTAAATTCGTTTAAACCATGGACACCACTAGTCACATTCTAAGATCTTAATGAGATGCGTTTTTATTTCATTCCTTTCAACATCATAATTTGCCTTCAAAGTTGATCATGCTGTAATGCCTTTTTAACATTATTTCCCGAATTGGATTTTTGCTGCTCATGTTTAGTTTTTTCCCTTCTGGTGTTCTTTCAGTTGTTTTCATACCTAAATCTGCCTTTTGGCATTTCCTTTACTGCTGATCTCTAGTTTCTCTTGAATTGAAAGCACTCAAAATAAGCACAATTATAAAGATGTCAATCAGTACTACCTTAAACAATCACATCAAATCCGAAAACCATCTATAAATAAATGTGAGAACCGAACTAAAAACAATTGTACTTCTTAGAAATAAAGACAAAGCCGTTTCTCCTTCCTGTAAAAGTGGAGTTATACAAGAATTAAAATAATACCAGATTTTATTTTATTAATTGAAAATTAATTCTAAAAGAATTTGAAAACCTTCAGAAAACTATTTTTTTATATCAAAACAGGCAGTCTTTTAGCAATAGCCGGAACGAATGTAATGATATACATCAACTAGTGTTACAATTTTTATAGCATTTTCTATTAGGAATTTGAATCACTTAAATAGAATTCCTGTCTGCACTGCACAAGGTTGAGTAGCCAACCTGATCCATATTAATGAACCTAGTGCACGTGCAGGCATGTGAAGCATAGCATCTCCTAAGGTCAAAGTCTGGCTCTCGTATACGGAATGAAGGAAGAAAGAAGAACATGATTTGCGTATAACTTAAAACACAATTGACACAAAATTACAAAAACTAGGTCTCTAAACCACACTTACCTATATTCTAATTGAAAGATTTTTATATAATTCAAAGAAAAATGCAATTGCAGAATAAGAAATATGTTTTTACATGGCCATCTATCCTCAGGCTAATCTTAAGGTCTACCCTGATCTATCCATAAAAAAAAACCCTAACGTAAACATGTTGTTAAAACATTTGCCAGTTATTTTTAAATCTAAAATGTTTTATCAATACTACATTAATAAACGAAATAATATTTTAATTTAAAGTAATATTTTTTCAGGCACGTAGATTTGAAAATCGATTGAAGATCTTCACCATTATATTTTTGAAAACACCCTATTTTAATTTTTAGAATAATTTTTTGTTTTTAATGGCAATGAATGAAACTGTAGGAAACTTTTTACTAATCATTAGGTATAACTTCACTTAAAAACTGATAAGAAAGAATATCATGCAATGAAGAAATAGTTACAGAGAAAAAAAAAAGCTGAAATGGAATCAAAGATGCTTTTGTTTATGCTCACATGAAAAATTCAATCCCCTTCATGAAATTCATCTGCTTTTCTCATGAAACTGATCTGTCTGGGATATCAACTAAAATTTAAAATTCAACAAAACCTGTTTTTGAAATTAAATTCAAATTTCTTACTGCATTTCAAATTTAAAACAAAATTTTTGAAATAGGGAGTTTAAAATTCCAATGTATCAACCATTTTGCTGGCCAGTGAAAATATAAGCTTGATTTGGAATGTTATATTTAAATTATCACTCTTTCAGCTTCCTCCCACAACATAAAACCCAGACAGAGTAAAAATAGCTTACATAATGATGGACAAATGTGAACAGGGGGAAAGAAAGCAATTAATGTTATTTAAATATCTCACCTCTTTCCAGGTGAGACTCATGAGGGCTACATGTGTTTAGAGTATCCTAAGATAACTACAGGGAACTATAAGGCACAGTTTTCAGATCATTAAGATTCAATGCAACTTCAAAAAAATATTCAATCTCTTAACATTCAACAAAATACAAGGTAAACACCAACAAAATAAAAAAAACCCATAGTATATTCTGCAAAGGATAGCACAGACACGTAGAAATGAAAAACATTGGCCCCTCCCTTCCATAGAATTTCACCCCGTTTCCCGACATTGCTCGCTCTCATTTTCCTTTTTTATATACAAGGACTGATGGTCGTTTTGACGATCTAGACCATTTCCAAAGTCAAGGAGTTACAAAGTTTTTTTGGTTTTTTTTTAAATTTAACTATATGGTATAATAACATGTTCACAACAATCTTGATAATTTTATGAAAGATGGTAACAATATAGTATAAAGCAGGAATTTTAAAGTTTTGAATAATAACTCGGCGTCAGATGTACTGTAGTTTATCTCGTCTCATCTTTCTATTCCTCTTTTACCTTTCTAGTCTTGAGCATGCTAAATAATCACTGGATCTACTGGAAATTTACCATAGCAAGGGATCAGCCTATGGAAGCATTGCTTGGTCTTCTAAACTTGTTAGCAAGAATAAAAAAAACAAAAACAAACATTTATGCCCTTGGCAGGATTCAAACCCACGACTTGTTGGTTTAAAGATAGAAAAGACTGTGCCCTAGAGCTCTTGGCTATCCAGATGATCCGAGTAGTTTGATTATTTAATAATAAATTTTCATTTTTCTTTTTTTGCTTTAAAAATTTTGAATTGTTGCGTTATGCTAATTTTGTTGTGGGCATCTCAAGTTTTTAGGATTTCAAAACTTTAAAATTCCTACCTTAATAGATTATAATGTTACATATTTTTCATAAAATTATCAAGATTGGTGTGAAGCCATTATTACACCATTGTTATATCATATTGTTAATGTTTAAAAACTTTATAATTCCTTGACTGCAAAGATCGCCAAAACAATCATCAGTTCTTATAATATAAAATTAAGTACTGCAAAAAAATAAATAAATAACAATAATAATAATACATGTAAAATAAAATCCCTCAGTTTTCAAATGAACAAAATTAATCTGGGATGAAATGACTGCTGTGACTAAATGATGCACTACTATTTAATGATATTCTAATGGAATAATCACTAATAAGCAATTTCTTAAATATGTTTTTAAAAAAATAAATTTTGATTTTAATATATTAAATATATTTATAAGGTTATATTTAACAATCACAGTCCTTGATTTAACTCTTGATAGGGAACTAAAGGCCTATGACGATGAGAAGCGACAACAATAAAGCAAAAACTGAAGCCATAAAAAGAAGTTATAGGTTATGAACAGAAACAATAGGTCTATTCCTGGCAAGAAATCACTAATTATGGTAGTTAATATTAATAGAAGGCAGCAAAGCAGAAACCACAATGCAAAGAGGAGAAATAGTAAAGTAGCCATCAACGCCTAATAATATCAGCCTTTCATAGAGGAACCTTTTATAGAGAAACTTGAATGCACGTGCTGGTGTCCCGCTAAGTTCCCCTTGAACGCCCGTGGCATTCCATCCCGTGACATTCCATTAGAATGATTCAATGGCCAATGCTCCTGGACAGTCAGTCAGCAAACCCTTCGGGGCAAAAGTCACTGGTCCCTCTTCATCCCTTTCCCTTTCTCCCTTCTTCAGCAACACTTTACTCTCAAGATTCAAAAGTATACTTCATTCAAAAGTAGAGAAATTATTTAAAAACTTTCCTTATTATTGCATTAAGGGTCAAAATTAAAAACTCTAGACAACACAGTCCGATTAATTAACAGCGAGTACGAGTAAAATGCTTATATTAAATACCAATGTTTCTACAAAACAAAATATTACACACATAAAATGGCTATCAATAACCAATGATTTGAGCCTGCCCAATTTAAAAGAAAATACACTGTGATCATAGGCCTACCTTTTAATAAGAGTTAATATCTTAATTAAAATTAGAGGCAGAAAAGATTAAGGATACAAAAAAGAATTTTTGGCAACAATTCTTAAAGGGGAAACAAAATTATTCAAATTATTACAAAGCACCTATGTTAACTATATCTAACTGAAAAATAACACTGATAAAATGAAATAAATTTTTTCCGAAATTTACAAGTTTATAAATTATGTAAGTGCTAATAATTGCAAAAGTTAAAGCTTTAAACTCATCCAAAATTCCATGAGATTTTCAGTCCAGCCCAATGAAATAAATTTTATCACACATCTTTCTTGATATATGCTTGTAAACAACTTTAAAAAAGTTATTCCCCCTCTCTTTTCTATTCCTCTTTTACTATAGGACTTATTTGGAATTTAGCCTAACAGGGGATCAACCTACTGAGGCTTTGCTTGGTCTTCCAAACTTCTTAGTAAAGGGACAAACACAAACATCATGCCTTCAGTGGGATTCGAACTCGTGACTCGATTTCGAGAGTGACAAGATCTGTATCTTAGCACTCTCAGCACAGCTGTAGTTATTACCTACTTTAAGAAACTAGTTTAGCATACTGTTGTCAGTATCTTGTCAATTTTTTTTAAATTAATAATAGCCATGATAAAGTGTCTTGAGCACAATGCAAGAACATAAATTATATTATATGCATACTAGTTTAAAAAAATGAAATAATTTCTCATGACATACATTAATTTTTGAGTAATTGCAAAGGTCCAATTGAATAGTGACTTTTCCATTGAATTTTCATAAAAAGAAAGGAAGCATTCATACACATTTAAAGATAACAGATAAAAATAAATGAACCATTTATTAATCCTATAATTGAACTCCATGTATTAGCCTAATCATAAGTATTTTAATACATGCAAGAGCAATTATTATGCATTCTCCTTTTTTCTATTTCAGTTAACTTAAGAAAACAAAAGCCCAATTTGGATGGAGAAGACATGAATTACCCAAGAAAATTCCATAAGAAAATATTGTATAAAATAGCTAAACATTCTTCTCTCTTTTCACAAATAGCACATTCCTGTGAGGGACTGATAAGAAGAGTGCTGTCACACAAAATTGCTTAGTGCAATGGGAAATCATACAGGAAATCTAAATAAATCTAATAATTTCCTTCAATACAGTAGCAATAATGATAAGCATTCACAAACAATACTTAGCACTATGATATACTAATAAAACAAAGGGGAAAGGTAAGTTTTAAAACCATTATGGTGATGAGAAAGTGGTTCATTTGTCAAATTCTATCATCATCCAAAACCAGTGAAATAAAATGTTAAGCTTAAAAATCTATCTGGAATAACCTAGACATATTAGACAGATGGGCATTGCAATGTTCTGATCAACAACTTCATGCAAGAAACAAGAAACCCTAAGAGTTAAAAACAAATGTGTTTTGTTGAAAGTGATTGTTTCCTATTGGACTATCCCATCCTTTATATTCTTAAACATCCTCATTATTGTCTAAGAATGGATTGACATTTTATGTACTGTATCAAAATAAGCTGAATGATTGCAACAATGTTGCTGAAATGTATATTCTGACTTTTGTGATTTATTCTTTGTTTAAGTTATTCTGTTTTTATTTTCTTAAAATACTGATTGTATTATCACAGGCTGGATGTTGTGGATAAAGAGCTTTAAACAGGCAAACCTTTTAATGATTTATTATTTATTTTATTGTGTATTGTATCTACATGTTTTTTAATATATAATTTATTCATATAAGAGAATGCTGATTTGAATTACAATTAAATGAAATTTTGTGCATCTTGACAATAGATAGGCATTTATGGTATTTATGGTAATATCCACAATGCTCTTTAGTTAAAGCCAAAATAACCAAATACTATTTAGTTTTCCCCTTTCATAAACATACACACAGAAATAGTTGTTTAAATTCAGTTAAAGTCATCATTTTTAAGGGAAACTGAAAACAAATGATACAGTTTAGTGTATACTGAAGCTATAAATTCAATTTAATAACTTGCATGTTTAAAATCATAAGATATTTCCCCCGTGTTTAAACATTGTAATTATTTATTACTAATAAACATAATCTACAGAGTGAACAAAAAAACAAACAAAAAAACTATGTTAGGTAGATAAATACGGTTTTTGTATTATGATCTCAACCTCAAAAAGTTTTTAAACTGCTGGTACAGTATAAGCCGAAGTGATGTAGGTGGTGCTGATATCGGTCATATTGAAAACAGAGTCTATGAGAGAGAGCTCAATGAGTTCTGAGTACTAACTATGGGTTATCTATTAACAGGATGGTACCAACAGTGGGCATTATCGGTTCCAATGGTTTGGAAGAGATGGTCCTACAGCATGGCCCCCATGTTCTCCGGACATAACACCTTAGATTTTTTCCTATGGGAATAGGTTAAGGATAAACTGCTTGCGACACACAGACCCCAATGTGAACTCATTAAAGGCAAGAATAATGGATGAGATATTGACAGTAATAAAATTTGACATGGTGACAAATGCGTGGAGAGAAATTGAATATCGTCTAGATGTTCATAGAGCTATGAAAGGTGTCGCACATGTTGAAGTGTACTAACGATGCGAGGAAAACCTTTTTGAAATGAAGATCACAATACAATATACCATATGTATCTGACATAGTTTATTCTTTTGGTATTAATTTTCTTTAACAGGTATGTTGTGCTATTCAGATGTTGTTCCTCAGTGTTTAGCCCCAACTGAAGATCTCAGAAAGAGAAGAGATTTCAACTCAAAATAAAGTTTTTGGCAGTTTTTTTCACGCAAAAAGCACACAAAAGTGCTGTTTTCCTTAATTGTTCATCTACTACATGTGTTTATGATCCCAACATGATCAGCAATGATACTCAAGTATGATGTGCTATTCAGACGTTGTTTCACAACTAAGTACAGCTGAAACTATACTTATTTATCTACTTTTTCACAAAGGCACTTTACACACTTATCCCAATGCTGCACCAGTTTCATAGAACCGTCGATTGTAAATACAGCCAATGGTCTACAGTAGATTTGAAGGAGAAACTTTGAATTTTTTGCAAACCGGAAAATAAGGATGTTTCCACACCATGCTTGCAGTTTCAGGCTCAGGTGTGGAGTGCAACACATTACCGTAATTATGCTCACTCTGTACATTAGCTTTTATTAATATTTAGATAGAGTAATTGATGAGAAATTAGGGGCATTTGAAAATAATTCAAAAAGCATTCAGTTTTCACAATAAATTACCACACCAAACAGCTTTGATGTCAAAGTATATTCAAAACTATAGAATAGAAAATTATATTAAGAACACCCTTTTCTTAATACGTGTATTCATTTAGAATAAGTTGTAAACATTTTCATAAATATTTATAAGGTATTTCTTCAAACCACTTCTTTCATATATAGATAAGCAATATATAACCATTTCTTCTCTCTAATAAACCATTGTGTTATGTTTTACATCCGATATAAACTGAGCCATGCTGAAAATGTTAATAATTATGGTAATAATTTTAATTAAATATTGGTTGAGATTATCAGTAAATTTAGTTATGTTACTTTGATAAAAATAGACAAATTTATAAATTACAAAATCCCTCTCTCTTATTAGAGCTTGAAATTTAATTTAAAAGGAAGAATGTTGATAAAATTTGTTTTCATAAAACAAGGATAACAATAACAATAATCATTTTTATCCCATATCTTTGAAGGAGACCATATGAAAATATATAAAATATACAAAATAATGTGCATGTCTATATTCTAGATTCATGCACAACTTTTGTATCTATTCTAGATCCACTTCTACATTTCTTCTTTGAAATATCACAATAAGAAATTCAAATATAATCCAAGACCATGGTGATAATTTCTGGAAACACAAAGACAAACCATAACAGAGAACTCTCCCTCATTCTTGGGTCCCTCCCTTTTTTGTATTTTTTTGAAGGTCATAATGTGTGCTTCCTGTACCAATATACCAGGTGACCCCTATGACCCACATGGAGATCGACACAAATACCTTTCTTTCTGCCCACTCTGCGCCTTCCAACAAGATGAACTCGTGCAGGTCAACACACTTTTATTATGGGGAAGGAATGCAGGAAAGAAGGAGAAATGGGAGGGAAGGCACAAGCTGAAGATCATGAAGTCGATAGAAAAAGAGAGGAGATGCTGCTCCAGGCAAAAGTAATATTTGAAATATCTCCTGAATTCTGAAGCTTAACAAAAAAGTGAATTCATATTCCACTGCGTATTTTGTCAAAAATGAAGTTACAACATCTAAATATCTTTTGAGCATCACAATATACAAAGGATATGATTATGAACAACATAAAAATTCAGGGAGTTTATAAAATTATTCTTGCTCCCTTTTTTTTTTATTTTTCCTACTATTGATTTATTTCTGGCTCAATTTAATATCAACTTATTGCATTAAATAAGAAGCAATTTTCATTCCTTGCCACAATCTTTCAAAGAGTACAGACAATCATCTATTCATATTGTTAGGTTTTTCAAATCAGTATAACAGCCTTTTCTGCATATAAAATATATAGGACCATAACAAAAAAAAAAAAGCTGTCTGGATTTTGGCATCCAGAGAAAAAAACCCCAAAAAAAACCACCACAATTAAAAGCATTCATTAACAGTCACATCAATTATCAATTAAGACATTTATGAATCCTTAAAGTAAATCTGAACATGTCAACAGAATATTCTTTATAATCAGTTTAACTATTTCCTATATAGCTGTTTCAAGCATGTAAATTTTTTTCCCCTATCTCTCCCTCCCTCTCATCTCTTTTTTTATACTTTATTTTTTTTTGGTAAACTATTCGAAATTTTCCTGCTCAGAGAGATAAATGTCAAGTTTAAGGAAATTTAGATTTTTAGAATTCTCGATGCATTCCAAAATGTAACAAGATTTTAATGTAAAACAAATAATTTTAAATCAGCTATCATTGACACTACATTTTAAAAGTGAAATTCAAAATTAATCTGCACAATTAAAATAAATTTTTCAAAACAATTATCCATTTTAAATAAAAAGCAGGAAAAAAAAAAAAAGAAAAACAAACAAAAACTGTCAGTAAGCTCCTCCATATTTTATAAATTACAATGCATCTTAATAGGCAATGCTCCTCCTCCACTAGGTTAATGGCATTACTAATACAGAGGAAAACTTTTCTAAGGAGAAAAAATAACGTTTTGTTCTTGAATTGTATAAAAGGTTTACCACTCAAACAATTATCCACATGCAACAACAGTGAACTACTCATACAATTTAAACTCGAATTAAATTAAAGGCAAACGGAAGGCTAAAATAAACGAGTTTTCGTATTTCAACTATTTCGTGAAAATTCTATCTCATTTCTTTCATGCACTTAAATATATTAATTATAACAGTTTATAAAACGTAACTGGAAAATAGGCCTAGTAGGTTTTTTTTCACACCATACCTCCAGATATTAATAAAAAATTGTGAAAAATAATAAACGAAATTCCACAGCCTGAACTATAAACTTTTGCTCATAGGGTCTCCATGTTTGATACTGACAGCTTCCATATCCACTATGACTCAGTGGTGATAGCATGGGGACAGTAACTAGAAGATCCCTGGTTCGAGCCCAGGCCGTGGAATTTTCTTTACTATTTTTCGTTAGTTATTAATTATGACTTATCTGCACCCCCCCCCTTTTTTTTTTGTATTTTTTCTATGTTTCACTATCATGTAAATAGTGTATTTAAATCAAATAAATTAAAAAAATAAAACTCATAAAAAGTATTGTTTACCCACACGATTATTTTGATAAATCAACAGCTTATGCATTATTCCTGACCCTTTTTCATAACCGTTTTTCCATATTTGGATAAGTTTTAATGTTGTAATCTGCTGGCATCACAATGTTTTCAAAATTATATCATCACAAGTTGAAAGATTTGACCAATGTTTAATAAAAAAACAAAAGTTAATAAAACACAAACATACAGCTCAAAACCATCTTCAGAGACTAGGGTAGGTAACAAAATAAAATTTGAAATCAAACAGAACTAAATTTTTTTCAGGGACTTGGGATTGAACCAGGAACACCAGCATGCATCAGTAAAAAATTTTAAGGCCACCCTTACATGTAAATTAACAAAAAACTGACTCGAATTATCTGATGTAACTGACATGGTTGAAAGTGAAAAGTGAAAACTTATTGCCAGCACAAATAAAGCAATAAAACTAAATATTTTCTGAAACATTGAATATGAATGATACTTGAACCATGTGATAATAAGATATTGCTGGGGGAAAAAAAATTTAGAATGGTGGATAACAGAGCTCTATTTATTAAAAAATAAAATAAAATAAAATAAAATAAAATAAAATAAAATAAAAAAAAAAAAATAATAATAGTTGGAATTCAATGTTCAAAGAAAAGAAAAACTAAATCTGTCCTTCAAAACCAAATTGAAAAAATGAAATGGCAGCCTGGTTGAAAATAGAAAAATAATAAAAGCATCTCTAATAAAATCACTTTAAACTACTTCCTCTCTCTCTATTTTGCAAATGTTTTAGCAATTTCCCCAAATTCAGGGAAAAAATGAGAAACATCCTATCAAAATCATATTTAAAAAGAGCTTGCGGGGTCATACAACTATAATAACTATAGATTTGTTCCTGATAAAATATACACTCACCCAACTGAAACGGCCAATTTTAATAAAGGCTTTTCCTAAAGGGTTCAATTGAATTACAGGGTTAATTCCATTCTCTCAATTCCATCTCATCATTTCCCTTTTTTCCTATTCTTCCTTTGGCTAGCTTCGTTTTTATTGAAGTTCTCAATATTTTATAGTCAAATAAGAGAACTCGGAAAGAGGAGGGGGGGAGAAGGGATTTAAAAAAAAAAATAAAACTTATTAAAAAAAATTTCTAAATAGCTATTAGAGTGCAAAATACTCTTAAGTTAGGCAGTCATGCAGACATGAATTTTAACCCTTTGAACTCTGATGGCGTCAGCCAGGCGCACTTGTAACACCCAAAGGCCCCGCACCAAAGTTGAAGTTGACCCTCAAAATCGTCTTTGCCTTCTTGTTATTATGACTAGAGTCAAAACTTTTTAAATGGATATTGATCTTTTAGATGATCGTTTAATTGTCAATTGGTATTAATAACTGCATTTCTAACCATTAAATGCCATTTCATTTTAATAAAAAAAAAAAAAATCATTAATCTTTACAACACTGAATTTCCTATGTTTTTACAATAATAATAAATAGCTTACTTTTGATTTTAAGTTCTCTTTAAAATTCCTTTTGTAAATAACAAAAGATAACACGATTATTTATTAAAAAAAACAAAAAAACAACAAAAACACCACAGTTATACAATTTTATATAACAATGGTATAAGAATAACTGAATAAATTCTTTAAGTAACAATTTGTCTATTGTTAAGCAGATTTATAAATCTCTAGGGTACCAGATCTTGTCAAACAGACAACCTTCAAATAGGAAACAAAGGAATTTCTCATCTAAACAAGACTTTAAAAAAATACTAGGCCTCCTAACATGCAATAATTAACACGAAGAATCAACTTAATACTTTAAAGTACTCGCAAAAAGGTGTCGTTGTGCTTAAATATAAAATAAAATAAAATAACCATGCTATTCTTAAAAAAAAAAATGAATAAAATAAATAGAAGCAAAATTAGGGAAATATACAAAGTGAGTGCAAAATATAAAGATTTATTCCGTAAACATCAAAAGCGTTTTTCTCACTCTCCTGCCTCTATGAAGACTGGAGCCTAACATATTTAAATTAAGTGAAGTAGTTCTTTTAAATCTAATAAATACAGAACCTCTCTTTAAATTCTGATTCAAGGGAAAACAAAAACAGAAAGAGTTATGTCGATAAACGAAGGACAACTATAACTGACTCAGAACTATAATTATGGGATTTATGAAGGCCACCTCTGTAAAAGCAAAGATAGCATTGTAGCCATCTGTCAGAAGTTAAAGGACACAATAATCATCATCATCATCATCATTATCATTCAAAAAACACAGCAAAGAGGAAAAACAAGTCTTTAAGGAGAAGGAGAAGCAAGCTGTGTGAAAAATTTAGTTTGCTTAGATCTATAGTTTGACTGTAAAAGAAATGCGCATTCATAATGAACGAAAAAATATATAAAAAGACTTTCAAATAACAAATATTTGATTAACAATAGATATACAGTGTTACTTTATTTTTTAAGTGTTGATGGTAAATTTAAATATTCTTGGAAAAGCAATTGATAAATGTTACACTTAGATAATTGTTTGCTACTCCTGCTGCTGACTTAATATGCAGCTGGAATATTATATTGCAACATTTTTATGATTTATGGTTCACTTTCATTCATTCATTCAAAACATGTTGTCAATATTTTGTCTATGAAGGCTGTACACGGAACATAATTTATCTTGTCTTTAGAAGCTCAAAATTAATTTATGGATTTTTTTTTTTTTTTTTAATCTAATAAATAGGATCATTATATTTCAATAATCACTCGACAAAGAAATATTAGGTTTCAAGTCAGCTAAAATGAACCAACATTTTCTACTCCGCTGTAAAAATCGGAAATTCGATAGATGAATGAATGAAGTAGAGATGCAGAGAAAAGTCTAGAATTGCAAACACTAAATGACAGCAAGCAGACTATTCTGTATGTGGAGTATTTCCGGTCAATTTAATCCAATCACAATTGACCACGTGACAAAAAGTCAGAGGCAGGAAGGCATCCTGATCCCATGACTTAGGGCGGCATCACAGTTAAAGGTCTCAAAAAGGACTCTCGCGCTGGCTCGGTAGAGCTGAATTTGAGCGCGAGTCCTTTTCCAGAGTCCTTTCGCATCACAGTTCCCCTACAGGCACCAGCTCAAGTGAACCACGGCGCCAGCGAGATGTGAGACGGAAGTGACGCAATTTTGTAGGCGTGTTCTCTGGAAACCTTTGCGTAGTCATAGCAACGGTGACAGGTCCGAGATTCACATATGCTGGACATGTGGTTTTTATGTAACCTTCACGGAGGAATGTAAAAAATTTTTTAAAAAAGTTGTTTTTGAAGTTATTCTGCTTAGGAAATCGAAATTTTAACAGATTTAAAAACTATTTTTCCTTAATTAATTACAGTAATAATTCGTATATTAAATCTGTAGATATATAAACTGAAGTACTATATTAAGATATAGTATTGGATACAATATTATACATTAATACAAGCAAAATCTCTTACTCTACAATATATATAATGAAAATATGGAAAGGCAAATGCAATTTCGAAAACGATTTCATTGTATGTTGTGGAAAAAGAAATTTTGTTTGTCTTATTTTACAATATTATAAGTTATCGTATGAGTTATATCCAAAATTATTTGATAATATAGTACTTGAATTACGTGATGACTAACTATTTCATTATTCTTTATTTAAATCAGTTTATCCCTCTGAACGCATGTACGTTTCTTATTAATAAACTGTCGGTAAATCAAATTTTATAAGAAACCATAGGACTTTATTTTTAGGTTTAACCCCTGTCAAATTTCTTATTTTTTCTTTATTATAAAATAGGCTTTTTAAATTCCAATTCCAAAATTTTTAAATGATCATACTTAATTAGATAGAGATATAACAAAGTCATCTATTTTTTTCTTAAATTTTTATAAAAGCTTGTGAAATTGTTATCGGGGACAATATTCTTGGTTTAATTTTTTTTCCTATCATAATTCCAACATTAGGGAAACCAGTAAATTTATGTTCAGATTTATATAAAAATCCTTAAGTTAAAATAATTTATATTTGGAATTGTGTGGATCAGAGGTAAAACATCGTTTCCTTGAGAAATGCTTTATAAACGGAGTGGAATTTTGCACACTACTTATAATAAATTATTTATTTATTTATTATTTAAATATCAAATTACATTTTGTTATTTTCTAAAAAATATATATATATACAATAATAATAATACTTATAAAATATTTCAATTCTGCTTATAATTCAATAATGTACTTAAGTTGCAGCCTGCGTTAGTTTTCACTTTATTGCATTTACGTATGACCTTCTAGCGCTATTTAGTACATTTATTGGTATTATTATTATTATTATTATTATTATTATTATTATTAACAATGATTATGTTTATTTCTTATTTATGTAATAATTTTTTTTGCGTTTCATTTTTGTAATAAAAACTGTAATACACGAAAGAAACTGCGAGAGCCAATATATAGCGAAGCAAGGAGAGAAGAGCAAACATGCTGGGGGAGGGGGTGAGAATCGACACGCAATGACAGTATGTACTGATCCCGTACATTTGAAGGAAATGTGGCGTTTCTTTAATTTAAGATGATCAGCGTCATTCATAAAAATGCTTCATTCATCTTTTTTAGAATGAAGCATTTTTACCTGTTGCGAAGAAGCGCATCACCACGAGAAACTGCAGTAGCGGCGGCAGAGCGCCGCCTCCTCGAGGGCAATGCAAGTCGGCGAATATTTCCCCCATTACGAGCATCACCGTATTTTTCACCAAACGGTATCGCATACGAAAACTATAATCATCGTATTCTTCAATTGGATTTGATCGGTCTCGAATTCTACGATCACACAGGAATTCTAAAGTGTTCATCACACGCGTGACTCGTTCGATATTTTCATACGCCGCCATGTTGAAGGACTCTAGAAAGGACTCTACTCGCTAAGCCACCTCGTTCGCGGCTCACATCCGGCGAGTCCATTCGCCCTCTGTTGACGCGCTTACGACCAACTGTGATTCCTTTTTGAGACCTTTTCATAGACTCGGGCGTTTTGAGACCTTTTCAAGAGACTCAAGGCGCACGTTATACCCAACTGTGATGCGGGCCTTAGAGTGTGTGACTCATTGCCATTTGCCGTTCTTGATGCAGCCTCTGCTAAGTCCAGTAAATCTCTAAAGTTATCTTTGGTTATTGTTATCTCGAACATGATAGGAATACTTTTTTTGTTAAATGTATTTTGTATTTTCTTTCTTATCTGCCATTTATTAACTAGGTAATTTAATTAAATGGCCACAAAAACAAACAAGCAAAATGCAATCGATCCCGAGATTGGAAATAACTGATTAATTACATTCTTTAAATCCAATGACACACAATCAAGACATCCTGAAAACTCGATAAGTTTCAAAGTGCAACTGACTCTGCTCATACAAATATTAAAAAAAAAATAAATTAAAGAATGAAAGCATCTAATAGATTTTTAAATGAAAAGCTTAAAAACAAACTGAAAAGACACGATAATAATAATAAAGCACTCATGTCCCAGTCAAAATTGTCTTGCATGTTTCCACTTCATTCATTATTTGCTTTGATTTTTCAAAAGGGGATAACAGCTTATCCATATCAACAGATGCCAATCAAGGGCACGAATTCTGTCTAATTGAAGCTTCTCCCACGCCCATCAGCAAACTATCACAACAGATCTGTAGCGTCAGAACAAATCGCTGCAAATGATCTTCATTCAATTAGGGTACTAGAGAAAGGAAGCAATAGAACCAAAGGGGAGGGGGATTAAAAACTCAATACAAAAATCATTACATATATTAATCAGCTTCCTTCTAAACGAGCCTTTTAAGCTTACGTTTAACCAAAATAATGAAACTTCCCATTCCATTACAAATAAAAATGACAAAATTTGATTCTTAAAGAAAACATTTAAAACTGACAAACAGGAAAGGATTAATAACCATTTGTCAAATTACTCTGTGAATTAAAAGTTACTAACATTCTCCGAGGAAAAAAAAAACTTTTGAAGATCAAATTAATGTCCTATCAAGTAAAGAGAGAGCTCTGATAGAGAATATTATCTTTTTCATTCCATTTTTCTCAACTTGGCTTTTCTCCTCGAGGCAAAGATCATTAGTTTTCTTCAAATGCTTATAAGAAATTATATAAATTAAAATCTCGTGCATACATCTTAAACCATTCAAAACCTACTGAGCAACAATAGATATGAATACAATCTGGTATCCGCATGAAGAATCAAGTAAAACAAATTTCTTTTTACCACAACAAATAGACTCATCTGTGTACATCATTTTTATTTTATACATCATAGCAATCAACTGAAATTTAATATAGAAATAATCTTAATTATGCACAATACAACACCAATAATGTCGGAATAATATAGCTTAGCCGTTAAGAGCAAATCATATCATTTTCACACTCTACCAATACTATCACCCCATCTAATCAACCATCTGCTTAGGTATAGAAAGCTAAAACACGTGATTGCAATTATTTAAATGTCAAAATCCACACAGGCAAACCCTCTCTAGCTTTCGAGATAAGGTTTGATCTAATAATAATAACAGTTTACAGGCTACACTCACTAGCTTCTTCGAGGAGAGAATGCAATCAATTATCAAAATCGTGTTCAACATAACTCAATTATACCTATACAGCTCGTCGTCACGGCTGCGGTCGAAGAACTGCAACGACAATTCTCAGGTTGAATCGAATCTCGGTGAGGCAAGGACTAGTGGTTTTGATTAGGGCTGTAGGAAACCATGCATGTAAACATCAATTTGATGAGCACAATTTAAAAAAAAATGAAATTGTATTTTGTGCAAAGCAGATAGGGAAGAAGAGAGATAGAGGGAGAGAGAGAGTACATGATTTGAAAGAAAGAAAGAAGAATTGATAATCTCAGCAGTGCACGTATTCTTCTTGTTCCCTGAAAATCGAGATGCTTTTTAAGGTGATGCTTACTATCTAAGGTGTAAAAAAACTCCTTACTAATATGGCTTTTCAGGGACATGGGCGTGGGATAACACAATAATACAATACAGAATAAAATTGGAGGTGATGATAGATAAATCTTCCTCTCTCT
This sequence comes from Rhysida immarginata, assembly GCA_023313115.1. Taxonomy (NCBI): domain Eukaryota; kingdom Metazoa; phylum Arthropoda; class Chilopoda; order Scolopendromorpha; family Scolopendridae; genus Rhysida; species Rhysida immarginata. The sequence goes on along the minus strand of JAHWFO010047174.1, from coordinate 1,131,371 downwards.
CTTACCGTGCAGGGTGCAGGGATGAGCAGCTAGCACATCCTGGAGGCCGACGCAGAACTCCGTGTAGAACTCGGCCCCTCCGGAGTAGACTCCCTCTGAACAGCCACTGCCGTCGTAGAACCCGGCAACCATGGCCGTCAACATTTAGGCGAACTGGGTGGGTGGCTGCGATTTTCGAGTGGCACACAAACAAATAGCAATCACAAAACAAAGTAAACACACAATCGTGGGTAGAAAAAAAAATAAAAAAAAGTTCCCAAATCACTACTGCAACATTAAGAGGCAGTGACTGCGTGGCCAGAAAGAAGATGAGGTTCCACAGAAAAAAAAAATAATAACTTCGTTTGTTCTAACGAGGTCAAGATGACAACGTTGACGCAGGGAAATGTCGAGTAAAAAGAAAATTCTTTTTCTTAACCAAATCGTTTTATCTGCGAAGATACACTTTTGACTTCTATCGTATACGATAATAATTAAATAGCTCCAATTGGTTTCGAAATCCAATTCTCGGTATGAGTGACACTGGGTTCAAGTTTGACGTACGTAGATTCATATAAAAATATATTCGTATGTATATATAGGTATATGTATATAGATAACTATTAAAACAACTTAAAAACAAACAAACAAAACAACACTTTGGAATCTTCTTCACATTCAATGTATAAAACGCGTGTAATACAGTAGAAAGTCGTCTTTGCTCAATGTAATGCTTCTTTAGAAGTTTGTTTTTTTCCCCCTATAAATCCTAACTTACTGGCATCCTCCTCCACTTGTAGTTTGGGTCATCATTTTTGGCAGTGAAGATCTTGTATTTTTCTTGTTCAGTAATAATAATAACAACAACAACAACGATTAACATTGACGGGGAAGCATATAGAAAACTGGTGGCTGATCGTCGTGGGAATGTTTTGCGGGCGACACCCGCAAAGGCAGCCGGCGGCCGTTAGAAAGAAATGGGAGGAGTAGAGGTTAATAAAAAATTAAAAAAAAATAATAATAATATGGGAAATGGTGGGTGGGCTCAGAAAAACAAAACAAAAACAAAAAAAATGGAAGAAGAAGGATAAGAAAATTCCGATCGGTTGCTAGCTCGCTTCGGGCGACACAGTGAGGCTACGTCTACGTCGTCTTCGGCAACCCGACGACGGCTGCGGCTGCTTCTGATGATGACGATGATGGTGGTGGTGGTTCGTCCTCATGCAAAGAGCGGTCACCATTAGAAGAGCAAGAAAAAGAAGAGAACAGAGGCAAACCCTGCTTCGATCTTATCCTTTCCGAAATAAATGGGCCAGTAGACGATCGTGATGATGATGATGACGATGATGCTGTTAACGGGACTTGTAACACGAGAGAGACGCAATCGACCAAGTGAGCGGCGGCGACACTCAGTTGACTTTTCTTAATTCCTCTTTTTTTTTTTCCTCCTTCTTAAATCAAGCGACCTTTGCACCGCCTACTAAACCTAGACACTCTCCGTAGGCGTCATAGCAAAAAATAAAAAAATAAAAAATCCAGAGAAACTAATGGGGGAGGAGGACGGAGCTGGAAATTCGATAAATCGAAACCGCCAAATTAAGACGCAGTTCCAGCACAGCACAGCAGATCTCAATGAGTAAACGCACTTCTCAGCATAAAGATCCAAACAGTAAAAACGAGACGAAAATCAGCAGGAAACTACTTCAACAGTGATCACACAACGTCAAATAGCAGAGAGCAGATTCAGTGATGGAATGTAGGCAGATGATCACACCACATTAAATTCCGACGCACAAACACAGACCCGAAAATCAAAAACAATAATAATAAAAAAAGGCAAAAAAAAAAAGGCAAAAAAAAAAAAAAAAAAAGCAAGCGTATATCTTCTTTAAAAAAAAAAAAAATTAAATAACGATCTTCATCATCGAAATCCAAAGTTTAGCATCAGTTTTCTCACTTTTAGCATCCACTTTTACTATTTTAAGTAATGTTTTACCATGACCGCCACTCGAGGCGTAGCTGTTAAGAGAGGGAGAGGGGGGAGCAGAGCGCCAGTCTTTTTTCCCCGTCTCTCACTCTATTCTCCAGGCGGTTGCTAGAGAGTGACGTGCGTTCCTTTTTACCACCTAGCAACCACCACGGCCGTCGACCAAATGCGCACCAAGCCAGATCTTCCGACGACAATAGAAGCGGAGAATGAGCGCAAAACAGAAGAGGGAAAAAAAGGAGCGGGCCAGAGAGAGAGAGAGAAGAAACAACGCCACCCCTCGCACTCCAATGGAACTGCTCTAGGCTTGAGCGCCTCAACGGTGTCAATGGCCAAGGACTCGCGTGACGTCACTGCCACTTGGGTTGTTGTATGTATCCCAACGGCTTCGTTTCCACCCGACTCTAGTCGCTTACAAAATTTCTTGGCGTCAATCAGCCAACGCAAGGACAAACGTTCAAAGACAACGCTTCGATTGTACTCAAATGCATAAATTAGCCAAAAATTTATTTTACTTTAAAAAAAAAAACAACCCAAATCCAAGCAAGAACGAGAAAGGAAAAAAAAAAAAAAAGCGGAAGATCTTGAGAGAGCATAAAACCTCTTATTACATTTCCCCTTAAGCCCCAAATAAATAATAATGGAAAATAAAAAAAAAGGAGAATAAAAAAGAAAAAAAGATCCATAAACGCGTTATAACTTTTAAGTTTATTTCCAACTTTCAAAACAAAATGAAAATAAATAAATTACTTCCTATAGTTTAATGAGGTAAAAAAAAAAAAAAAAAGCGATAGATCTGAAATCGCCAGTTCAAATCCAGGCACGAATGACGTAAATTTTTTTTTCGTTTTTATAATTTTTAAAATATTTTTCGTCACCTGATATCATGTTACAATATATATTTCCGAATTTTGAGATTCTATTTATGTTTTGGTTTTTTTTTGCCGCCCCCCCCCCCCATCACCCGAATCCCCCTCTAAACTTACATACTCAAGTTTCATCTATTATTAATTAAAAAAAAAAAAAATTGTAGCACTGTTTGTGTATGGCAACAGTGAACTAACTCAACAATATTCGGTCCAACAATATTTCGTAAATTATTTACTTTGAATGGATGCCAATACTAAAATTGAAAAACAATATTGACAGTTCGGTTAAAGCCAAATAAATAATGGCTGCTTGCTAAATTAGATGAAGGGGTAATAATTTTCCAAAAATTATCGTACATGTATTTAATTTTCATGTATTACAAAAATTAAGATTTTGAAAATATACAATAAATATGAAGATATGAATTATTTATTTATTTATTTAAAATTGTAAGCAACAAGCTGAGTGCCCAGTAACAGCTTACAACTGAGCAATTACAATGAAAGAGAGAAATTAAAGTAAAATTATAAATTATAAAAAAAATGAAAATATCAATATGAAAAAAATTGTAATCAAAGAAAAATAATTAAGAATTAGAGAATGAGTGAAATATTTTCTGTAGCAATTTTTTTGAAATGATTCTAATTCATTGCATTGATATCAATCAGATTGGATATAAGCATATAATATTACATAATTTAAACATTCTATAGAAGGGTAAACTATTTACAATTGTTTTCTTTAGTAAAGGTAAATAAAAAATTTCATTGTTTCAGAAATTGAGCATGTAATTGGACATAATTAGGAAATTTAGATGAGTAAATGATATTATGATAAAGCTTAAATAAATAGCAAATATCAAATATAAACCTTCTCTTAGATAATTTATCACATGTAAAATATTTTAGAAGTATTAGTTATATACATATGATGATTATTATTATTATTATTATTATTATTATTATTATTATTATTATTTAAAAATATAGGATGAAAGAGTTTGAAAAGATTACGCAAGAAATTTGTTTGTACTTTTTCTAAACTTAATTGCAATATAACAGGAGATGGAGACCAAATGATGGAGGCATACTCTAATATTGGTCTTACCAAGACATTAAAAAGAAACACTGAAAAGTTAATTTTACTAAAGCCCATTTGGGTGCATTTCGGTGAAAATCATGAAAGTTTGGCAAAAAGTGTGCACGAAAGCTTAGAGAATTTCTAATGATAAAATATGTAGTTTGGTAAGCTTTAGTTGTAATAAAATTAATATGGTCATTGAAAAGATAGTTTTGAGTTGGATGTGACTCCTACATCTTTAGTATTTGATTTTCGTTGTAGAAGAGTGTTATTTAAAATATATCATAAGTATGAACAGTTTTTTTTAAGTGAATAAGTTATACAGTGACATTTATCATTTACTGACATTATATTTTCGCTACACCATGATTCAATCGATTGAAGATCAAGTTATAATTCTTGAGAGTCAAAAGAAGTACTACTCATAATTTTGCCTATTTTAATGTCATTTGCAAAAACGAATAATTGGTAATAATTAGGTGATAATACTAAATTAATATTAAACAATAAATTAATTCCCCCCGAGTATAGGAAAGTATCGGAAGCTCTAACTTCATCTATTTTTACCCCCCAAAAATTTCATTTTCTCAAACGTAGTACAGAAAAATATCTGTATATTTTAAAAAATATAAAAGAGAAATATCTTCTTTCCCTTCTCATCATTTCTGATTGAATGATATATCACATGCTACAGGTTGTCATAGTTGTAAAGACCAAGTAACCACCACCCTCACAACTCCAACCCCAGTGGGTCAATCAAAACCAAATTAAATAACAAAGTAGGACATGCCTATGTTAAGCTAGTTCTGAGTTTTAACCTTTTATATCAAAAAATGTGCAAAATATGAAGGAGACAGACAGACAGAAGGATATTGTAAAACCAATAAGTGCTTAATTCTTCCACTATTTAATAAATTGCATAAAAAAAATTGATGTAACGATAGAAAATCCTAACTGTAACAATTTCCTTAACACATCTCAATATTTTGTTACACTCAAAATCTTAAACTTTGGTTTCTAATTAACCATCCTAAAATTTAGTTCCTAATCTCTTGATAATGCCATCAGGCAAAACATGTAAGAAGATATTCCAATTGATTATATATTAATTAATTTTTAAAAAATGATAACTCCATGTTAATTCAAAAAACCGTTTTTAATATTAATTTTTTTTTTATTCTATTTTTTTTGTTCTATTTTTTTTATTTTTTTGAATTAAAATGGAGTTATCATTTTTTTTTTAAATTAATTATACAGAATTCAACTCCTACTCTTATATATGATTATATATTAAATTAGTTTTACTGAAACCAGCATTTAATTATTTAATTTTCAATTATTTTCAATGTTTGAACATAAAAACTTATTGGAGTAATAATTTTGAAGCAGATGGTTGGTGGGTAAATTCAAATAAACGAGGAATTTATTTTCCTGAATGGGAAGGAACTTGTAATAATAAATAACAAAAACTGAAAGTAGTTTTCAAGTTCACACTAGCCAAATTTTGGAGTCCTTGATGTTCTGGCCTCAGATGATGTTATCCAATACTTATGTGGAGATTTCATTGATGATTTCCTTTTCAAACACTACTCAAACACTTTTCATGAATTTTGGACTGACTTTTGATTTATTCAAAATAGATTTTGGAATTAGATGGCAAAAAAATTCTTATAGGAAAAAAAAAAAAAGGTTTTCAGGCGATGTCTTCCCCTATCTTCAAAATTCATGAAACGTCTTCGAAAAGTAATCATAGAAATCATCATGGAACTCATCAGTGAAATCTCCACATCAATGTTGGATATTATCATCTGAGCCAACGTCAAGGACTCCAAAAATTTGACTACTGTGAATTTGAAAAGTGGCTTTCAATAATTATTTATTCAAGTTTTTAACCTCATTAAAGTAATAGGAAGTTTTATTTATTCAATTCAAGTATAACTTACAAAAATACTTCCACAAGTGAAATTATAAATTTCAAAATAAATGTCTTCTTCACTTGTAAACTTTTACACAAGAAAAAGAACACCCAAAAGTCTTTCTCATTCCCTTAAACAACCGAGTGTAATACGATGCTTTTGCTTTGAAAACTGGTTCAATGCTAACGGAATTGCTTCTAGAACAGCGCAAAGGAATGAAGATAATTTCTTTTTCTTTAATTAAAAAAAAAAATATTAACACGTGGCCAAAGTGCAGAAAAACATTCAAAATATTTTAATCGTTCTAACATCCGCATCAATGGTAAACCCAGATGGTGGAGGAAAAGAAATGCATTCAAACTACGCTTCAAAAAAAAAAAAAAAAAAAAAAAAATGGTACCCAGCAATAGCAGCCGTTATGAAGAACTTAAATAAGCGAGACAAGAAAATGCTTAAAAATAAACTCAAATATTAAACTTTTAATTTAATGTCAAAGAAAGCTCAAAATTGCAACTTTCATCATAAAACATTTTTATCCTCTCCCATACACGTTTTTCCTCAATAGAATTATTTCTAATTGCAGGAAACGTACTTGTAAAAAAAAAATAAATTGATGTAATCTTTTTTCTTTCACATACGAGAAATACAAGCATTGTGATGATAAAAATCTCTTATTGTCACTTATGACTTCATTATAAATCCCGATGCAATCAAATGACTTCCACTTTACGCACTTAACTAATTACTGCTTCGATGTAGAGTTTGTGAAAATCGCTGAAGTAATTAAGGTACACACCTCACACAACTAAACTGGTTTAGCTATTATCAACAGTTTTCTATTAAACATTTTCTACAAAATTCTCACATAAATAAATTTCCAAATTCTGCAAATAACCAAATAAATGGAACAGAAAATTCACCCATGTTCACTTAAATTGGACCCCAAATATTCAACCTTATCATTAAAATAATTAGAAAACTGTTATGAATAATCACTGATAAATTAAGATTAATTTGGTGAAAGATGGTCAAAACGTATATCCAGAAAATAAAATGCCAACATGAACAAGAGGTTTGTTCCCCCTTATTACATTATAATGCTTTGAGCCAAGACCAAACTGGGACAGAAAATTTACAATCTCATTAAGCAAAGAGTGTAAATTCTATAAAGACGCAGTTAATGGTCATAAGAATCTTGTTATGCTTTCTTTATCAAATAATGGGATCCATGCTTATTGAATCAAAAAACACACTAGGCAAACATTATAATAATGACCAGCTCCTGTTAAAGCACTTTATCTTTAGATCATTATCAAGGTATCACTTCTTGACCAAGGTATTGCAATGCATTTGCAATTTGTACAAATAAATTACAAATAATAATCGAGCTCCGATGATGAATGACTTCGAAATGCACCACTTACCCAAGTAAAATTAAGTGTTACTTACAGCCCCTTTGTGTTTATTTATTACAAATAACACTATTTATTGAAAACAACAAACCATTCTTGTTATATTATTTCAATAGTAATGTAACATTATAAATCTTCTATTTGAAAACAATATCATTTGTCAGTCCTGCCAATAAGTTTTCAATTCCTAACTAAATCTAAATCGCACATAAATAATCAAGATACCTTGTCCAAGGTAGAATTCAAAGGAACTAAGAAAACATTCCATCTCAGGCAGGTTGAAATGAAATAAATAAGTCTAAATGTAAAAAATATTAAGAGAACACTTTTAAATTTCAGTCTTATTTTATTAGTCATCGATTTATTTTAGAATATTTTGATAATTATTAACATACATAATATCACATTCAATGCAATATGAAAGCTTTAAAATTTCTACAGCGATTTAAATGATTTTAAAATTTTCAATGTAAGAATCCTTTCACTAAAAAACATCCAAAAGAAAGAAAGAAAACATTGCCTATTAACAATCTAGATGCCCTGCTTGGTGTAATATGAGGAACAGAAGTTTTCAAAATATGCCTGTTACAAAGACTCTTTGGACATATGTATGTACAGGTTTCGTGTTCCAGTTTGGCAACACATTCTTCAGTAGTCACCTTAGTTTTGCATCCTCTTGAACCAAAGGATGCACTGATATTATTTTTGATAATGGTGATACTTTCATAGCATTCTGAGTTAGTGCATGGAATTTTGTTCCACTTGTCAACCTTGTCGAGGCAATATGACTCTCCTTCACATGAAACACATTCGAAACTCATCAGCGAAATTGGTAGTGATAATAAAAAGAAAAACCGAAGAAAATATTTCTTATCTGCGAATTTGGAAGATATCATGTTTTGTATGTATGTAAATAGAATTTATATAATTTCTTATATTAGAATGAAGTTAAAATACTTCTCAAATGTTCTGCCGTTTTGATTAAATATTATTATAAGTCAGCAGTCACGATGATCCTAACAAGGTAACCAATAAAAGAAAGAAAGGACTGATCCTATTGTGAACTCCTTGTCAAAATGATCAAAGGACAATTCCTCTTAAAGCACGTATTATCAGCCCTAAATGCTGAAGAGAGCATATTTGAAATGCCATCTCTGTCTCTTTATCTTCATTGACCTCCTGATTCTTTCCCTTACCAATCTAAATTATCACCACGGACTAAGGTGAACTTAAATTTCATAGTTTTTAAACCGAAGTTTTATCAAATCGATTTTTATCAGATTTTTAGCAAGAATGTGGGAAAATGTTCAAATAAGCTGAATCCACAAAATGTAGATCAAATAGAGATGCATGCACTGTATTATTATAAATTATAAACTGACAATAAAGAGAAACAGCAGAAGATAAAAATGCATCAGCCCATTTCTGTTTCAATGATTTCTCTGTAGAAAGAAGGGCTTATCTGCATAAAATATTATAGAAGACAGGAATTCCTCATCCATGAGAAAATGCCACAGTTAAAAATTCTCATACAAGCATTGCACTGTTCTTGGGCCAGGAGCTAGCTTCCTATTTGGCTCTTTAAGGATGAGGGTGTGCTAACAATTGCAAAAATGTGTCTCCCATGTGAAATATTTCCGTTTCTTAATTGTCCAGTCTTTAAATAAAATTCCTATATGAATAAAAACTACATTTTGGAGATCTTTTGCTATTTTCCAAGCCAGAACATGATAACGATTACAAACATGATAAAGTAATGTAATATATAATGCTCCAATATCATCTTCACAGGTTCATGATTAAAATTTGATGAAAATGTTGATGCTATAAAGCTATTATAATAAGCATTCCACATTAAAAATATATGAAGAACAACAGAGGAAAATAATGTTTTAAATGAACTAAACTACATTAAGGGAATAAAAGAAATCTTCAGGAACAAGATACGAGAAAAAATAAAATAAACTCTTAGCTTTATAAATATTTAGTAAAACAAACACACAAAACATCATAGTCAGAAGTCTTAAAGAATCTATATTGTATTTGCTTTAGCTTTTTTAGATAAAAAAAAATCAATCAAACAGTTTGTAGAATGAAATACTACAATCTATAAACTGCAATCCTTTATAATAGCAGAATAAAAATTGCTCCGAAAATGAACCTATGATGAGTCTGAAAATGTTTATCTTCTTGACCAACAATGATGAAATTCACCTGGAGTTTATCATCACTAGTTTATTTTCATTTTGGAGAAATCTCAGGGGGGAAGGGGGGGGGGGGGAGAAATCTCAACAATCTATTACATCAGGAGGGAGACTCTCCCAAGGCATTGTCTGAAGAGTAGAAAGCCAGACACATTAAAATGATTCAACAAATGCAATACCTATTAATGTGAAAATATTAATTCATAACCGCAATTTAATAATGCAAGAGAAAATTGTTTTTAAGAAATATTTCTGGAGATATGTACACAATTATTTTTAGAAGTATTTACAAAATTTATTATTTTGGATAATTAAATTTTAGATTATCTTTTATAAGTTAAAAAAAACAATTTTGTTTCAAGTTTTTTATACAAAATATTTAAAGATTAATTATCATCCTTAAATAATTTTATGTAATTACTTTTTGGGGGGCAAAAACTAAATCCTTCTATCGTAATCCTCAGCAATTTCAATATAACGGTTGAAATATAATGTATACTGCGTTCTCCCCCGAAAATTTTATCACGCGAGTGGAAAGATAAAATAGTCAGGTAGACAAAAAATTAAAAAAAAATAAAACATTATGCAGTGTTGTGCAATTTTTCATGTATTCAAGTATTCAGCTCGGCAGTCACCCAAATCAGCTGGGTGTTGCACTTCTTCAAAAGGGCCTGGAGAGAACCTTATATATATGCTGTAGACATTCTGTCTGTTTAACTTGACATGGTTAAAATATGTAATGAGAAGATTGTTATACACTCCATCTAATCCTATAATTCTTAAAACTATTATATACAGGGTGTTTCAAAATTATGTACAATAAATTTAGTGACATATTCTTCAGGTCAAAATAAGACGAAAATGTTCTATAGCACTTTGTCTGGAAACCATTTGTTTGCGAGTAATCCAATATCATACAGTAGGGAAGCACGGTAGTTAGCGGACGATATTTTAGCTGTTCCAGCGTTTCGACCCAACACTAGGTTGAGTGGTCTGTTCCATTTAAACCTACTTCAGGGTTGTTCCATTAGTTGTGTACGGTTGTTTCCATTACTGTAGTTTCACTACTGTACATCCACTAGGAATATCAATTTCAGAACGTTTGCGTGCTTTGACATACGCATTACGATTTACGCATGTACACGTATTCCAGTGCAGAATACACTGACATGCACCTAATGTATGGTCTTGCGGACGGAAATGCTGTGGAAGCAAGAAGACTCTACCAAGAACGCTTTCCGAATAGACGTTTGCCAAATAACCGAACATTTGTATCTGTCGACAGACATTTGAAGGAGCGTGGTTCCTTTGGCCGTCAAACAGGACAAGGGCGGCCTGTAGCACATTCTCCGGAATGTGATAATTGACATCATACATGATGAACCACAGACAAGCACCCGTCGTATTTCTTCCATGGTACACATTCCGCATTCATCTGTTTGGCGCATTCTTCACCGTCAGCTTTTGCATCCATACCACCTGCAACTGGTTCAGGCACTGAACCCAACGGACTATCCACACCGACAACGATTTTGCCAATGGATACAATGTCGTCATGCTGCAGACCCTAGTTGCCTCAGCCAGATACTTTTCACGGACGAAGCAACCTTCACCCGGACAGGAATCGTAAATTTTCACAACCAGCACCATTGGGCAGATGCTAACCCGCATGTTACCAGAGCTCGAGCGCATCAAGAGCGTTTCTCCGTGAACATTTGGTGTGGAATTGTCGGAAATAACTTAATTGGCCCTTATGTGTTGCCGCCACGATTGACTGGGCGAACGTATCTTTTGTTTCTGCAGAATGCATTGCCAGAATTACTGGAAGATGTTCCTCTTTTGATAAGATCTAATATGTGGTTCATGCATGATGGCGCTCCAGCACATTTCAGCCATGTTGTGCGAGCACACCTTAATGCTGCATACACGAATCGGTGGATAGGTCGAGGTGGACCGGTAGCCTGGCCTGCAAGATCACCCGACCTTAATCCCTTGGACTTTTTTCTGTGGGGTCATGTGAAAACGATCGTCTACAGCACAGAAGTTCCTAACATTATGGATCTGCGACAACGAATTGAAAATGCATGCCAAACCGTTCGTAATGCTGGCGACGAACTCTTCCATGACATCAGACGGTCGCTCATGCAACGAGCCGAAGTGTGCGTGCGAGCTGGTGGCGGGCACTTTGAACAATTCCTGTAATTTGGAGCCACGGGTTTAGTTGGCTGTATCGTGTAAATAAATCGTTTCCAGACAAAGTGCTATAGAACATTTTCGTCTTCTTTTGACCTGAAGAATATGTCACTAAATTTATTGTACATAATTTTGAAATTTATATAATAGCACACATACCCCCTCCCCCAGAAAAAAATTATATTTCATCCAATATGTTTATTTTTTCATTTCGTTTTTAAAACAATCTTTTAATAGGGGGATAAAAGCTGTATGGTGGTCATGTATGGTATTATTATTGTTTAAATTGAAGATTTTTATTTCGTATCAGAATTTATATACTTGTCTGTTTGAATTTATCTAAAAAAAAAAGGGTTACCATGTTCTTACTAGATAAATTTCTAATTTTGTTCCTTGCAATAGGTCTGAATAAAAGCATAGTTCAATACAGTTAGGCTGGCCAAGTGTCCGGTTTTTGAGGCACCTGTCCGTTTTTTTTCTCTCTGTCCGTTTTTCTCTTCAAATGTCCGTTTTTTTGGGTCAAATCTCAAATTTGGCAGTTTTTTTTTTGTTTTTTTTTTTTGTTTGTTTAACAACTTTCGATTTAAATTCCGGCGTTTTTTTTGTTTCCATTATTAAACCAATCCGAGCTTTCAGATTATTAAACGTCTTTTCGTGTGTATGCCTTTTCATTGACCGCTACATTTAACCCATTCTAATTTCGACCAATCCCATGTGGCCTTACCCTTGCCGTTTCTGCATATAAAGAAGTTCTCGTTCGTAGGATCTCATAGCAAACCTTCTAAACTTATTAAAACTGTTTCAATACTGTATTTCTATTCCTGTTTCGAACGCAGGGGTTGAGAGGGTTTTCAGTGTTATGAACTGTGTGTGTGGAGCGATGAGAGAAATAGATTATCTGGAGTCAGTCAGAAGAGAACTCTGTATTGCCTTCAATATACCCTATGCTTGTACAGACATACAGAACATTTTTCTACAAAACAAGACCTTTTAAGAGCAGTCCAATCTGATGGGAAGTACAGGCCAATGAGTTCATAACTTTTTGTATATTGATTTATTTTTCATTTTATTATTATTGTAAAGAAATAAAAATATAAAAAACATTTTTTATGATTGATTTTAACCTGAATTATAGGAATAATTTTTTTTTCGTAATAATATTGATCCCACTAATAAATAGATAAATTTAAAATAAAATCTAGGGGATTTTGTGTCCTCCATCTGTCTGGTTTTTTAAAATGGGATCAGCTGGCCACCCCAAATACAGTCAACCTCCTATAATGGACACTCTCAATAGTGGACAGAAATTTTGTTACCAAAAAAATTCTACTAACACAATGGTTTAATATCCTCTGAATAATGGACACTCTTAACAATGCACATGGAAAGTTATATTCAAAACCATTCCATAGTAGCAATACCTCTCACAAATAGACAGAGACAAATATGTTAGTCTTTTCCATGTGCTTAAATAAAGAAAAAGAATGTTTAAGTGCCAGAAAGTCCACACTTCCAATAATGAACACAAAAATTTTCCCCAAAGTGTCCATTATTCAGAAGTTTGATTGTACAAACAAAATATAGTCTCTATTTCTAGTCTATATTTTTTTGTAAATATCTAACTCTAAAAAATTACATTTTAAATCAGACTTTTCATTGTATGAAAATTTTCATTTCTTATATTTTAAATAGGCACTGATATGTTAATTACATGTTTAAAGTATCTTAGAAATATCTTGTTTTAATCTTAGAAAAATAGAATAAATATTAGAACAGTAATATTAGGGCAGATCTACATTTTGAGCGTTTAAAAAAAATCATTGCATTATTTTTCCCTTAAGTTTTTAAAAAAAAAAAAAAAATTAAACAGATGACATATACTGATAAGTTTTCATACACAAAATTAAGTTCAACAATTTCTAAAAATTGTACATCTTTTTCATTAGCATTTTATTTATCTTTAACTTAACTTATCCTTATTCACACTTAAATTTTCCCTTTTAATAATGTTTATCTTTTGCAATCCATTTTATGATCTTCGTTCCAAGTTAGCAAAGTCAATTAGAACATCCATAAAAAAAGGTGATGAATACGCTATGACATCTCTTTATGTTCTCACAGCTAGAATAAAAAAAATAACACCATCTCCTTCAACAATAAAAATTATCCCAATAATAAGTTTATGCTTAGTTACTGTTCCTTTAAAATGGTATGAATATTTTGAAGTATTCCCAGTAATTCTTAAAAGCACTATCTATGTTCTCAGATTACATGGATGAGACACAGGAAAGGATAGGGCAGAAACAAGGGAGAGGGGGGAGGGTTCAGAAAGGACAAGGAGTGACAATCTTTCCAGGAAGGATGATTAGCATGATGCGGAATGTTCCTTGATTGCAGATCCCACACAGGAGGTGGTGAGTAGAGTCTCCTCTTCTACAAAGCCCTAAGGGGAGTCAGCCTGTTGGCCCACCTCTGTTTGCCTCTGCTCAATCCCCTTGCTCTACATCCTCTAAGAACTCAGCCCAAATTTATTCTTGCGAGCTGAAATTCAAAATAAACTTTTTAGCCCCGACACCAAACAAACGGTGGGAGTTTTCAAAGAATGGGGAAAACTAGTGCTCAGAAAATGTGCAGGAAATGATTAGATACGGAAATTATTAATAAACACTTAGAAGCTGCATGTATTGTAAAATAACTGGAACAGATGAGAGATACAGAGCTAAAGGAAGAAAAAAAATAAAATAAAAAGCCTCCCTCTCATCTCCTTTGACAAAATAAGAGGAAAGAAATACAGGACACAAATGAGTTAAATGATTACATCCGGAAATTCTGTAAATAACATGTCCATTGCAAAATTGTGCCCCTCCCCCCACCTTTCTTTTCCTCATTGCAGGTGTTTTCTTCATCCCCAGGTAGAGGAAATTCCACCTATTCACCTGTATGGAGACTCCTTTTGTTGAGGTTAATCAAAACAAATAATTAGCAGTAAATTTTCTAGATGAAGTCCAATTGGGAAATAACACTACAGTAATTGGTAAATGGCAGATAAGGAAATCCATTTTTGTAAAATTATTGATGAACTTGAAGATGAATATGCTTTCAACCACAGTTAGTAGACTTAACCGACAACTAAAAGTATATTTTGCTTATCATTCATTATTCAATGCAATTAATTTAAAACAATTACAGTGGGTGCCATTTAATGTAATCATGGTTAATATTATCAATCAGTTATTGTTATCATTTTTTGTGCAGAACGGAACTGTTATACACAAATACATTAAAAACCCGTCGTTTATTATAATCAAAACTTCGGATGGAGTTTTCAAATTTTAACCGAAGTTACCTCAAAACTTCGGATGGAGTTTTCAAATTTTAACCGAAGTTACCTTTTACGTAGAATTTCTACATCCAAAGACCCAAATCCTGGAACCAGTCTAAAATATCAAGTACAGGCCTCTATTTAATATTAGCATTATGAACTGCACTGTCCTTCTTGAAGTTGATAAAGGCCTTGCAGTACGTAGTGCGAAAGAAATCACACACAATTCCAACCAGTTTCACTGTTTATTCCTGGCTTTATGACTTCTATTTAAGCAAGTATAACCAATTATAGAGCCAAAGCATCATGCATTTCTTTTATTTATTTAATTATTTTACTGACTTTATAAATGGGGAATCGTTGTGCCTTGTGGTAGCATTATTGTGTATGGGGAAAACATTTTCATACCACCAATTAATTCCCATATACCTGGAAAACGTTCCTTCAATACTTGGTAAAAATCTTTGTGCACGATTTTAAAAATTCTTGGCACGCACATGAAATCGGTATGATTCTGAAGAATATATTTAAAAATTATTGATGAAATAGGAAAAAAAAATCCACAGCATGGATTTGAACCAGGAACTAGGTAAGCATGCTGACACCCTAACCAATTGAGCCACTGAAAGCTCAATAGATCAGACTGGTTAGAGCAGTTACCTAGTTTTTAAGGTTGAGATTATCTTTTGTAATGGCGTAATATTCATTAAAAAATAACTCAAGGATATCCTTGAGGATTTATCCTATGCCATATACCAACGCAATTAGGTGAAAGTTCCTGGTTCGAGTCTAGGATGTGGAATTTCCTTTCTTATTTTCATCAATAATTTAAACATCTGGGGTATGGCATAGGATAACCCTCATAGACCATTTTTGAGTTATGTTTCAAACTGTTTATATTGAATTTACATAAGTACTGTAACAGAGTGAAGAGATATTTTTCCCACCACGAACTGAAATCGCAAAGCGCTTGCTATTTTGTGAAAAGGTGTTCATCACTTTGCACACAAGGTTTTTTTGTTTAATTCTTCATTAATCCTTGTTTAAGTTTGTATTAGTCTTGATTACACTACTGTAGCAAGCACTTTATAGTCTTGTAAAGTTCCGATGACGCCTTTTTATTTCAACTTGGTTACTGTTATCATTTGGCTATTGTTATCAATTTGGCTTGGTCCCAAAGTGACTACATTAAGCAGGGCCCACTGTATTTTATTTTACCAGCCAATAAATCTTTAAATTTGAAGGAAATTTTATTTTATTTTACAAACTGAACACATTCTTGTCCCAAATAATTTTACAGTACAATTGCCTTTGCATTTCCCCATCAAGTTGCAATTAACATTAATATTTTTAATATCATAAAATGCGAGATAACAACGATGCACATAAATTCATGCTAGGAAATGTTATTAACACAGATCTTGAAAATGCAAAAGACATTTGAAAAGTAAAAAAGTAGTCTTTTAATTTGTGGAGTCACTCCCTTTGCATGGCTAACAGGATGTGAGTAAGATAATTGCAAGAACATTAATGTGCTTGTAACAGGGATGTAAATCGATAGCAATTGTCTTGTAACATTCCATTAGCATTGGGTATGCTCCATTAGAGTTTAAAATATTACAAGTTAAATTTAATATCCATACATTAAAAGACGACAATGAAGACAATTTTGGACATGTACACCACAAACATTTAAATATTTCATTCATTTCAAAATAATTGTGGGAAAATGAGTGCCCATTAATTTTTATCCTTACAACATTTGAAGCCTATAATAAAGAGGTTGCAAACTGGACACCGCTGTGTTAAAGGATTTTCAAGCTAGGAACGTACTAGAATAACACTCTAACAAGCAAAAACAAAGAGCAATGATGCACATTGTCGGAATGAATTATATATCAAATTTTAAAACTGAACTTAAATTTCAAACTCACAAGCACAGCTTTAAGGTTCAGTAACCTCAACCATTTCACCCCTAATCACCAAATCCATCTTCCATAAATTTTACAAGTTTACACAGACTTTAGGAAACTGTCACTCCATTATGTTATAACCACCGCATTTTAGTAATGATCAAAAGAAGAAAAAAAAACACTATTTCCTTCGATAACGAATAAGCACATGAAAACCATTGTTACTGTTATAGTATATTAACAAGAGAGGGAAAACAACAACAAACAAAAAAACAACCTCCTTCAGTCTCATCAATGGAGATCTGGAGGTGGGTGTAAACTGAGAGGTGTGCCCTGCCAACGACACTGTTCCAACTTCCTGTCACATGCGGTCAACCAACGTGAAATCGAGCGCAATGCCACAAGCCTTCCTCTCTCTCTCTCTCTCAGTTTAATTCCGTCGCGTGCACAGTTGGAAAGAAACGAGGTCTCTGCCTGCCAGTGACAACGCCCCCGAGCACTGAATAAAATGCCTGTGGTCGTCACGGAGGGAGACAGGCCAGAGGGCATCCTTGTGCGCTTTCAATGGAGCTTCGTTTTAGGAACCGTGGGAATGTCTGAAATATCTTTTTGCTCTTGCTCCAACACTCTTATTTTGGATAATGGAGGAAAAGAGTTTAAAGTTCAAAGAAATTTCATCTAACATCTATAACATTTCATCTATTCTATAACAAATCAACACAATACACATATATATTCATCTGCTATTCCTGTACAACAAGAATGACAAAAATTAATAACGTAGTATTTTACTTCCATCTTCTCAAGGCCAAAGGAAGAAGTCAAATGAATTTTTTATTAAAAACCCTTCATATTTACCTTTATTGTTAATTTCAAAATTTTCTCCAATTCCATTATATAAAAATCTCTGATGATAATCTTAGTATCGAAACACGTAAGGCAATAAAATATATTTCATATTCCTGCTACATATTTATTTCAATTATAATACCCTTTGACACAAACATTAAATAAATATAGTTTTAATTTCGCTGGCAATAGCTAATCCACTGCTTCTTAATCATTCCGATTGTGAAAATCTAAGAAATTTAAAGGCATTCTGACAGAAAACAGGTTGGCGTGGAGCTTTTTGTGAATTTCTCAGTAAATAAGTCAAAAATAAAATTAAAAAATTCCATCATTATTAATAACACAGATAAGATATTTCACATAAGTGATAAGCGATAGCTAATATAATTAAATTATTAAAAAAAATAATAAATGCAAATAAAAATACCAAGTCGGGAGATTATCAATAACAGATCAAAGATGGCAAAAAAAAAAAAAAAAAAATTGATCTGGAGAGGAGATAAGAGAATCCCAGACAAGAGACAATAACGAAATTTAATTACAATTGAGCTAAGAGAATCCCAAGTCAGATTTAAAAATATTCCAAATAAATATCAATTAAGAAATTCCAAATTTATATGCTTAACTTAATTAAGTCACTTTTTTTTATTTGTTTGGCCTTTCTCTCAAGCAGAGTGTTTGGCAAAATAGCTTCCGCATTTTCTCACTAACCCCACTCCTTTATTTTTCCATTCACCTATGTTTATCAAAGAACCATGCAATGGACCTTTCATAGAGCGATAATCTGCTTGATTCTTGAACTAATGCCATTCATTCTCAAATTTAAACATTCCAAGTTACACAAAATATTCAAATTCAAGACTACAATTCAATTAAAGCTTAAAGAAATTTCTTAAAAAAGCTAAATAGGCATTAAAAATTGATATAGATTAAACTACAGCTGCTCAACTTTTAAATCGCTGTATTAAGAGTAATAAATGATGAAATGATTCTCATAACCTTTGGCTGTGTACATCAGATATATTCACCCTAATTTCATTATCTTTAAATGATGAAAGCAGATCACACCCCACAGCCTTTAAAAAAGTTATGCTAAGAGAAGTGGGTAGCTTCATCACATCAGGAATGACCATAAAATTTAATTATGCAGAGAAAGGGTTAAGGAGATCAACATATGGCATCAACAGGTGAATATGTCTGTCTCTAAAGATGGATGCTCTAGGACATAAGCTGCAGATCCTGTTGTGAGAGGAAGATGATATAATGAAAAAGAAGGACATGTTCTATAGTAAAAAAGTTAGATCCATTTCTTTAAGGTGTTTACCTTAACTCCTAGAATATTTCTTTGACATTGCCAATCCACAAACCCTTGAAGAAAGATATCCAAAGTGATCCAGGGTATTATTTACTAGAGAGCATCATAAACCATTTTATCAGTAGTGAACTCTCCACAAAAATTAAGCAAAAACTGTGGAATGGAACAACCAAAATCGGAGGGAACCTCTAATCAAATCTCCTTGTGGATTAGAGATTCCCTCCGAATTTGGTTTAATAGTGAACTCTGCAAGTTTCTACATTCTGCAGCTTTAATTTTAGGTCTATAAAATAAAAAAATGCCTTTTTGTTTCCTGCAACTACATAACTTTTTTATCTTGATAAACCCTAAAATAAGAATATCAATGGTTAATGGATCAACTATTATGACTTTATATAAGTAACTGGACTGCATTTATGATCCTAATAAGCAGAGTGCTTCAAAATGTGTTGTCCGACAACAGGAAAGAATTCTCACACAATAAATATCTTAAGAACAAAGTAAAAATTGCTTTGTCCCGAGTACACAAAATGTACATGAAGAGAGCGTAGCCCTCGAAATGTACATCTGAGTCTTTATTAAAAATGTTTTTGTGGATTAGTGTTTTCAGTTTTTATTCCTTTAGACAAAATGTATCGAGATAAAATATGACACAGAATTTTAACACGTGAGAAAAGAAGCTAAAAATGAAATGCAGCAATAATAAGATACAACAATATGTAATGAATGGATAGAGAAACTATTAAAATGCAAAAAAAAAAGATTATATGCAACAATATACAACCACTTGTTTGTCAATTTTTTGTTTTAATTTTTTTTAATGCCATTATAAATCCAAAAAACTTTCACATATGGTAAGAAATTTTTGAAACTGAAAATACATAGTTCCAAAAATCACTACCAAGGGAATATCAAACAGGAGCCAATATGGTATTAAAAAACCCCAATCTCTCTATTTAAGTACCAAGGGTGATTCTTTCGACAGTTCGTTGGAGAAACTACTGCATCTCTAAACTACATTTTGGTCTTAAATGAAAGATCTTAGTCTGTAGATTTGTCAAAGTTAGTTTTTTGTCTCCATAATTATATTAATTAGCAGTAATTTACAATTCAAAATTGCTTACATTGCCAAACAATCCTCTCCACAATGATGTCACAATCAACAACTTTGCTTGCATTGATGATCAAATTAACAACAATTACATAAACAATTAACAACAATAACAATAAACAACAAAACAGGCAAATGGGTTTTTAATTAAAGAGATGGAGATGGGTTGTTCACCATCAAATTTTGACAGGATCCATCTAGTATAGAATTAAAATTCAATATTAATTGCTTAAAAGACATTACACAAATCTGCATGTATTGTGAACTCTCCTTCTAATAGCAATTTAAGAAACAATTTTCTTTTCTTTTAGGATCCTCTCTCTTTGAGAACACAAAACATAATAAGAAATTATGGGTGTTTAAATTGTTTTACCTTGTTACATACAAAAATGTTTTGTCTTAAGTTGTTTGCAGCTGTTAAATTTCTTCACTAAGAGACAGTGATGATTTATCTCTCTATAAAAATTTCCTCATCACCACTCAAACTAAAAACTCTTATAAAGCACAGAAGATTTTATCATGAAAGGGACCAAGATTTAAGGATTATAGATTGAAGTTAGTTTCGTAAATCTCCAAATACATAGTCTGCGAAAAAGTTTGTGAGCAAAATATACTTTTATTACAGTGCTTTTTCTTGGCAAATTCAAAACTTCTAAAAAGAATGAAAAGATACCCAAGATGATCAAATTATTAATTCATCATTTCCAAGGCATTATTTTATTAGTTATCAACCGTATGAGTGTTAGTCACATCCAGAAAATTTCTCTTCAAAGAGCTTGAATTGAAATATAAAACTCATACGTTTGGGCTGAGCAAATAAAATTAGTGCCATGTCAGTGATGAAATACTAGGAACCAGGCTTTTATAATTACTCATAAGTGTCTTCTATTTCATATCAAAATACATTCTTGTAAGAGCTTATTTTAAATTTCATAACATTTATAAATAACAATAATCTTTTAATGGTCATCCTTACCATCAAAGAGATTAAAATCTAATAACATTCTGCCTAGCAAATTTATTTCTTAATGACAGATTTTACGAAAAAAAAAACTAAAGCGCAAAGATGTTTGAAGCTATGTTATTAATTGCCCAAGCATGATTTCAAACAATTCCAAGAATATTATTTACCAAGTGAAAAAAAAAAAAAAAAAGATAACGGGATTCCTTCCTATCAACTACCAGGAATCCCAACAAGGCTGTTTTATTTGTACAGACCAGTTCTTCTTCAATATAAATTTGACATGTTCCAGATTTTTTTTCTTCCTTCTCCCCCTTCTACTCTGCTCATAATCAGACATGTTTCCCAAGGTTGTCTACAAGAAACCATTATAGTTACACTACAGAGAGAGAGAGAAGATCTCAAAATCAGTGGTAAAACTTAAAAAACAAGTGAGCAGGAAAAATTCTTTAAATTCTTTAAAACACTTTCACAGAAATCTTCTCATTTATTATTTTTTTTTTAATTAAAAGCTATTGTTATGAATTCGTTTGCTCTTCTTCATAGATCGATAGTTCAATTTGTAAAACTAAAAGCAATAAAGATCATTCTCCGATTTTTAAATATTTCAATACGAGAATTCCATAGAGAATCTCAGATAGACAGTAATACTATCCTTCAAAGTTTTTATTTGAAAATTCTTTTCTCATTACAAAGAAAGCAATTGATAAGTCAATTCTTTTAAATGCCCATTTATCACTGAAATATAAAAAGAAAATAATTATTCTTATCTAAATCTTGCTTGGGAAGCTTAGTAAACAATCTTAATAATTTGACACTTCCAAATACTTTATCTGTTGAAAAGACAAGCTCAAGTTAAATTGCGAGTTTAATTCAACCATGTTCTTTTTCAAAAATTTGTATTTAAAAAAACACAAAATACAGTAAATGCTCGACTCGAGGACAGGGCATAAATTAAAGCTGGTCTCAATTTAAAGTGTGTATTTTTCTAAAAATTTCAGCTAAAAGCCAGTTCTCTGGTGTCCAATTGGCAGCTGGTTTTATATAAACACTTCCAATTGGTTCTTGTAGTCCGTTGTGCCCTGTATTGCCAGGCCATTGGCGTAGGTGGAATAGTTTAAATTCATGCTTTGTAAAAGTATGCATTTGTAAATGCTGGAATCAACAATTAAGTTAAGATTGAGTCATCTTCAGCCATTCCAAAACAGACTAATATGGTTTCTATTTGAAAATTTTATAGTTTATGATGTAAGACAAATCTTTGAGAAATCCTGGGAGTATGCAAAAGAGGTCTACGCTTGCCTTGTGGACCTCGAAAAAGCATATGACAGAGTTCCTCAGGAGAAGCTCTGGCAAGTGTTGCAAGAGTATGGAGTGGATGGGCAATTACTGGTTGCTATCATGTCTCTGTACGAAAGCTCTGAGATGTGTGTCCGGATAAATGGCATTAAGTCAAGACTTTTCACCGTGGGTGTTGGACTGTGCGAAGGGTGCATACTGTCGCCCCTCTTATTCATTATCTTTATGGACTGGATAGACAGGGGCAGCCGAGGCGATAAGCGTTGCTTGTATGGGCAACTGCCTGGTGGAGAGGTTGCACTTTGCTGACGACCTTGTCCTCCTTGGGTCTTCTCTCACGAACTTCAGCATGCACTAGACCGGTTTGCAGCCAAATGTGAAGCAGCTGGGATGAAGATCAGTGTGGCTAAAACTGAGGTTCTGATCCTTTCAAGACAGCCTGCTCCATGTTAGGGGAGCCTCACTGAGACAGGTGGAGATGTTTAAGTATCTCGGGATTGCATTCACGAGTGATGGACGGCAGAAGAAAGAATTGGATGCTCGGATCGGTGCAGCAAGCTGTGTCAGACATGAACTGTGGTGATCTATGGTAACGAAACGCGAGCTGGGTAACAAAGCCAAGCTCTCAGTCTTCAAATCTATCTTTGTCCCCATTCTCACCTATGATCATGAGGCTTGGGTAATGACCGAAAGAGTGCGAATGCAGGTACAAGTGGCCGAAATGAGATTTCTGAGAGTTGTGGCAGGTGCTACCCTACTAGAAAGAGCGCACAATAAGGGAATCTTTAGGTGTTGAGCCGCTACTTCTCCGCATTGAGAGATCTCAGTTGCGCTGGTATGGCCACATGATACGGATGCCAATGCAAACTGGTCTTCCTAGGCAGTTGTTATTTTCCAAGCCGGTGGGTAAGAGACCAAGGCGTCAGCCTAGAACCAGGTGGCTAGACTACCTGGAGAATCTGGGTTCGAGTCGCTTGGGTATTACCTGATGGCGGAAGATCGAGTTCGCTGGAGATCCTCCATAGGGCTGCTGCCCCCACGACCCTAACGGATAAGCGGGTTTGAAAAGTAAGTATGATGTAAGACTTTAAAATTTCGTTTTAATACATTTTTTTTCACTAATAAGGGAACCTGAATCTCACAGTTTCACACCAAATTGAAATATTTTACTCATCTGAAAAAACCATTGATACTTGCAAAATAAGAAATCACACTATCTTGTTTCTTTCCAACTGTACTGCAAAAATGAAAAAAAAATTGAGCATCCATAGCCATACAAAGAATGCACTGTTACGCCATTGTGTGCATTGATAAATCCATTAGAGATTGAAGGAACTTTTTTCTTCCACCACTCAACAATACAAACGAATCCACTTCACATGAAAGCAAATGGAACTACTTTCTACGAAGAGCAGCAGACGACAATTGAATGGATTCTTAAGTTTCTAAAAAATTTTAAAAATCCTATTTACGTATTAATATTTGATTACAATATTAATTAAATTGAAATAAACCATATTATTTATTCATATAATATTCCACCTTTCTTGTCATCTTTTCACTGTGCACTCTTACAAATTTACACATGACACATCGCCATATCAGTAAGGTTAAAGATCTAAGGATCTAATTTTAAAATAGATTATTAAAACTGGCTAATTACCATCCAGTAAAAAAAAAAAATCTGTATACTAATTAATAACAATTTCCTTAATTTATTATGTTATTTTATTAATTTTAGAAGGACTTTAGCAAGGAAGCACAGTAACAGTTTGTTTCGGAAATCTACATAAAATTTCCAGGGCTAACATCACGTATTCACGAGTAAAACAGGGCAGGGCTCTCTATCTAATGGAGCAGCCAAGAATACAAACATGCGTTGGAGAGGGTGTAAGCATTGTGGTGCTTTATAATTTTAAATAAAAGAATATTCACAGATGCTTATCTCATCTTATAAATTAGTTTGTACAACAAAAGTAAGATTTTGTGCTTAATAATAACACTGCTGTAATTGCAATTCTCTGGCAACCACCATTAACAATTTTGTTTCCCCCTTACCACTATTTTTTTTTTTTTTTTCATTTCTGATTTGAATGAAGCGCTACTGCCACCACCATCGCTTCCTAGGTATACTTGCAAACAAGAGTTCGGTATGCAGGTTCAGATGGTTCCCTTGTAAGTTGCATATCAAAATGTAAAGGTATTTTTGGGGGGGGGGGGGGGCAGTTGCTCTTAACATTCGGTCTTGAATAGAAGCCTGTCTCGAGTAAAGGCTGGGGAAGTCAAGACCGTTTTGACAAACTGAAGCCCAGGCCTCAAGTAGAGCTTTTATGATATTCAGTCAAGGTGATTACAACTTTTTTATGAAACTTAGAGCGTGTCTAAAAGTCCGACTGGTTACCAACAGGTTACGTGGTACGATCGGCACCAGTTTGCTTCCGTTTGTTCGTTCATAGACAGCACGATTGTGAGCATTTTGCTTCAAAATGGCATTGCAGCAAGGTTCCTGGTCATATTTCGCCATCTCCTTTCTCCAAAATATTTTTATTACATATTGGACACTCAAACACTTGAATTTTCTACTTTCGTCTGCCATTTTGATTCTACTCACCGAGGCAGCCGACCGCGACTGGTCGTGTTATGAAAACGCTCGGTTGCAATCGGTTGTTACTTTATGAATCAAGGGTCGTCCGAATTGGGAGAAAATTTACAATGAATAAAGCCAGCTACGTATGCCTGCATCATTCCCACGTCGATCGGACATAGTCAAAATTTAGAGTCAGTCACTGGTGGCTCCAAAACGAGCTATGCAACGGACTTTGACCGGTCGTGACCGGTCAGACTTTTTAGACACACCCTTATTGTACTGCAATTAATTCTATGACCAGAAGAAATGTTAAATGGAAATAGAAAAATAAGGAATTTTGTCATTTCTCGATGCTTTAATGTGAAATGGTGTATAAGTGGGGTGAAAAAAAAAATAATTACTTTCAAGATAAAATCTCTACAAATAAATTAAGGTGGGATTAAATATCTGTGTTGATTTTATAAAGACCTATGAATAAATCTTTAAATTTCTTATTTTATAGAATTTTATTCAAAATTAGATATTTCGTTTTGCAATTCACCAGTTATCATAAAATTTAGTGAACATAATACAGAGATATGTAATACTTGAATAACATTGTTTAAATATTAAAGAGTGAAACTCCACCAAAAAAGAAAAAAAGATAAAGATGAAGAGATTCAACAAAACATTTCTTTATGTAAATAATAAAATAAAGAAGACCACTCTGCCGTTTGGTAATAGTTGAGATTCTGGGTATAATGAGCATTGCAGGGCTGGTGTCCACAACCATCTGGCCTGTGTTGTTTACACTGACTGCAAGACTGTTCGAAGTAATGAGTAATATGCTTGTTCGTCTCCTCCTCATTTCTACACAGGATTAATCATGATTAGAGACTCATGGTCAGGAAAATTCTATTACAAAAAATATCAATTTCAAAGGTATTTTCTTTACCAAGTTACTAAAAAAGTAGCTATGTGATGTAACACATAATTATACTTTAATGTCTCTACTGGGATTAATGTCCATAAATAACCTCATTTATCGGAAGGAACTGCAGGGAAAACGTATTTAAAAACAAAAACAAACAATCTAATCACCATGGTTCACTGAAGAACATGGCGCCCACAAAGTGTAATTTTTAACTCATCATTTTTAAAAATAGAAATGTTTCAGGATTAAGTTGCTAAGCAACATCAAACTCAAATCTAACCTAATCAAGATGCAATGCAAAGCATTTCACATGCGAGTAGGACAATAATGACCATAACCAGAGAGGAAAATAAACAAGAAAGAGAATTGGCATTAAAAAAAATTAAGTGACTATAAGTTCAAATTATATTGTAATATATTTGTATTGTTTCACAGAAAATTGTTTATAATTAAAAATTAAATGGTATAAAACAAACAAACACATTATTACACCTGATTTCATTTATTGAACACAGAATGGCAAGACCCAGAAAATACACTTACCATCCTGTGTTCAATTTTTGTTTTTTTCCAGGGTTTTGTGTCTTTCCTTCTTTTCTTCTACGTCTGTCATGATTTTACATATAAAACCTTTACATTATTTTGATTAACAAGGAAAAAATTTAGAGATTAGATAGAATTTTAACAGTTTTCAAAATTCTTGAATTATCGATATTATTGTGTTTTAGATATCCCCAATAACAATAACGGCATTATTTTTACACACAATCACTACTTTTCTCAATGTACAAGCAACAATAAATGAAATGTGTAGTCGATTCTCTAAATCTGCAGAAGTGATTCAAAAGTGGCAGAAACTACTTGGTAAGAGAAGGGTGCTTAAGCAATCTATCACATGACTGTGGCCACAGTTTAGCATAATAAGATGTTGCCGACAGTCTTCATGATAATAATCCAAAGAATACAAATGCTCCAAGATTTATCTGTTTGGCAACAATTGCTTTACGGAAAGAGCTTAATGTAAAGGTGCATTTTCTTGATGTAAGAGCTAAAGAGTTGTAGTCCACAGTTGAAGTTCTTCTGATCATATCAGTTGCAGTTAGTTTTGCAAGTTAATTTCTGTTCAAAAGCTAGATTCAATTAAAAATTTCAGAAATAAATTTCCAAAAATGTTATAGAACATAGGCAAAAATACATACAGGGTGTTTAAAAATTCCTTCGACAAATTCCATATGTAGATTCTATATATAAATATAAGATAGGAATGTAAAATTAAATTGTGGCAAATATGAGTCATGTAAGAGTTATATCGTTTTAAAGTAGCAATTTTGTTAGTTGAGGCACGGTTAGTTGCTGGACTTTAATCGGTGGCGGCTGGTGACATCACATCAAGTGATGCTTGTCACGTGTTGCCAAGTTATTTGAATAAATGGCAGGTTTAACAAATAGCTGATTTGCACATGGTGTATGGAGCTACTAATGGAAATGCAAGAGAAGCAGCAGGGCTTTACAGACAACAGTTTCCTAAACCATCAAACATTTACAAGTTTAGACTAATGTTTGAGAGAAACTGGGACTTTTATTGTTAGAAGACAAGATGCTGGAAGGGAAGAACTCTGCGCAGATCCTACACAAAATCTGTATTTACTCAAAATTGCTTCGAATTTGAACACGTTTGTTAGACGATTCCATCTTATATTTATGTATAGAATCAGGGACGTAACTAGGGGTGGTCGGGGGGGGGGGCGGCCGCGTTGAACCCCCATTTTACTTTCCTAATCTGTTTAAGTTCATTTGTTTTTCTTTTTTTCTACCAAAAAACTATTCTACATTTTACCCCCCCCCCCTGCCACCCACCCACCAAACCCCCCATGTAAAATCCTGGTTACACCCCTGAGAATCTATATATGAGTGTCTCCAATGAATTTTTAATCACCCTGGATATTCAATGTAGTGGCAATATAAGTTTATGATAAATTTAAAAAAAATGCAGTCGTATTCTCATTCCAAATATATTAATATTAATTAATGAAATTTTAGGTGTAAGCACTGATCATTACAGGTCATAACAAAAAGAGAGGGTAATAATTAAACTAAAGAAACTCTTCAAAATATACTTCAAAGTAGAAAAGGGAAGGAAAAATATGCAATCTTGCAAGAGTGATGCCAGTGATAGTGCAACACAAAGATATAAGCTAAGGAAATTGTAAAAATTTGTTTGCATTAAGCTTCCTTGCTAAATGTAGAGACAGGCCATTATCCTCCAGATCCCAATCACAATGGTAGAACTATTCATAAGCAAAGATCTGAATCCGTTAATACTAGTGAAAACTTTTAGGTTAAATTACCAAATGAGATCACAAAAACAAAATAATAAGCAAAGAGAATAGTGAGATTTTGGAATTTCGTATCCATTCCTAGAATCCTTTAACAAAAGAATAGGGATTCCTTTAATTGGGAGATACTGTATTTTTAATAACTCAATGACCCCCCCCCCCCCCAACCAACATTTTTAATCAACATTTCTAAATTCAATATCTTCATATTCCGAAATAAAAACAAACATGCATAGGAAATTGCATGACTATATTTGATTTAATGATTTAATTTTTTCATATAATTAAAATTCTTTCAATTCATTTTTATTATTTCTTATATTCCAAATATAATAAAATGGTAGTTCAAATTTATCAAACAATGAAAGGAATGCTTTCCTAAGGGGACTTAAAACAGGCTATCAAAGAGAGTGATTTGATGAATGCAAGAAAAGTACAAGTTGAAGATCCCAGGAAATAAAAGGTTGCTATCAATTATTTTACTCAGCTACTTTCAATATGAATAGAAGTTGCATTCAGATCAAAATTCCTTGCTTTATCTTCTGTTTAACCCTTCCTTCTATGGTAAATTAAATAAATAGCAACAGGTGTGCATGATAGTTGGATAAAACTCAGTGAAATTGAAGGTGAAACTGGTGGCCAGCTAAAGATGACGTGGCAATTTCAGCCATTAGGTGATTCTTTACCCAAGAAAATATGTTAAAAATTTGGTTGAAAATCTTTAAGAGAATTTTTAATAGCTTTTAAATGTTAAAAATTCAATGTGC
Organism: Rhysida immarginata; assembly: GCA_023313115.1. Classification (NCBI taxonomy): domain Eukaryota; kingdom Metazoa; phylum Arthropoda; class Chilopoda; order Scolopendromorpha; family Scolopendridae; genus Rhysida; species Rhysida immarginata. The sequence goes on along the minus strand of JAHWFO010047174.1, from coordinate 1,102,357 downwards.
TTTCCAAATAGTTCCATGCATTTAATAACCTAGTATAGTAGATTCAATGACGGTATTATGTATGCAACACTTGTAGTTTTAAGCACATATACAGCAAACATTTACTTTTGCAACATGTATTGAAGCTGATTATATAAGTATGTCGAAATGCATATGTTTCCTCACAATACAAAAATACAAATGAAAAAGATCTATGCATTTATACAGTTTATTTTAACTTTCATTCGTGAAAGAAATAAAAGCAACAGCTCGGAGAGAATTTTTTTTTTTTTTAATTATTCTTTAACTATACAAAAAAAATACAGAGGCCTGGCATCTTTGGAATAACGTGAATGATTTAAACAAAACAATGAGATATTAAATTGAAATATCTTCTCAAATGATAGTTTTAATGTTTTTCTACGTTAATTTCCACTCTGGATATATGAAATTGTTTTTTAATAGGCATTTGCACAATTAAGCAGTATGAAGTTAATCATTTCTGCCAAAGAGATATAAACAGGTGCATACACAGACATAGACAATAAGAAATTTAAACAATCTGCAGTTTTGTCAAATCGGAAACTGAAAAAAATTCTCATGAACAACATGAAGAGTATAAGACACTTTATTTAATAATAAAATAATAATAATTAATTAAAAACTTTATTTAAACCTTAAAAAAAATTAGCATGTAATAGTTAAAAATAAAAAAATTCCGAGGAAAAAAATTTAAATGGGATTAGAAAAAAAATTTTTATGAGGTGATATTGGAATCAAAATTATAGATATTTCTATGAAAAACGCATTTATAATGGGTGAGGTGATGATGTTGAAGAGATGAGGGACTCAGCGGATGTCCTTCGTTCAATCATTCACTCACAAAGCGGATGAGATCCAAAGAATTAATTCATTGCATTTTCTCCAATGAATACGAAAAGCGACATGAAAACCCATCCTAAAATACAAGCTAAAATATGCTTTTACTCATCTCACGAAAAAAGAAAAATTAAAAAAAAAAAAAAGCTCACCAAATACAATAAAAAGATTTTAAATGAATATAATGATTATATATTTAAAAAAAAAAATGCATTTATTTTGTAATTGGTAAGAATTTAATTTAAATATCATTTTATTTAATAAAAAGAATAAATTACCTAAATGTATGACTGTAACTTGAAAAGAATTTCATAAATATGTCTATTCAATTAAACATCAGCAAAAGTCTTTTAATCAATCGAACACAAAAGTTTCAGTTATTCAAATCCATGAAAAAATTGAGAACATACCAGTAGAAAATGATATGACTTATATGCTGCAATTTAACGAACATTTAATTTTATGCCTTCATTACTGTTAATTTTTTTCCCTTCAAATTTTGCTCCTATTATGATTTAAATATTTATCATTTAGTGCAAAATAAACTTTAAAATTTTAAAAGTAATCACTACCTATTTAAATCTTTCTAACTATCCTTAACACCAAACCACTCCTTAATTTTGGTCATCGTTTACTAAAATATTCCAATATTCAATCAAATACAGAATCCGGCTATTTTCTTTGCAATACTAAACAAAACAATATTAACAGAAATTTAGACACCAAAAACCCAAAAGTAACAACCATTCAAGTATGAACACCATTACTGTGAATTGCAAAATATTCAGGCAATAATCCAAATGTGCCATAAACAGTGAACATGCACATCAATTTTTCATTAACAGCTGTAAGTCTAGCTTCAGACGAGCATTAACTGATATTCACATGTTATATAAGCTATCTTTGACAAATTCACAAAGAATAAAATCGTAGGTTGGGCAATCTAAGAATAAAATAAATATCTATGGCCAATCTTGGGAACATCTTTAATAATAGCCGTGATTAAAAATTCAATGTTCAGATAAAATGTTTTTTTTATGTAACAATAAATAAAAAGACTCGATATCCATACACTGTTTAGCAAACCAAATTCTTAATGTGAATTCACACATTTTAAAATTCAATTTTTTCTCTCTCGTTTCCACAACTACGCGTATGAACACACGTCCGTACATTCAATCAAACAAACATACATAGTTTGTAATTTAATGAATGATGCAAATTAAAATTAATGAATGATGGGCCAACTCAGTGGCTGAGAACATTAAGGCACGGTTCTTGTCGCTCTTGAGACCAGCGATCACGAGTTCAAATCCCATTGAAGGCTAGGATGTTTGTATTTGTCCCTTTACTAACAAGCTTAGAAGCCCAAGGGTTGCCTCAGTAGGCTGATTTTCTGCAAGGATCAATTTCAAAAAGATCTAATGGTAAATATTTAACATCCTTGGTGCCAAAAGAAGGTAAACCAGGAATAGAAAAGAATAACAAATTATAAATTTAAAATATTGTCTGAGAATCATATCTCAGTAATTATCATGCTTGTAATAACTATAAAATCATTATGGAATTCACAGCAATCAAAAGTGGAACAAAACTGATGAAAGCATGTTGCATGTGCTTCTGCCTGTGTCGCCACTAGATGGAGCACCTGCAATTAAATATAACAACTGTATTTCAGCAAGAAGTGGGACACAGTAGTCATTCACATGTAACAATATTATTTCACTATGACAAGACAATCTTGGAGATTACTTTGAGGGTGTTAATTACTCTGCTCTCTGCATTATATTTCTCTCTTTAGTATGAAGGACACTGAAAATACAATCCCCCGACAGTCCTCTCGGACAAATTAATTTAGGCTTGATAGTTATAAGCACAACCAATAAGCTTTCAAACATGTATTCTGGAATAGCAGAAACGTTTCTTGTTTGGCAGAAAAATATCAGTTTGTACTCCCGAGGGTTTGTAAACAGATGATTGATTTAAAGAATTATGCATGCAAATAAAAAAGTGTGCCATATTAGCTATTGTATTGAAAAATGATAACATTTGCATACCTTTTATTTATTCTTATTATAAGCATACAAAGATCCACACTCACTTTGATATAAAATCACTGACTATAATAATAATAAAAGGAGCAAATTTTGAAGAAAATTTTCTTCCCTTTTCTACTTTGTAATTATATTATGAATCTAATTTTACTGTAATACATGCACTAATGATATTTTTTTATCCTTTCTTATTTTTTCTTAGAGAAGGATCAAACATTTATTTATTAAGTTTCACTTTCTTTTTTTTCCTGTATATTTTTTGAGATTTCTTTTCTTCTTTTTTTAAAAGAGGAAGGAAGAAATTAAGTTTTTACAATTCCTTATTAACTGGCTTCCAGCAATGTCCAAATACTTTCACTAGGAAGTTTTGAAAATGTTTTAACATAAATGAAAAACTTTGGAAGAGAGACAAAAAACAAAAAAAACATGGAAAAAGGAGAGAGAGAGAGAGAGAGAGTCTGATTAGATGAGAATAATTATACAGTAATATTGAAGAGAATGGTTAGATTAGAGCAAGATTACTTGTTCACAGATTACAGTTGTACTGTAATAATCGATAATTGGTAAAACAAAAATGGTAATAATTTCCAAGTTTAGCAATGACAGTGAAATGATAAATATTTAGGTAAGACCTTTGACACTTCACTTACACCCTTGTGCAAATTAATTGAAACAAACAATTTCAAGTCTTGCGGAGATCCGTTTGACAAAGCAAGCAAGTATCATCTCTAGAAGTTTTCTTCTTCTTACGACCACACATTTCTTTACACTTAGGAAAAATCGATCTGGTTTCCTGCTTCAACTTGATGATACTACTGACAGGTATTAAACTCGCACCAACCATTGAAGCAGTCTCTCGATACATCTTGGCTATGTGTTTGTACAGTTACACGATCTTCGTACGTTTCTAGGTGTCACAGCCATCTCGAATGGCAGTCGAATTACATCTGCAGGTTTCTAAAATCTGAATGAAATACTGTAGCTGCTAATGTAAGGATTGCATTAGCTAACATAAAGAATGATCAAACTGACTTTTTGGGTTTGTTTTGAGTACAGGATTATGAGTGATATAGTAAAAAGGCTTTGTTTCAATTAATTAACACAAGGGTCTAGTTTAATGCTTTGATTGATCAAATTATTACGACTTTACATTGAAAAACGTTTCTTGTGAGGTATCTACAAACATTTACTATAAGATAAGAAATAAGATTGTTTATTTAGCTTCAATTCTTACAGGCCTTTATTATCGTGTGGCCTTTTGGGCAGCACTTCCAAGTTTAACTATGGCATTTAATCAACTTATCTAAAATGTTTTAACTTAATATGCATCTATTTCTGAAGCTTGTACGTTATTTATGATTAAAAAAAAAATCCAGAAATTTATGGAATTAGCTAGAGCAATTAGATCATCAAATCATTCGACAAATTATCTTACTCAATATTTGATTATATCTACTAATTATGATTATATATGCATGCTTAAATTTGAACATTGGAATTCTTTTACTATTGTGGCTATGAAGTAAGGCAGTTCTTTGTGTCTCCTCTAGATGTAATAACTTGTGCAAGCACTTTAATCAACACAAGTAGAAAGTTACTTTTATTAATTTACAGCAAGTGGGCAAGGATATTTAGATTATGATTCTATGCTATGTCTTTTTATTCCTCATTTTATTTGCAATTTGATCTGGTTTGTTTGTACCTATTCCCTATGGAATGCTTTCAGTTTTAATAATAATAATAAATAGAATTAAAAGAAATGCTGAATAAAAGTGTAAAAAGTGATAAATATAAAAACACATAACCTCAATCTAATCTGTTATAGCTATACCATCAATTTATTTTAAGCCTCAATGCTTTTTTTAAACTCAAGAGGGCAAGCTTCAGTAAGAAAACAGTCAAAAAAGATCTTATCAGTTCTAACAAATTTTAAGATAGCAAATAAAATATATTTAGAAAGCACAGTGGTTTTTGAAATTCATTCTCTTCAACAATTCATAATAAAAATAAATGGGGACCAAGGAACTAAAAATATGTTTTTCTAAAGAATAAAAATTAGAATGATTTGCCTATTCAAGCTATTTGCTTCAATTCATTCTAATCTTCAAAACTTCAAATCCAACTATCAAAACACATTTAATCTAACATTTCTTCATTAAAGACAACATACTAAAATATCCTTAAAATATTTTCAGGAATATCAATTTGATGTCTAAATAGCTTAAAAAAAAAACAACCTAAACATAGCATGGATGACTATTTCAATGTGTGTTCCTTTAAAATGAATAATGCTTGACATCACTTAACTCTAATATACATTATAATGAAATTTACAAGACCAGCAAGGGCCAGCTACTGCATTTAGTTTTATTGTTTGGTGTGTCCACAAACCCTTATTATTAAAATAAAAAATTTTCATTGATAAGTGCATACTTTGATGGACTTCTTTTATTCACGCTAATAATTTAACATTATCTAAAAGTGTTAATTATAACGTTTATACATTATAATAATGAGATCTAATTTAAATAGTGGATTTTAATATAAATTATAATTATTACAATTATGTAAAAATGACACCCTATTTACTTCTTAAGAATAATATATCATAATAATAAAATACATTGTGTTTAAATCATACTGAATAGTAATTTAAAATTTCTTTTCACACAATATCAGAAAAGCTTGAGTGAATGAACATTGCGGGGAAAAACTAACTATAATCCAGAATTACAAATTTTTGCTTCGAAGCATTGTGATTCTCAACATCAGAAAGTTTTTTAAAATGTTGCGTGAAAAGAAACTTTATATTATTATTCAATATTACATCATAACTTCTAATATCCTTACAATAACATGTTTTTAAGACTGAATGTGTGCAGAAATAATTTGGCAATTATTAATCGACCTCATCTTGAATTACCAGTATCTAATCATTTATTTTCTACATTTATTTCTAGTGAAGATGGCCAATCTTCTGATTAAACGTACACCTGTTTGTTTAAAATGGCAATTCAAAATATAGTTCTTGGCAAACAACATCAAATTTAAAAAGAAAACGTGACAACATAATAAAAACAAGAGACTGGCTTTGGTCAACGGTGCACTCTCAATTTGAGGAAAATGATTTCTAAATGTTAAAGCTTATTAATGATTATATGAACTTAAATATACTAAAGGTTGCCCCCCCCCCCCTCCCCAAGCAAATGTGATATTTATCCTACATTTAATAATCAATAAAACCACTAAGAGAATGAAAAATGATTTTTTTTCCTCCTCGAGATTTTGTCTTTACTGACAATACAGTCCATAAAACGTAAGTTTAAATGATCTTCATGAAATGTTATCCCCTGATAGCCAAATCAAAAATTACATATAAAAGAAAAGCTCAAGATAAATTGAAACGGCAAAGCAAAAGCATTCAACTAGAATTCTTCCTCATGTAGCTGAATAACACCGATCACCATGCAATTCTTTTGATAAAAAGCCGACACAACACGAGCTGCAGCAGCAGGTGAAACATCTCGCACGTGCGAAATGAAAAGGCAACTACAAGAAAAACCTGGGGAGGGAGTGCAAAGAAGTACTTAAGAAAAATCTGGGAGAACTGAATAGAAGAACTGGCTTGCTTCACCAATCAGATGCCCGTGCTCAACTATTTATCTGCACAGAACTGGTTCAATGAATTCCACGAAAGTTTCTGATGGCATGCCGCCATGCGGCATGACTATCGCCTTGTTGCCATGGGAATTATGACAAGTATGCGGAGAAGGGGGTGGAGAGGTTTTAGAGGATGAGGAGGAGGAAAAAAAACCCGTTCTCCTTCACAAGGAGCAAGAAAGAAAATGTGGAGACAGAGGAAAAAACTACTTTCTCACTCACTTTAATGCATTAAAAAAAATAAAGGAGAAATTTTCCTTAAAGAATAAAGGAAAATGTTTATTAATTTAAAATCACGGGAATCTAAATACTGCATAAGTAATCAACTACTTAAAAAAAAAAATGTGTTAAGAAAATTGTACATCAAAGTAATATAAAACATGTTTTAGAAATGAAGTTTGTTTTTTTTTATTTTTTTTTTTAACTTTCAATATTACAACAGTGCATATTTAAATTTCGGTTTTCCCCTATCCAAATGCAAATGAAAGTTCCTTTAAAAATTTCTTGATAGATTTGAGAAAATGCTTTGCAAAACAACGACTTAAAGCATAAAAAATGATTTTCTTAAGTAAGCTCAGCTTTTAAAAGCATCCTTGCTTTATATTGTAATTATATGATTCTTAATAACAAACATTATAAAATTAAAGGGAAAAAATCATAGTTTGACAAGTTGAGAAAAACTTGATTAATGAACACTGCAAAAATTTTATCAACAGGATTAAATGAAAAAAATAGTTAGATAGACAGAAGATCTATTCAGATTATCGAATCGATTACTATGGAACTATTAAAGTTAGGAACTTTAAAATTTTGAGGGATTAGAGGGAATGTTAGTTCCAACATGGCATTAAAATTTGGTCGAATTTAACAAGCAGTTTTCGAGATATGTGCTGAATGCGAAATATTGTAAAAAATTGTAATAATCAGCTTTACCAGGAGAAAAAAAAACAAACCCGCAGACCTTTTCTAATTAAATATGTTTTAATAAATAATTATTTTAAAATATTTAAACATGCAAATTTTATTTATTTAAATAAGTTAATTCTTCCCTACTTTATGTAAATTAACAATTTCTTGAATGGAAAACATAAATTATTAAGAAACGTACATTCTTAATTAGAATGCATAATACCAAAAAACAAAGTCGTAGCTCTCTTGTAATTCTACTAAACTTTAATCAGGGAAACCTTGAAACCAAAACATATGTTTTAAAACCACAAAATACGCTAACAATACTTTTAGCTATGGTTAATTCTCTTAGAAATAAACGGCCTTTAAATGAATTTGCTTTATTAAATAAATCAATCAATTCACAATCAGTCCCATAGAATATTTTGTAGCTTAAACAATTTATGTCTTCACAAGGGAACAGGAACCTCGACTTCCGAGAAAAATAATCATGATAACTCAATAAAAATATATGGCAATCCGTTGAATCCACAGGATGAATAAGGCTTCGAGGGAGCTTTTATTTTAAAATTTTCAGATCAATAAATTCTTCTTCAATACGAATCCCTAAAAGACGTCCTAATGTAGTTTGGTTTAACTAGGACTTTTGATAATGAAGCAACAAGTGTGTGCTTATACAACTGAATCTGTCATCCATAAGCCTTTTATGAATTTCTTTTCACATCAAAATATTACGTGAATTAGCAAGGCTTTTAACTCTTCTAGTTTGATAAAACATTGCTGCTTTGCTGAAAAAGCGTAATGATGTATTGGTATGTTCATCATTTGAACATTTCTTCAATTAGTGAAGTCAAAGATTATGTCCTATAATCCACTCATTATAGCATTGTGAAAAAGAACAATAATTAAAATGAAAACCAATTGCTTAGCCTATTGAAGGTGAATGGTAGTGATTTTTCTTCAATATAAACAGGAAGGAACAAAGAACAAGGATGCATCTCCTCCCCTCTCTACTACCTCTATCAATGATACACACAACTCCCAATCCAATTTTGGAGTTTCTTTCTGTGGTCAATATTTCCTCCGGAAGTCAAGGGAAGAGAGATACTCTGTCGACTATTGAGAAAGTAGGAGGAGGAGGAGGGATACAGGCAGCAAATTTCAAAGATGTGTTTGCACAGAAAGAAAAAGGCGAGAGATTGGTGGAATATAAATGGATAGATAAAATTCAGGGGAGATAACAAGAAATGCTTCATCAAACTATGACAGTTTTAAGAGAGAGAGATACAGATTACATACTGAAAAGCTCAGCAAAGAATTTTTTTTTAAAGGCATTAAAAAAAAAATCTAATGCAATATGGGAGTCCAGTATCAATTTCTGCGAAGAATTCACTTTTACCCTCTTCGCAAACACTGCTTCTACCAATATCGCTTCAACATAATCTCTTATCTTGCTGTTAAAATTTTCCTTAAAAATAAGCAAGAATATTTGCAAGCTTTCATTTTGTGATTCCTCTATCAAGACATAAAATTTCTTATAAGCTGTTATTGATTTGTCAATACATAAGATCGTAAAAAATACTTTTTTTTGATCTCATTTTGTCATAAAAATGTGTGTTTATATGTAATCAAACCTATATAGCACATAAAATCTAAAAGTGAACTAATTAAAAGATAGCATTGTTCTACAATGTTACAATTTTTCAGTTTTGGAAATGAAATGTGCCATTCATGCTAAATTCAAATAGAACAATCAAATTTGTCAATTCTCTCTAGTTTTCATGCAGACGAAAAGTTTGTTTTTCATCAATAAGTACATAATGCCCCAAAACTTAATACTTATATATAAACCCATATCTTTCCGCAAACATAAATACGTTCACTAAACTAAGTTTAAAATGTCTTGCCTCCAGTAAAAGCTCTCACTAGTTTTATTTTCAGTTTGTGTCACTTCAGCTTCTCTTGGCTTTTCTTTTGTATTTACAAGAAAATACTCGACTTTTCATACGCCTTACTTCATCATGACGTGATTGCTTATATCATAAAAATTAAACCAAATCAGCCTTTTAAAACGCTCTTTTCGTTTTTAGCACCGCAAAATTACGTTAGATCAGCTGTTTTCATGTCTGCAACTTTTTACCAGTAGAACAGTGTAGTTAATCACTTGCACATCATCATAAATCGACTAATATCTCTACATTAATTTGCCAGATATGAAAGACTGCCAAAATTAAATAAGAGTGGCATAAACGTTCTGAAACAAAACGTATCGAAACAAAATAAATCGTATCGTATTTTAAACGGAATAAGCTGAATTTCAAATTAATAGGACGTGCAATACTTTCAGGATAGCAGCCGGATAATTAAAGTATATTAAAAAGAAAAAACAATACACAGGTGTCAAATTACATACTGAAGGAAAAGTAAAAAAAATAAATAAATAAAACATCTGAAAGGAAGGAAAAAAAATAAGCAGAGAGAGAAGGAGAAAGAGGCAGCAAATCAAATTCGACAATGTATTCTTTTATTTTACAGATTGCTTTGCTTCTTTGTACAGGTGCATCCAGAATACAAATTCAGAGGAAAAATAGGTGTAATTTAAAACCAATAAAAGACCATCATGTAATTGTTTGTTTGCATTTCCGTCTATCAACTACTTCTGAACTGGCAGATGGGCACGGAAATAATAGAGTTAGCAGATGACAAATTATAAGTCCACATAACCCACGAATATTACCGAATGAACCACATGAAGGAAATTGCCTTGGAAACAAAAAATTTCTGGATAAATTCTTTTCTTGACGTAATAGCTTAATAAAAATTATTTCATTTTATAAATTATTATTATTATAAAAATCTAACATAAAATAATTCACTGATAACAACTGGAAATTTTGTATTGGCAAACTTTATTATATTTCTTTTCATGTAATACATGTAATGAAGTGAAAACATCATTATTCTTATAACTACCACATCTTATACCATATATCAAAAACGACAACCTGTCGTCCAACCTAGATTAATATCTTCTAATAATATCATAATTAATTTCAAAAATTATCGAGGCACACATATTGCATTTTATTTATCATTATCAAAGGTAAAAGCATTGACATAAAAATTATAAATGAATAGATAAACCTATAATTATTGTAATGAATTCATTTGTACCCTTTAGAAAAATAAAAAGAACAATTTTCATCAGCTAGTGTTATACAAAAGAACACTATCGCAGTCGAACCTCAATTCATTATTTTTGCAGGAAAAACTGAAGAAAAAAAAGAGAGAGATGCGGGAAAACAATAGAATGCAGGTTCATGTATTAAGCGAATGAAAACACTTATGGCAATTATACAGGGTGTAAATGGACGACGTTTCACAAATTTAAGGATATGTAGAGGATGAAACTCTGAGCAAAAAAGTCTAATCACGTTTTTCGATCTGTTGCTCCATTAAAAAGTTATAGCGCTTTAAAGTTCGGTATCTGTAAGGAATATCAGTATCGGCCAGGGTGATTCTAAAAGATCGTGCCCAAATGAAAAGGCAGATAGAGGGTGAAATTATGAGCAAAAAAGTCTAGTCGCGTTTTTCGATCTGAGGCTCCGTTAAAAAGTTATAGCGCTTTAAAGTTTCGTGACGTCACTTCCGGAAATCTATCTTGGTACAGATGCTGAGCAATTTTTAACTTAGCACTATAACTTTTTAACTGAGCCTCAGATCGAAAAACGCAACTAGACTTTTTTGCTCAGAATTTCACCCTCTACCTGCCTTTTCATTTGGGCACGACCTTTTAGAATCACCCTGGCCAATACCGATATTCCTTACCGATACCGAACTTTAAAGCGCTATAACTTTTTAACAGAGCCACAGATCGAAAAACGTGACTAGACTTTTTTGCTCAGAGTTTCATCTTCTACATATCCTTAAATTTGTGAAACATCGTCCATTTACACCATGTATAGGAAGCTTCTGAATTGTCTGTACAAACTTTCAGAAATATTCGAGGACCAAAACAAGCAGAAAAATCGTTATATGAACATGGGTTTGAAAATGCTTCTTTCTAAAGTTTTAACCATTTGAAGGGGTGTCTTGCAGAAGGCGAAATCAACGTTAAAGCATATAGGAGTTAAAAACTGTGATTTAACAAGACAATATTTGCTATAGCAAACACTCAAAATGGCCTCCATTAGATTTGAAAGAAGCCATAAAAAAAAATGTTGAAAAATGCCAATGATGTCGTAGCCATCCAGGATCCGTTGACAAAGAGCGGCAACATTTAGTACTGGAGCTTTCAAATACCCCCAGAAGAAGAAGCCCAATGGATTCATGTCAGATAGCGTTCTTTAAATTGTTCTACTGTACCTCTTCTACTACAGGACACCTTCAAACCATTATAACTCTAGAAAGAAGCGTTTTCGACCCCATGTTCACATGATATTTTCTGCTCCTTTTGGTCCCTGAAACATGTCCTCAAAGTTTGTATAAACCATTCAGAAACGCTCTGCATAAAATAGTTGATGATACAGTACATAAGTTTAATGAAATTTTTTTTTTCAATTTCTCTTTTTTCTACTTCCAGTAACTGTGAAGTGCAATCGCTAATGGATCACATGATTGTGTTTGTTTCCTTCATTTGTACATACCAGACTTTGCCGCTCCAAATTGTTTCACTTGTAAGGATCTGTTCAAATAAAGATGTGTTGCAATGGATTATCAATCACGTGCGATGATTTCATTTTTTTTTCAACCACTTTGCAAACTTCTTAAGACACGATCCATGCAGAAAAACGTCTTTTGGGACTAAAAATTCTTAATGATAGATGCAGGAAAACAATAGATTGAGGAATGATGGATGCGGGTTGTATTGGCATGTTTCAATAACAATTGTGCAGGGACCAACGAAAAATAACGACTATTCGGAAAAACAACATATCCAAGAACGATAGATCGAGGTTCGACTGTAGTCATTATGATTTTTTGTTTTACAATAAATAAGATAGCGCTAAATGGTTCACTGAGTAAGAAATAAGCAGTCATTCTGAATGGCTGAAGAGATTACTGGTTATCGACTGCTGATGTTTACCATTTTGGATTCAAAGCATTTCTAAAGAAATCAAAACTGACCATACAAAATATAAAAATAATTTTCTCCCCATCCATTTTTATTCAAAATATGGAACAGCAGCTAAGTTTAAAAAAAAAAAAAAGTTCTAATGATGTGAGCTTTCAACACAAAACAAAGTTGACGGAACATGTCAAATACACGTTAATTCCAAGTATCTCTAGAAGTATTAATAAAAATGAACAAATCCCATTAAAACTGTACGAATAGTCATATCCAAACAATAACTTACCTTGAATAAGCTGCATTTGTTCACCCATATGGAAGGAGATTGCTTCTCCAGGATTAACATGTAAAAGAACAATGTGTGGTGGTATAGGAGGAGGAACCGTAGGTGGTGGGGGCGTGGTGATGGCTGCTGGAGTTTTTTCCGACGCCTGGTTAGGACTGCCTCCTCTCGAATGTGGGTTTGGGCTGAAATGTCCCTGATTGTTCGGAGACGTTTCATGAAGATTAATGCCGTTACCGTTAGTGTTGCCTCCGAGCACCTCTGTGCTTTTCGAGTTCTCGGGTAACTGAGGAGGCGGAACGGGTACTTGAGACGACTGCGGTTGTAGTATCGTTACATGGTTATTGCATACTTTTGTCACGGTATCTACAATGGTACTCGTCGCTGGAAAGGAAGTACCATTGACTACGTTCTCCTTGTTGGAACTAGCAGAAAAATATTTTACACCATTGTTTGCACTACCGTTGGGATCCGACGAACTATCTTTTTTCAAAGTGTTTGTTAAAACCGAGTTGCTCAGCGGAGAATAAGCAGATAAAGAGTTGCAGTCGATAGGATCGTACTTCTCATACTTACTCTCGGAATTATAGAGCCTATCTTGTACGGGAGACTTTGTAAATCTAATTTCATTTTTATCAAGGTTTTGAGAGGTTCGGTTGAGTTCTTGGACATTAGGATTGTTAATACTGGGACTTGATGGCTCCATTCTATTCACCATTCAGATGATAATTAATGTAATACCTGTAAATAAATTTAAAAAAAATTAATTATGATTTTTGATTTAAAATTTTTCGATATTTTATTGTTATTACAAAATAACATGAATTTTTAAAAAGTACAACCGAACGCCGTTATTACGAAATCTAGGTAACTCAAAATATTTTTCGTATTCTCCAGTTTTCGAAAAAGAATCCATGCTGCTGTTTCAAGCGAGCCAGCCAGCCATTCAAACAAACGAAACTGTCGATTTTCAACTTTTACACAATTTCATCTGATTTTTCCTTTAGGACTCCATTTATTGCAATATTTTGTTGACTTGCCTACATCCAAGACAGCAAGTTAATAAACATTCAGATTTCCAAACACGTTATCACGTCAAAACACTGAATGGCCAACATTAATCTCAAAATATTGTTCCATGAGGAGATTGAGATTAGAAGACAACAGCGTTTGGATAAAACTCCGCTCCTCAACAATCAAACATCCTTCGAGAGGGATGACCTGATAGATTACATCTTAGGATTGGACAAGGATTATGAAGCCAGAAGAGTTCTCCATTAGGTTGGCGCTCTTGAAGAGCCCCCTTTTAGGTCCGCCATGCCTGTTATTATAAAAAGAAACACTGTCTCCCCATTGAACTTTGTAACATTGTAGCCTCCGAAGATGATGTAACGTTGAAATGCATTAGGCAATAAACATAGTTTCCGTATCACTTTTGATTCTTCTTTATTTGTTATTCAGATTTCAATTAAAAATACAAATAAAATGGTTGATTGGTTGGTTGGTTTATTAGAAATTTTGGCGTCGACTACTAAGGTCATTTTGCACCTTTTACACAAGTTAAATCTGTACGCAGCCCGGGACAAACACAAACATCCCATGCTCACGGTGGGATTCGAACCCACGACCAGGCGGACTCGAGAACTATAAAGCCTACGCCCTAGCCCTCACGGCCACCTGACCGGCCAAATAAAATGGAAATTCACAGTTTATATCGACACTGAGAACCAATCAAAATTGTCACGTGCTTCATTGTTTATTTACACAGAGAGACAATCAGAATTCGCAGAATCTAATTCGATATGCTTCGTTGTTCGTTTAGACAATAACCAATCGGAATTCGCAGCATAAGAACGAAAATGAAAATTTTTTCACGTTTTTATTCATTTTTTTTTTTTTACAATAAACATCTAAATAACGTAATTTTCTTGGAAAGAATTACTTCATTTTTTCCATGTTATCCAGACTCGGGTTAAAAAAAATATCGTATTAAACAACTAATTTATTATTACATACGGGACTAGAGTAAATTTCGCATTAAGCAGGATTTCGGATTAACAGGTTTCGTAATAACAGGGATCAACTGCACGTGCATATTTGAATATACAAAACGAACTACTGTTGAAAGTTAAATGTCAAATGTATCATTAATAAGCCACCCACTCCATCATAATAAGCTAACATATGGGACGTATGTTTGGGAAAATATAATAATGATTTGGTAATGGACAAAATATTTAGAAAAAGAAGATAGACTCAAATTACATATTTTCTCAGAAGCCACAGCTGTCTGTTCAAGTGAGAATACGAGGGAGAGAGAGATAGCACTGGCAACCCCATCTGTGCATGCAACGTGCACACAGAGCAAATTGTTGGAATGCTTCTCTTAAAACAGAATATGTATGTAATAAAATAACGTTCTTTTCATTACAGAGACGTGTAAATTAAGAATGAAAACTGAGTGTGAATTTAGCATTTAAAATTTAAGCTTTTTAAATTAGTAAGCTTAAAATGAAAATAAAGATATTTGGATTATTTCAATGATTTTCAAGGCTTTTTAGCGTGTTTTATAATGCAACCAGTCAAATGATTTCTACTCGATTACATACCCAAACTAGTGAATCCTTTTCAAACTTTTATTTATACCCACCCCCTCAACGTCTGGCTTAAAAAAAAATTTTCAAGTTGGCTAAGCACTATGAGTTCTTTAATCTTTAATTACTTTGAAACACTTGAAAAGATTTATTTCCTTAACACCTGGAATGTAAAGAGTTTTTTAATAGCAAAGCAAGAAAAAAAGGAACAGCAATTTCAAATGTTTTCTTTTTCAAATTTTTTTAATATTCCAACAACAATTAAGAGGCCAACCGAAAAAATGCTGCCAAGACATTCCAAAACAAACGAGCATGCTGCTCTCCTACGTGGTGGTTTCGTACAAGTTTTCATCTCTAATCATAGAATAACATTGCATAAGATAAAAAAAAAACAAAAAAAAAAACAACAACTGAACAAATCAGAAATATTATTATACAATGTTTTTATTACAATTATGTGAAGGAGGGGAAATAAGAAAAAAAAAAAAGTCTAATACAATCAGGTCGTAAGAGGTCATTCAAGGGCAACCACTCTGGTTTCTCTGGGTAACATTATTAAGACCTTAATAAGGTGGGTAGTACGTTCAGCAGCAGGTAGTTGGAGAAAGGCAATTATATAATTTGGTTAAAATCTGTTCAACCATCGTCTCCCGTCCTCAGAACTTAAGAATAATCACTCTCCTCGATACTTATTATTAATTCACAGACCTGATGATTTTATTAACATTTAATAACTGAATACTAATGTTTACATATATGAAAGATGTTCTAATCTTACTACGTACGAGATAAATGAACTTGACAGAAAATAACAACCCAAAAAAAGCGTGATAAGTGAAATAGGATCATAGATGGATGCCTTATCAGTCCTGAGGTCCAGTCGAACAACGTAAATGTTTACAATTTTATTGGATAATTCGGAATAAAAAAAAAACAGTAAACAACCATTTTTCACGGAAAGGTTCGTACGTTCCAAGAATTTTCAACCCGATGCCCAACAGATTAAGCGAAAAAGAGATCATAAAATCCAAAAACCTCAGTGTTGAATGATGCCAAAAACAGTTAACTCAGTGAATGATGCCGAAGTGTCGTATAACAACACAGTGAAGTGTCATTTCTTGGTGATCACTCATTAACATTGCCACCGACTTGTCCCATGTAAATTCTGAGCTTTTAACCATAGAATATACAAATTAATAATTTTTTTTTCCACATTAAAAAAAAACATAATGTAAAATGAAGACTTATTTTGAAAACTTATAACAACAACTCCTCAACAACAATAACATATAAAAATACAAAATTTAATCAAATTGCTGAATAAAATACTATATAATAAATTAAAAATTTTTTTTTTTTTAATATTTCTCAAAAGTCTTTGAGACATTCATAAAACACCTTTTTTTCATTATTTATTTATTTATTTATTTATTTATTTACCTCATCAACATCATCAAAAAATTTACAAAAATTTACTTTACAATACAATTTCCTCTATAATACAATTATCAACTTCACAAAGATAAAATTTTCAGTTCTTTCATATAATAATTTTCAAATACCAAATTCGAACCCCAAAATCCGAAGCCCTTTCTGGGCTTGTATGGATACAAGTCCGGGTTTACAAATACATATATACAGTTTTTAAACAAAGTTGCTATATAAAGGAAACTCTTCTCACATCCAGATTTGAGCTTACATTACACATTCAGATTGTTTTTTGTGTTCTTCCAATATAAAAAAAAATAAATTTAATTAAATTAAAAGATGTTAAATTAAGTATCCATCCTGGTAAGTTATTAAATAAATATGGAACATAAAATTGTCTTTCTTGCTTTCCAAAATTATTAAAAATCTGAGGCATGTCAAAATTCATACTCTTCCGTGAAGTATATTAACTAATTTTTTGAAATATATACATAATACAAATCTGTGTACTTTTTTATTATAAACTTATTTTGATATTCATATCTTAAGTGAAGACTTGCATTATTATTATTATATAGTATTTTATTCAGTAATTTTATTAAATTATTTATTTTTATATATATATTATTGTTGTTAGGAGTTATTATTATGAATAATATTTTTATAAATTTAATAATAATAATAATTCAAAAATTTATTATTTTTAAAAATATTTTCAAAAAATTTTTTTTTTCTTTTGAATATTTTTTTTTTTTCATTATTATTATTATAACAGTGTTAACAGTGAAACGAGCTAAACAGCATGTTTGTAAGCATTGTTTTAGATTGTTATACTCGTAGATATAATGAGGAATCGTTTATTAGCAGGTATCCCCATCTCAAGACGCCTAATCCAAGATTTTTGACGGAAGCAAGAATTGGGGAAGCGTTGCATATGGCTTCAAAAAAAACGGCCTTTTCGACGAGGAATTTTTTTCCGAGCAAGCAAAACGAAAGAAAATGAGATCTAGCTTCCTGAAGTTGAAGGCAAGGGTCCCCATCAATCGATCGGTGTTTTTATTATTCTTATTCTCGTGAAGATATAAGAAGAGCACGAAGAAATGGAATATTTCGAATGCCAGATGCCACCTGACAGAGCTTCATAAATTACACCATTTTATAAACAATAGAAGTTTCCGAGGCTAACTCCAGCGTAAACAAAAGCAATTAATCGTCCGATTGGCTTATGATGGACGAAGAAAACGCTCCGAAATGGGCAAAGTGGTCGTACGAAGCTCGACGATCTGTAATCAGTGGAAGAAATCGAGTAACAGCTGTTTCCAACTGATGAACCGCTGGCGAGTTTACGTGTCAAATCGACAAATGTCAAAATCTTATTCCCCCAACTGCGGCCACCAGCGCGGCTCGTTCGCCACCAAAATCTCGCATCGAGCCGCACAACCCGTGAAATTAATCTCCTCGAATTTTCCCTTCAAACTTTAAATAAAGAAAAGGGCTGAAAAAAAAAATGAAACTGAATGTTACCTGATGATAAGGACAGTAAGGATGACGCGCCATGTTGAATTAGTCGCCCTGCTTAAAATGCGAGCACTGCACTCGGTGCTTCACTTGACCATTTACCACACGAACCACGTGACTTTCAACACAACACTTACACACATTATAAAAAATAGAGGCCCATGAAAAAAAATAACTTACACACTTAAAAACAAACAATAATCCAAAAATTTTTTTTTTTTATTTGCTAACGAACAACATTCATCATCATCACGAGCTCCTTGCAGACGATAACATCATCATCATCATCAACAACATTCAGCTCGCGCTTCTAACAAAATGGTTTCCCGCGTAAGAGGGAACCATGAAGCAGGAGGGCGAAATTTGCGTAGGAAAACAATCTTTCCCCACTCCACTGGCAACAAAAACAGACTTCAACGCTAACTACCCCAGTCCAACCACGTAATTTCCCTTTTCTTTCGATCTCCTGACTCAACTGACTTTCAATCAATCAATCACTTCCAGCCACACGACTATTTGAAAACGAAAGCCGCCAACTCGATTGACAGAGATTGATCAGTCGATGCAAACGTAACCAAACATGGCTTTATTACTGCTGAGATCATGCTGTGCAAGTAATCATCTGATCGCTTCGAAGTTACTTCCATTTTAGATCTTGCTCGTGAGAAACCAAGATAAACAAAGTCGCATATACAAATCGCACGAGGAGATATCAAATCCGGCATGGACTGCCAGCGCCCGTTGGTGGCAAAACTCGGGGACGACCAGCTGGTTCTTCACAGCTGATCTCCTTATACACACTTAGTTTTGAATATTTACTATACACGTCATTAAATCGACTTTAAAATTAATCTAATTTAGTTTTTAGTTGTTTTGAAGTGACACAGTATTAAATATATGGCACGACCCCTCATCATCCATAGATGTACCAAGTATACTGAAGAAAACCTAAGATTACTAACACATACCTAACACTTTCAAATTTAAGCTTCCACTAAATATAAATTTAACAATTACACATTTAAAAAGTAATAACAGGCCCCACTCAGCCAGAGTTACAACACCTTCCATGAAAAAGGGAAATTTCGATGACCTATAATACAGTGCGACATATACATATGGTGCTTTGTATCATGATCTCCATCTCAACAAGAAAAGAGGGGGGGGGGGCACGCTTTATTATTATATATCTTCAAGCTGGCGTCAACAATTTGAAAAACTAACTGTTTGGTCGAAACAATTAAGCAATTCGTATAACAATCGTTCCTCCGAATTATGGAGAGACGACTGAAATGAATTGGTACCCTAGAACACGAACCAGTGAACCTATTTGCAAAACATGCATTGTCATCGGTCCTGTGTATGTGTATCAAGTTTCAGCTCTCTAGCTTGTCGGGAAGTTGGTTTAATACTGTTTACAAGATTTGACGGACACACAAACCTACAGAAAAGCAAATTGAATAAAAGCGTATAAAACTACTGGTACGATAGGAGCCGAAGCAATATAGATGGCAGTAACATCGGTCATATTCAAAATGGCATCTCTGAGAGAGAAAGCTCAATGCGTTCTATGGTTTGCAGTGGTGTGTCGTGGCTCAATGAGTAATTTATCAATAGGACAGTTCCCGCCACATTGGCATTACTATTCGTGAATTCCTCGATTCAACATTTCCCAATGACGGTTTGGAAGAGATGGTCCTGCAGCATGGCCTCCACATTCTCCAGACATAACACCCTTAAGCTCTTTCCTGTGGGGATACGTTAAGGATAAAGTGTTAGCTATCCCGGTCTCCGACGTGAACACATTAAAGGCTTATGCTGGCAAATGCAGTTGAATCTTACTATAAGGATAACCTTGGGACCGGAAGAAAATATCCATTTAAGCGAAGTACCCCTTTATGCGAAGTACTGTTTTAAAAAATACAGTACTCAACACTAATTGATTTGAACAGTATCTAATACGAGGGGTGATCAAAAAGTAAGGTTACAAAGCCTGCAGTGCAACGTGTAAATTTTATTTCATACAGCCAACTGATAGTGCATACATTTGGTTATTTTTTGACAGTCTCCATATCGGTTTAGGCACTTGTCGGTTCGTTGGATGAGTTTGAATATTCCCTCCTGGTAAAAATCCTTGCGTGTTCAGCCAAGTGACAAACCGCTCAAAAAAATCGTCTGAATCAGCTTGACACAGGTTCAAAAGCTCGGAAGCTGCAGTTCACGCCTCCAATTTTCCAACAGGTTGCACCATGTTGATGCACCAAGTGCTACTTTGTATCCTCCAGCACTATAGGGATGTCGCTTCCCAGTGGCATCATACATTTTGAAAAGCAATCGTTCTTTCATGTTGATTATAATGATTTTATGACCACCCTTGTAGATGTTCTCAGAGCTATGAAAGGTGCATGTGTGAAGCGCACTAATGACGTGAAGAAAAAATTTTTGAGATGAAGATCATAATATAAGAAACCGTGTGTATCTATCCGACATACATTTTCTTTTTCAGGGAAAGACTTTGTGCTCGCCCTGTATTATTCACATTAGCATGTTGAGATATGTCTCCACAACATCTTGAAGCTCTTCCTTTGTGCAGAAACTCTGTCCTCCCAGATCTTTCTTCAGCTCGAAAAAGATGAAAATCACTTGGTGCCTTGTCTGGGCTGTACGCCAGGTGATTGAAACTGAAATTCGCATTGAAATTGCTCAAGAAGCTGTTGCGGTCGTGCGTTGTCATGCTTCTTCTGTTTGCACTGCATCCAAGAGATATTAAGCGACATTACAGTGGATGCCGTGATGATGGAGTAGAACATCCTATACGTGCTCGTACCTACATACATACTGTAAAAGCTTAGGCGGATTCCTCACCAGGCCAGTCACTTCTCCAGTTTTCCTTAGCTGCCATGTTTTATTTTCCCGTTTCTTGGTGCTAACCGACGTACGACTGTTTCTGAAACCTGGTTATTTCACCGAGCTAAAAACACAGTTCGGTAACAAAAGCAGGTCGCACAGTTTCTTGATCGGGATCAAGGAGTTGTTTAGAAGGATCTATGAATATTATTCTGGCTGTAGTAGAGCTTGTTTTTAATTTTTAATTCTTTGTTAAATTTACATTTAGTTGAGGTTTATACAGGGTGAGTCAAAAGTCTGTTACCCCCCCCCCCCCATACAATTTCAAAAAGAGTGGACATACAACAAATCTGTTGCAGGCAGCGTATAGGAAGTTAGGTAGGGGCTAAACAACAGTGATGTCAAATTTGACCTTGACTGGTCCTTGGTGTATCCCCAAAGGAAAAAATCAACTGGTGTCAAATCAGGCGAACGAGCAATAAACTCCCCTCGACCCATCCAGTCGCTGATGTGCAATGGCTGCCAAATGTGGAGATGCCCCATTATGCTTGAACCACATGCGGCGGTACGGCACTAAAGATAAGTTATCTAAAAAGTCCGAGAAGAAGCCATCCAAAATCAGTTCTGTGTATCTTACTCCTGTAAGACAATCGTTGTAAAAAATAGGTCCCACCATGATATCATTCCATAGTCCACACCTCACATTTATTCTTCAGTTCTGCCGATGTGTTGCATCTCAGTTATCTGGGGGTTCACATCTGCCCAGTAATGGAGGTCATGTTTGTTAAAACTCCACAGAACATGGTTAGCCCCTACCTAACGTCCTACATGTTGCCTGCAACAGATTTGTTTTAACTCCAGTCACTTTGAAATTGTCTGGGGGGTAACAGACTTCTTACTCGCCCTGTATATTAATCATCCATATCTCGGACAAATTCCACCTAAATAAGAATAACCAAGCCACCAGATGGGCATTCTGCAAAATCGTTTTATAGAATAACTTGACATAGATCGATGAGGGTTTATTACCGCCGTTACCTCAGATGTTTAAATTATTGATGAAAATAGGAAAGAAAATTCCATGGCATGGACTTTCAGCAAACCATTCTGACGTCCTAATCAAATGAGCTACTGTGGACATACAAGGTGCATCTAAAAAGTTCAGTGAATGGAAGCATAAAACAAAACATGGAAACAAAATACCTTTATTCACCCTCAAAGTAACATCCGTTGTTTACAATACACTTTTGATATCGTTGATAAAGCTGCTGGAATGAGTCAGCAAAGGCCTCTTTTGGAATTGATCGAATCACAGATGTCACACGCCTTCAGATGTCCGGTAAGCCTGCAAAACATGTGGAACAAAAAAAAGTCTGTAGGCGCCAGATCAGGCGAGTATGGTGGATGTGCGATAAGTTACACGGCGTTGGGCCAAGAAGTTGTGTACACAGATCGCAGAATGCAGACTTGCGTAGCCATACAACAGACTCCACTTTCCACTCCTGTACATCTGGGGGCAAACACGTTGAATGCACAGCAGTAAGCACTTCAAAGCAGCTTCGTACAATTTGGCGTTGACGGTTTGCCCTTCCATTTGACGTGAGTTTTCGCGCACACGCCGTTCGACTGCCTGTAGCAGACTAATCTGCATTGGTTTCTTGCGCTCCTTGCTACTTACAGTCTTTCCATTGGTCTCCGCAGTGGCCGCATTTTAACCTCACTTTGCTTTCGAGATATCCATCCATTCACTGAACTTTTTAGATGCACTGATAACATTTAAACTTTAAGAACTGATAACATTTCTTATTCCAAATTTAAACAAGATGGTGTACGAAATTGTTAAAAAAAATACCAAATCTAGTTTTAAAGAATGACAAGAAACCTTTTATTCAGCATTACAGTTTACAAATGATTAAACATTTCAACAGGATGGTGTTCACAGAATCACGTCCTCGGTGGTGGAAATGTGGTGCAGCATTATCCTGTTGAAAGCTGAAGTCTTCACGAGCCAGTTTTCAAAATGTCCGGATACGTTTACCCTGTTTGGTTTCTTCCGAAAAGAAAAAAATGGGGCATAAATTTTGTGTTTTGATGGGCAATTCAAACCAAACTTAATCATCACATTCAGCTGTAACCCCCTATAACGCAAGTTCTACCTTCACTATGTTTCAACCCAAAAGCTACTTCAAAATACTCAAAACTTCCAGCGTATGAATTAGTTTACTTCTGTAATTACACTTGTTTATCTTCAGAGCTGGTGTCTGAAATGTTAGCAGTGCTAATTCGTTTTGCTTTAACTAATCAGGAATGTGTCATAGCTTGTGTACAGAGAATGCAGATGCTAAAAGGTAAAAAATAAGAAATACCGTGGAGTGGAAGGAATTAGGGTTGTCAATGTTACCGAAATTCTTATTAAGGGTAATAGAAAATTTCAAGAACTACTTTATTTAAATACGTTGCATTTTATAATTACAATACAACTTCATTAGTATGGACTCGCTTAAAACCGACTTCTAGTTAATAAGGACTAAATATTCAGTTCACTGGGCTTCTGAACACCCTGGTTAAAACGGACTATCACTCACGAATGAGTTGGATTCAACCTTATTGATTGAAGAATAACTTGTGAATGTTCTCTGAGGGTTTTATCCTATGCTAAACTACTGTTTACAGCTTGGGATAGATTGTTGTGTCAAGCAGTTCTAAACTGATACACATACAAATTTTAACAAAAGTGACGAGAAAACGCAAGATGTTGCAGGGGTTCCATCGACTAATAAGAGGCCATTGCAGTGATCAAAACATGAGATATCTTCTCTATGCAAACCCATCTAGCGATATCGCCCATGAACATCTCATGGCAGTAGAGAAGGTTATTGCTAAAGAAAGTAACAAAAAACAAACTACCCTGAATGAATAGAAGGTAAGCGGCAATACTTGTCCACAAAAGAGTTCTATTTGTTATGCATCCACAGCTTCTCAAGGTCAGTTTCTATTGTATTTCATCTACCCTGAATGACTTTTACCGTCTGCAACCAAAAGACTGTCGGGTCATTTTCGAACCTTGGTTCAGTTGTGTTTACACGAACCATGTCTCAAATTCAGACCGGGGAGGTTCAGAGATGAACCTTCATTTTCAAGTTACATTTAACACAGTTTGAAATCTAATCTGCCTTCTTAATAAAACTTAATACGTATAGTCCAAGTTTTATACTTCATAATCTTTCACACGTTTGCCAATTTTTGGATATACGAACCTCGGTTAAAACGGAATTTTTCGATGGTCCGCTGAAATCCGTACTAACGAAGTTTTACTGCAATTTGTATTGCAACTCTTGAACCTTAAAATAAATTAAGAAACCTAAGCCCTTAATAGAAGGACAAAAAAGAGTTTACAAGATTTGTTTGATACATCAAACACTCAAGAGATTCTGAAAGTAGTAATATGGTAGATTCAAACTGCTCAATTCAGTCGAATTACTTAGAACCGTTATAATAACAAATAGCTGACAGTTCCATTTTTTGACTACAAGGTGTAGTTTTGGATAACGAGTATAAGTACATTTTTCATTATTGGCATTACCAAAATACATTTTTTATTACAAAACTGGTATTACTGGTAATAACATCTGTAGAAGGAACCTCTACCACAAAGATATAGTGCCAGGAAAGAAAATGGTGCCTAATAACAAATTTTGCAGTTAAAAATCCCAATTTTTGCACCTATAGTCAGGGCACATTGGCCATAGCCTCGCTACTTCTCTGCTCTAACCAGGAGAAAAGAACAAAACAAAGTCATGGTCCCTTATTTGAGTCCAGTTGCGGAATTTTACCTTCCCTCTTTTTCTGGTAGACCAGCCGATAATGGCAGCACAGACAGTGTCCTTCACATACCCCCATACAAAGAAGTCAGGAAAGCGTGGCGGCCATGGCAGCTTTCTTGATCATCATTCCTGACATGACCGATCCATCGATTTTGTAATTGTAGCATTCTTTCAGCTGCAAACGGAAACTTACGTCTGCTGGGAATATAAATAAAACTTGACAAATTGCTCGATAGCAATCGAAACTTAAATATAGCAATCCTGATCGATAGCAGTCCTACACTTATACAGCCACAAATGATATTCTTATTTCTTCCTAAAAGTACTGCCTCTGCTTTCATTTAGCCCAAAAGTAAGTGTCTTTCTGGAGGACACTCAAATATGAATAAAATAATTTAATACAAAATAAATGATAATTCATAAAAAAATTGTTAAAAACCGACATTTTCATTGCAGTGATTAACAGTTGCGTAAACCAAATTTGGAGACTGGACCAATGAAAAAATTCTGAAACAATTCATTTCACTTAGACCATGTCTAAAAAGTCTGACCGAAACTGACCACAACTGACAAAATCACGTGATCAGGGTGTCTACAGAGTTTCTGAAAGTCAATTTAGTGACTTTTGGGGACGTCTTAAAAAAAATTTCCTGACCCAATTTAACTTTTAACGTCAGGAGAAAAAAAAAAAAAAACAACAAAAGAAAAAACCTTTTAAAGCATTTTTCCTGGACTGGATTGACCAAATTTTAATTCCGCAACTCGGAATTTTCGTGACCCATTTTCAAATTTCGTTACTTTTTCGGGACTTTCGTGACCTGTACACACTGGTGATATAATAGCTATTCTTTGGCCTGGCCCTTTTAGCTTTCAAATTTATTGTTTAAAACAATGCTTCCACAAACTGGGTTGGAAAGAAAGTTCCTGCATAATGTTTACTAGCTGTTGCTCTCGACTTCGTCAGTGTTAAAGTTGGAATACATAAAATCGCCTGCAAGTATAGACGTCTTATTTCCTGAGATTTCGTGATTAGTCAGTGACGGGCATTTCTCTTTTATATTAAGACACTGCCCCAAATAAATCGAAATCGGGAAGGAAAAAAAGAAATTACGACGACGATATTTTATGAAGGCCAAAAAATTATGAACAGGTTTCAGTATAAATAACGTTCGTTGTTTTACCTTCGGGAGCCAAAATAAATAGAGAGCCAAGGCTGGTGACGCAAGAGCAAGCGACATACAGTTGTCTATGTGAGAAGCAGCTGGTCCTGAGGTCAACACCAGCAGCCTTCAGTGTCTGCAACACAGAATAACACTGTATTGTTCTGTGCCTGCGACTCATTGATGGTCATAGCAAAGCCTCATCATCTTGGAAGCCTTTGAATATTGAGAAAGATTAGTTCTTTTTTCTGAAAGGCATACTTATTTCAAAACTCCTTAAATTCGACATCAACAAACAAACAAATCAAGGATCCGTAAGTCTACAGAGTTTCCGAAAGAACTCGAAGATATGCTCCACTCACGAAGAAGTCGACATATGGATCTTGGCGACAACTGTTGGCAATTATATATAAAGATTCGTAAGGAACAAAACCATAGTGCGATTTAAAATATCGTTGCGACATCTGTTGACATTATTTTTTTGCTGGAACCCAAGGGAATGAGACTTCCTTTCATGCAGGGTGGCTTTTCCCTGCGGTGGCACAGCTGCAAACTAATCGTAGACTATATGACGACCAAACGCTTGGATGATGCACCTTCGTGATTGGCCAGTGTTCAGGTTGGACTTGAAATTGTACAGCAACAGAGTAGCTGGTCACTGTTCAAAGCATGGATAATGTCTCCAGCTCTGTAAGGAAACCGCAATTCGATCAGATAGCATTGCATGTGCTTATCACCCCAGATTCATATTTAGAGTGATTGTGGGGGAACTTTCTTTCCAATCCAATAGTACTACAAAATCAACAAAGCCAAGGATGATCGGCCGCAAATGTATCACGTGATCTGGTCATTTGTAGTTGGCATCAGTTAGACTTTTCAGACACAACATTAATAACAAAATCTGTGAACAATTTATTATTTTTTACTTAATACATCATCTTGTGAGATGGTCACTGTAAATCTTGTGCTATCTTTTTTAAGGTACTGTCACACTTAAAAAGAGTAAAAAAACTTTATTTTCTAATCTCATTGTACAAGTCCATCAATTACACTACTGGTTTACTCGAGATAAGCTTATGTATAACGTTACATACAAATCATCTTGTTTTTTAATTGGTGTGTATTTTAATCAACGACGTATTACACTGATCATTACAACTTACATGGACTGTATACGCAAAACAAAAACATCTCAGGAAACAATTATTTTTAAATAAGAGTTTACAAGAGAAAAACAAAAACAAAAAAGAAAAAAAAAGATGTCTACACAAAGACGAAATACAGATACTCAAGAGTTTGAACGAATGAAAACTAAGAAGAAAAGGAGTCAATGATCATTTTATGCAACACTCATACTTTCCGACTCTTGTTTCTGCTGACGTAATAACTGCACACTTAGTTTGTATAATTCATTATCCGTCGATGGAGGCAGGAATGATGACGGCGACTAAATTAAAAAATTAAATTCATCACGTTCACATCAAAAACAATCTCCTTAAAATTAACGAGAGAAGTTCAAGATACCTTTTCAGACATTTTGCATAGCTGGCGTCGTATTTGCAAATCTCTTCGTGCGCAAAGCGCACGCCGATAAGGTCCGATGTTATCGAGGATCGAACGCTTCTGCTCGTTTTCGATGACGCTAAAAAGGAGCACGCCTGCAAAACTTGGCTGCAAATTAAATCTTACAGGCTTCTCTTCGGTCTTTGCATTGGCATCGATTTCCATTTTATCTTCGGTATCCGCTTTATTCAGGTTCTCTCCACCTTTCAACGTTAACAGAAAGTTGAATTAGAAAACTTAAAAATGAAAAAAATAAATTCATGGGTAACGACATCTCTTACCTTCGAGCTTTATTTTTTCCTCGAGGAGTTGTTTTTGGCAGTGATTCTTAATGTCTTCGAGCAATTTTTGATTGGTGTGACGAGCGAGAATTCCTACACGACTGAAAACCCGAGCGGCGGTGAAATTACGGAGAGCAGAGCCGGGCACAGTGTCCAGTTTTGGTTTCTCTTCAGTCACGATGCTCGTCCAATCCACTTCCAAAGAGTCAACAGGTCCCACTGAAATCATTTTATTATGGTCTGAATAAAAAAATGAGCCTATATTCATGTCGTCTATTAATTAGTTTAATAATAACATATAATAATTGTATGCAACAATAATTATAATAAATGGAAATGTGTTTCAGCCTCTGACCATCCTCCGTCTGGTAACATTCCAAGGATGGTCAATGACTGAATGTCAGGTAACGCCTGAGGATGGTCAATGACCAAACATTAGGTAACGTCTGAAGGCTGTTTTCCATTTAGCAACTTTTATAGTGTATGCTAGGAGTTTGCAATTTTTAGATGTATTTTTGGATGTTGCATTCGTTTTCCAATTAGCGACTTTCACACGTATGCGTTTGTCAGTTGTCTGTCATGCGATTTTTCAAGATCTGGCGTGGTTAGATCTTAATGCAATTTTTTCAGACGTCTTTTCAGGTCTAGCCAATCAGGTGCAATCTACTTAGCCGATTTAGATGGAGAATCATTGCTGACAAGGTTCTCGTGACTTTTTTCTTATGAATTTATTAATAAACAGGTTTTAAAAATTTAGTGAATGATTTTGTATTAAATTCAAGCATGAACATGGTCGGAGTGAATGATATCCTCTTTTCCATTACCTTCAGAGAGCAACAATCGTTTGCAGTGACTCAACCAATCAGATGAGACCAGAGTGTGGATAATGCCTGAAAGTCGTCGCTAAATGGAAAACTACCTTGCTCGGGTGCTAATTGCGATGCGTCTTGCAGGCGATGATTGACAGGCACAAAGTCACCGCATATTACAAGATGCCCAAAAGTCACTAAATGGAAAACAGCCTTGAGAATGGTCAACGACTGAACATCATGTAACAATGGTGCAATTGTCAGGTAATGGCTGAAACGAGGTTCCATTTATTAAAAGTATCGCTGCATACAAGTTCTCCATAAAACACATTATTTTTTGCAGGCTACAAATTTCGCAAAATTAAATTTTTGCATTTTCTATCATTGGCGTGGAATTTTTTATTTTTAACATGAAAAGATACAGTTTGTGAGAAATTAATGTTCGAAAATCTCGAAAAATGATTTCCACACAAAAATAAAGTGTTTTACAGTATTTAAATACCTGCAACATGGACCCAATGATAATGCTATTAATAATTATAAATCGAAGATCTAAAAACTATAAACTTAAACGATGTTCTGCTATAATTAATTTTTATTTATCAGAACCTTAATTATCTGAAGTGCCAAATATCCGAACCTTACTTGGGGAAATGAAAAGTGGCTATTATAAGTGAAGTGTTCTTTTATCAGGAGTTCTTATATGCCAGTTTGACTGTATATGTACAGCAGCCAATAGAATTTGAAGGTGACAACACCTCATCAGTTGAGGGGTCGTCCTCCAGCCAGTTTTATAAAATTGGAAAATCAACAATTTCTGACATAAAAAACAATCTATATACCATTTTAAATTTGAAGAAAAGGAAAACCACGAGGGAAGCAAGCGAGTTCTTGATCGTGCGCTATCCTTTAGGTTTTCACAAAGAAGAAGCAAAGGATATCCAATATCAGGCAAAAAGCTCTCAATTGTAAATTAGGTGGTTTGGTTTCACATTTGGTTTTCGGTTATCCAAACAATGGGAAACATGCATGAAAATTTTAACAAATTGTTTTTGATGGTATTTATTATCAATATCAAGAAAGAAGATTCATTCTTTCTAAAAATGCATAGTTATTTTTTTAACAAAAACGCTACGTCATAGCACTACAAGCCGTGACGTCATGATCCTTCTGGTATCCTGAGTCTATGCCTTTCTCCTTAGTTGACAATACTATGTCTCCTGAACAATGTAAAATAAAACAAACTTCTGGGAATATACAAGGTGTTTTTGAATTGAGTACAGATTTTTTGGGAGATGATAGAAGAGGTCCTTAGAAGTATTTTTTGTCATATGAACATGGGGTCCCCGCAGCTCCGTTTACTTCCAATACTGCATTGAACAATCAAATGACACCGGGACGCAGTGTGCGTTGGTAGGCCTAGATTATTTTATTTTTAACAATTAACACAAGCAATCTACTGTATGACTTTTACAGTAATTGTTCGAAATGACCGCCATTTGCTTCATAGCACAATTCGCAACGCCTTATGATGGATTGATGTACGTGTGGAAACAGCTGATTTGCACGGTCGTTGATGTCACCTGCTGCCGCGACAACACAAGCCGCCAATTCTTCTTCGGTATCTACGGGTTCGGAGTACACCATTGCTTTTGTTAATTGTTAAAAATAAAATAATCTAGGCCTATCAACGCACACTGCGTCCCGGTGTCATTTGATTGTTCAATGCAGTATTGTAAGTAAACAGAGCTGTGGGGACCCCATGTTCATATGACAAAAAATATTTCTAAGGACCTCTTCTATCATCTCTCAAAAAATCTGTACTCAATTCAAAAACGCCCTGTATAAGGAGCATTCAAAAAGAAACAAGCCAGAGGCCTAGGAACAGAAACCAGTACCTGTATGTCAGAAGTATTGGCCCTGGCAGTTGAGGCACTTGTCCCACTGCGACACAAGGCGGTGAATGGCAATCTCGTAAAATTCCCGGGACTGCATTGTGAACCAGTTCCGCATATACTGCTTGACGTCGTCGTCGTCCCAGGTGAATCATTTGCCCCTCAGAGCCTTTTTAGGGGACCAAATATTGCACAATCGCAGGGAAGGGAATGATTGCCTGGCACGAGAGGTGGCTGGAGATGGAGTCTTGGTGTCATCACTTTGAACCAGAATCGAAACGACAAACTCTCCAGTGGAAGCATCCAGGGTCACCACCACCAAAAAAACCCAAGGCAATCCACACAAGTGCAGGGAAGGTTACGCTACGTTCTCGATCACCCTCCACACAGTCTAAACCTCTCTCCCTGCGATTATGCCATTTTTGGTCCCCTAAAAAAAGGCTCTGAGGGGCAAACGATTCACCTCAGACGACGAAGTCAAGCAGTACGTGCGGAACTGGTTCACAACGCAGCCTCGGGAATTTTACGAGACAGCCATTCACTGCCTTGTGTCAGTGGTACAAGTGCCTTAACAGCCAGGGCCAAGACTTCTGATATACAGGTACTGGTTCCTATTCCTAGGCCTCCGGCTCATTTCTTTTTGAATGCTCCTTATATAAAAAATGCTTAAATAGTGTTCTTTTAAAAAAACAAATTCCATGCATGTTCCCCGAACGGTGACCGGTCCCAATTGATTCAGATAATTGGCGTCCTGATGTACATTGGAACATTGGTAGAAATTCAGCTTTTTAAGGATGTACGAGACCCAAACAGCTCTAGATATGTCAACTGGTTCTTATGCTGAAAAACGCTCAGAGAAAGAAGCGTACTTTTAAAAGAGCACCCAATAAATGTCTGGGTAGCGCTTTTCGCTATTTCTCACAAACACAAAAGTTTCTTACCGGGTTTGTTTTCTTGCTCCAATTTCCCATCTTCTTCATTGTCTTCTATTATGGCTTCTAACTCACCGTCACTTATAGATTCATATTCATATGCATCATTTGCAAGAGCTGATGGTGTGGTCTCCAGCACTACTGGTTGGATCTCTTCAGGTTTAGTTTCGACAACCACAACAGTAGCGCTCTCTTCTTTGACCTCGGGAACTGGTGCGACATGTTCAATTTCAGTCAAATCTTCAACAACAGCAGTAACCCTGAAAATAAAAAAAAATAAAAAAAAAAAAAAATTGTTTCTGTTACTTCTTCTTTTCCATTCTTAAATATTTACCTTGCTCAGACAAAAATCTTAGCATAACCTATAAGACTACAAGATATCAAGGCATAAGTTACGCCACGTCACATAGGCCAAAATGGCAATGGGGAATATCACTGACCTCTCTCTGTGATAGCTCCTTTCTAAACTAGTACTTCTACTGCTAGGTTGCGAACGAAGTCCACGCCGTTCAGAATCTCGTGGGGTTCGATCACGATAATTGTCTCGCCGTGGTTCTTTTTCTTGAATGCTTCTGTTTGAGGGGAAAAAAAAATACAAATATATAGAAATCCAAAGAATTTGGTGGAGCACAGTAATAAATCCCAGCGATGCCACCTTTGTGTTTGTTCCTCGTGCGAGGCCACGCATTGGCAATATTTGGAGCTTATCACCAAACACAAGCCAAGCTCTCCGTCTTCAAATATATCTTTGTCCCCATTCTCACCTATGGTCATCAGGCTTGGGTAATGACCGAAAGAGTGCGAATGCAGGTACAAGTGGCCGAAATGAGATTTCTGAGAGGTGTGGCAGGTGTTACCCTACTAGATAGAGCGCACAGCAGCACAATAAGGGAGTCTTTAGGTGTTGAGCCGCTACTTCTCTGCATTGAGAGATCTCAGTTGCGCTGGTATGGCCACGTGATACGGATGCCAATGCAAACTGGTCTTCCTAGGCAGTTGTTATTTTCCAAGCCGATGGGTAAGAGACCAAGGGGTCGGCCTAGAACCAGCTGGCTAGACTACATGGAGAATCTGGGTTCGAGTCGCTTGGGTATTACCAGGGAGGACATGCACCTGATGGCAGAAGATCGCGATCGCTGGAAATCTCCATAGGGCTGCTGCCCCCGCGACCCTAACGAATAAGCGGGTTTGAAAAGTAAGTAAGAAAGTATCACCAAACACTGCAGTTAAATGTTTATGGTTTTCTGCAGATGTCAAGTCATGCCTTCCTTCCTTAAAAACCATATGCTTCAATCATGTCCATGTGCTTCCTCATGCACAATGAACAGATGCTGAGTATTTGCTACTCAATGGGTCAATAAGAACTCCACATCCAAAAACTCGCCCATTATTTGTAATAAACAATTTTTCTTCCCTCTGATTGGTGTACTCCAATTACCAAACGCGCACCTTTTTATACCACTGATTCAGACTGAGAAAACTTCGAATTATTTTTTGTAAAATATTAGCAATAACTGAATAAAACCAATATTCACATACTTTCAATTGTTATATTTTGACTTATCGGTAAGGAGGGTATGGAAATTTTGGCCCTCGCCAACAAAACGGGTCAATCAATTTTCCCAATTTTTGAGCCGAAAAACAGGGGGTTGGCAACAAAATTGTTTCATGTCTAGCCAATAAATGGTCTGAGCAAAGCCACTAACATTGCTTATATGAATTAATAGCCTATGGTGGACCCAGTCAAACAAGGCCTGTTACAACGCAAAAATGGCTCCAATGCGATTTCAGCATGGCTCCCGAATTCTATTTCCAGTTTCGCGAGAGCATCTTTTTACAATTTTTGATCACTTTTTTTAAACATTTCACAACATTTAAGACATACGAGGTCTGTTCAAAAAATACGTAGACTGACGTCATAAAACAAAATATACTTTATTCAGAAGTTACACATCTGGGTCCCCTTCAAAGTACTCTCCTCCCCGACGCACACACTTACCCCAACGGTGTTTCCACTTTTGGAAACAGTCCTGGAACGCTTCTTTTGTGATGTCCTTCAGCGCCTTCGTCGCATTTGCCTTTATGTCGGGAATCGTCTCAAATCTCCTTCCTTTCAAAGGTCTTTTGAGTTTGGGAAACAAGAAGAAGTCACAAGGAGCGAGGTCAGGTGAGTAGGGTGGGTGAGGAAGAACAGTGATCGAGTGTTTGGCCAAAAACTCTCGAGTTCTGAGGGCTGAATGGGCTGGAGCGTTGTCGTGATGAAACAACCAGTCACTTCTCGTCCACATTTCTGGCCTTTTCCACTCGTCCAGTGGCAGTTTTTCCGAGTTTAACACAAAATTTCACAGCAACTCTTTGCTCGTTCAAGTCACTCATTCTAAAAATCCGCCAAACGAAAAAAAACACACTTCACAAACAACCGCGTAGCTAATCAACCAATACTGATATTTGCAATCAAAAAACTGCCTTGTAATCAGCGGGTCTGTCATAAGATGGCGACACCAAGCGATTTTGATTGGGACCAACAGGGCCCGCGCAATTCAAACAGTCTACGTATTTTTTGAACAGACCTCGTATATACAAGCTGCTTGTTCAAACTTTCAATTGTAAGTGGTAAGACAACTTCTAAAAACTGTCGCAACCCCCCCCCCCCCCCCTCAACATTGAACACAATCTCAAATGAACATAACCATCATAACTACTTTAAAAGTTCTCCTTTCTAGCCACCATTTATTGAATGTTCACGGACAGTATAATCTTAATTCAATTCGCGTTCAGTTTCGATTTGAAAATAGATTGATTGGTGAGACACGTAAGAAACAGAAATGCACTGGATGCCTTCGAAACCTTGGAGATCGCCAGAAAAAACCTGGACTCGCTATTGAATGGAGACACAGGGCCCCTAGGGGATTCGATTTTGATTAAGTCATTGAAGCTCTCAAGAGACGCTCTTCCTTTTGTTGTTTTTCTTTTGCTTTGTATATAATTTTGATTAATTTTGTTTTTCGAAAAGTTTTGTCCTTTTTTGGGAGTTTTTTGTGCATTTTCTATTTTTCTGTATAATTGGGATTCATCCCGGATTTTGAAGTTTGTAACTTAATTCGAATTAGTTTACGACCAGTGTATTTCTCCTAGGTCCGCGCATTTGTAAAAAGAGGTTCCCTCGTTTCCTATTGGCCGTCTCTGTTTCGTATTCGGACTCGATTGGGGGACAAGTAACCCCTTTCTCCTTTATATAGCACTTGCGCTATGTACCAAATTTACTCATATAGCATTGAATACTGAACCTAATGCAACTTGATCTTCTTCTTCTTTTTAAAGGCCCTTTCTCCATTACTGAATGGGTCG
The DNA here is from genome assembly GCA_023313115.1 of Rhysida immarginata. NCBI lineage: Eukaryota > Metazoa > Arthropoda > Chilopoda > Scolopendromorpha > Scolopendridae > Rhysida > Rhysida immarginata. The sequence goes on along the minus strand of JAHWFO010047174.1, from coordinate 1,067,323 downwards.
TAGACAGTTTTGGATTCATTAGAGGAATGCTATTATAGGCAGTAAAGTATCATAGCTAAATTTATTGGGGACATAATATAGTGATACTGTGACTCTACCTCCCCCACCACCCCTCCCCTTAAATAATTCCAGTTGACAATCAGCGCATTTCTTGACAATAAAATGAGAAAGAAGCACAGTAGGTCTACGCCAGAGTCGGAAACTAGTAGGCCCATGTACATATTTTGTTTAGACAAAGCTTTTGCGTTTCAAAAAACTGTTCATAATTCTTTGGTAACCCAGAGGCCTTTTCTGACCAGGCATTGTAAAACACGTGATTTTAATGCCATTAACGCATCACATCACAGACCAACGAAATAACAGTCCCCAGTGCAGAAAAGTTGTCTGACCATATTACTGGCCAACAATTCAACCTTCATTATTTCCAACAAACGAAAAAATACTGATTGTTAAAATCCAAGATGGAGACAATGAAGATTACAACCCAATCTCAAAAGTATGGAATAATTCTATTTCATATGCTAGATCTTAGTTTATTCATAAAATTGTACACAGAAAATATATGCAAATAACTTCTTGACAACATTTTTTAAAAAACATGTACTACAGTTTCCAAAAAAACAGAAATAGCGAAATAAATTTATTGTTTTAGAAAAATTCTAGTTATTTAAAGTGATTAATCGTGTCTCATAATTATAGAATAACAAATATTTTGTCGCAGAATTACAGAATAATCTTAAAAATTGTGTGTTCTGTTTACCATAGACTCGTATATTTTATTAGGGGATATGAGTTCATGAATGTTTGTCATAAAACATTCAATATTTCTTTGACATATGAATAGTTACTTGATTGTTTTTGTTACAATGAGCAAATCAAAAAACTGTCAGTTTCTTAGAAGGAATTGATTGTAAGTCTCAGAAAAACTGGAAAAAGACAACAGCAAGTAGCAACAGAATTGCTTATTGGCCACGGAATGTATCAAAAATATTCACAGAATTCAAGAAAAATGGATCTGTAACCCCAGCAAAGAAAAATAAATGGGAGACCAAGATGCACAACTAAGCGTGATGACATACAATTCAAAGTGATCGTGTTTTAAAAAAAGGTTCGATACAATTCGTGGCTATCAACAAGTTTGGAAAGATCATGGTGTGAATGTTAGCATATAAGATTTTTAGAAGTAGGGTTTAGATCAAAAATTCCAAAGAAGAAACAATTGTTGACACCACAGCAGAGATCAAAACGTGTTGCTTGGGCAAGGATCCATTGGTCATCACCTACAAAGTTTTGGCAAAGTGTTATCTTGAGTGCCGAAAGCAAATTTGAAGTGCCTGTTGGACAACATGATCAGGTGTGGAGAAGAGAAGATGAAGCATTGGAGCCAGGGTGTGTGAAACAAGTCGTTAAGCATCCAGATAGTGTGATGGTGGGATGCATTTTTGTCCATGGGCCAGGAAAAGTGTTATTCCTTAAAGGAAAGATAAACTCAGAAGCATATCAGTCGATTCCTGAGATAGGAATATTAGAAACAATTGAAAACCATTTTGGTGATGACAATGTTATCTTTCAACACGACCTAGCATCTTGCCACAACTTGAAATCTGCCAGAGTATGGTTGTCTAATTTTGGAATTGATGTTTTGTCCTGGCGAAGAGATTCGCCAGACTTAAATCCTATCGAAATTTTATGGGTGGATATGAAAAAGTTCATTAGAAACACTGAGAACCCTCCTAAAACAAAGTCTTCAACATTTAGGGGACAAAAACACAATTGAAAGATGCAAGAAGCTAATTTCTTCAATGCCTAATAGATGTGTGTCAGTAGTTAAACACAGGTTTTCCAACAAAATACTAAACCTTTTAAAAATTATTTTTGTGTAATTATTCCATTATTTTGCGACACAATTTTTGTTATTCTTTATTTCTGAGACAACACGTATTTACATTTGTTGCCTTTTCTTTTGATGTAATAATCATTATATTTTGTCCCTTCGTTTTTCTGATGAATGTGATACATAGATTACGAAAAAAAAATATTACTTAGTTATTTTCATAAAATTTGTTGAAGAATTCATGAATAAAGTGTAAACCCATCATATGAAATTGAATTATTCCATACTTTTGAGATTGGGTTGTACATTCTTACATGAACTACACTGCAGAGTCATAATTTGAGGCTTATTATTGGTTGAAATACGATTAAACACATCTCCGTATGATGATGTAACAATGTATGATGTTTCCAAGCTACAGCCTTATCTTTAAGTGGTGTTGGCTGAGGCCTGCTATTTCGTTGGCCACGTTCACACCAAAAATGACGAAATCTACCTTGAGACGAAGAAACACCATATGATGTTTTCTTTATCTATGGTATAACACCAGACAGCGCTGGGAAACCAGGTGGCGGCAAATTCAGAATTATGTTACAGGCATAAAATTTCATATTTTGCGTGTGGGTTGCTTACAAGTGTGGGTCGGCGGTTTGTTTTTGTGGGTCAGGACCCTTGTGGGCACATCCCTGGCGGTAAATATTAGCTGTTAATAGGAAGGCTTTACCTAGGAGAAGGATGTCTCTTTTGTGATTGGGGCGGATACTGTTTGGAGTCTGTTTTCCAGGATTTGTCGTTGGTGGGAGCAATGGGTGCCGTGTAATATAATAGGAGTTAGATCTTCTTGCTCAGGGAGGTTAGTTACATTTGCAGATGGCGCTGTTTAAAAGCTTTAGCTTGTGTAAATATTTCCTGATGAGAAAGTGCCCACTTCTCATCTTAATCAGCAGTGCTGAATTTTTCTTCAAAAGGTGGGAGAGGTTCAGGGAAGCTTTGTTTACAAACGAGAGGTGAAGTTTTAGACCTTGTCCTGTAGCATTTTCCCCCAGGATAAATTCCACAGCCTCGTAAGAATAGTTTTAGTGTCTTTGCAATATCGCACGAGGGAACTGGGAAGACTATTGTATCACCATATCAACGGCCATGATCAGCCAGGAAGTTGCTAATATCTGGCTCCCGACCATCATATTCGACGACCGGGTCCATACTACAAACTTAAGAAATAAACAAAAACAACTTATCTGAAAAACTTCATTTAACAAAACCTACCTTCGCTTTTGATGATCCTCCTCTACGACATGGGTTTCGCGCTCTACTTTGGGAACAATTTCACTCGACTCGTTCCAATTATCACTTGAATTGACCCAATCAATAACTCTGTAATTATCATTTTTAGGGCCTTGAATATAGGTCGGTTCCTTCAGGTCAATCGTTACTTTATCATCAGTGACCTGAAAAATATCCCTTTATCACACGTCTGCTTATAACAATCCATACGATAATCTGGTAAGCAAAACAACTTGGAAACTATTCTTGCATTAACCTAACTCACCTCATCTACACGATTCAAAATCTCATCTTCATCATCACTCCAGTCACTGAAGTCGCCCTCCTTCAACTGCTTATCACCAACATCGGATACAGTTTCGGCTACCTCTTTAGCTGTGCAAAGGAGAAGAAGCAATTGAAAAACAGCAACAAAAATTCTTGAAGATACACTAAGCATTAACAAATGACAAACCTTTGGGTGGTTCAGTCTTAGTTGTAGACTGCGACGGCGTTTCACTTTTGGAAGGAGCAATGCTTTCCTCTGTTGGTGTCGGAACATTCTCAGCCACCGGAGGGAAAGTGGTTTCTTCCACCAATACAATAGGAATCGTTTCCGTGACAACTGGAGAGCTTACTACGAGTGCCACAAATAAAAAATTAAAATTAAAACCCCCTCCTAGGTTAATCAAAAAAAAGCATAAGTTCTTAAATGACGTATTGGAATCATCCACTGACAACTTACAATCTCTGAACATGAAGGAGGACACAAGGTATACAGTATTAAAAAAAAAAACATAAAATAAACCTGGCCCTATAAGAAGTCTATTGTGCAGCAAAGATGATACGTCAAACGAAAAGCAAGTGATTTTCGAGAACTCAGATCTGACTGTGAAAAGTTCTCGGAATTTCTCTTGACAAGTTTCAGAGTGCCATTTCAATATTATTCCATTTGAAGTATATGTGAGTCTTGGTCGTTCGTCGCAATGTTGCATTCTTCCACATTGACTGTTTGGTGCACGCAAGTTCGTACAATCTGGACAGACCTTTATGAGCCATTTCTATGTGCAAGTTTTGTGGAGGTTGTGGAATGGGATTTGGAGGAAGCAGTGCAACAAGTGGTTTCCACCTCATGATAACATACTGAGCCACCAATTCCTCCCTAACAAAAACATTCCTGTCATCCCTCAGCCACCGTACTCACCAAATCTCGCTCTAGTGACCTTTGGCTCTTCCTGACTCTCAACATCAAGGGGACGCATTTCGCAACCATGGAGAACATCAATCGAATGCGACAGCGGAGTTCCAGAGATTCCACAAGAAGCCTTCTATTGATGCTTCCAAGAACGACAGATTCAATGAAGAAAAGTGTGCATGCTACTTTGAAGGAGATTAGTTAAGGGTTGCCGTATGTCCTACCATTAGAATGCTATACCGTCATTCTGCAACTTATTGACTGCCTTTCATATATCTTGTGATCCACGACAATTTTCTGACTTGCATCCGTGATCCGAGTCGCAGTGCCGAATGCAAAAACTGACCAACTTTGAGATTGTAGCGGAATAAATAATTAGATAGTTCACAGAGCAACTTAATCAAGTGGCGCAAATCAACCAACGTGGCTTGCTTGAAAAAAACATTGGAGACTGTACGTCAAGTAATAAATTGTCCTTTGTATTTTCCTTCTTAATAAGATTTATAGAGGCCATACAATACAACATAGTTCAAAAATAAGTAAATATTTTCTTTTTTTGACGACTAGTTTCAGCATTTATTCCTGTCTTTTTCAAGTCTACATATGAGAGGACTTACAGCAATCACACAATATACAAGGTTACAATGATTGGATGACGGGATCACCAATTACAGAAAAGCCAAGCTGCTTGTGATTAGCTAGTATGGAAGTCGTAGATCAAGAAAACATCAATATACAGAGGTTGAGTCAAAAGTAGTGGCCGATCACCGTGCATACTTTTAAATGGTCACCAGACAGGAACCACTCATTGCTAATCTTCAAAGTAGAGTCCATCAGCCAGTTGGTGGATGCCCTCTCGAAACCACTCTTCCAGTTTCTGGGCGAAAAAAGTCACACACGGCATCTTCAACCTTACTAACATTGGCAAAGCGCCGTCCACGCAGGAAGTGCGCCATGGACTGGAAGAGATGGTAGTCGGAAGGTGCTAAGTCGGGGCTGTATGCTGGATGTGACAGATCCCAGGAGTTTTCCAGCAGTTGACGACACACATTCACCCACTGTTGTGCAAGTGCGGGCGCCAGCTCGTGGAGCACAACTCTGCAGCTCCTGTTGACCTTTCCCATGGCGTGCAGATGTCGAACCACACTCGATTGTGACGTCCCGATGTCCACCACTAGTCCACGGGTGGTGCTGCCTGGGTTGACTTCCACTCGTTGCCGTAGGGCTGCGTCGTCCACTTCTTTGGGTCTTCCGCTCCTTGGCGCATCTCCCAGGCCCATGTCTCCAGACGAAAAGCCGAAGAACCACCGTGTTCATTGGTCACACCCTGACCTTCCACCCTGCAAATTTCGGCAGCTGCTGCTCGCGCACTGGTCCCCTTTTTCCAATAGTGACGAAGGAGCCCGCGTATCACCAATTTTTCTGCTATATTTTTACACTGGCTGACGCAGGTGGCACAATGTCTATGACATTCAAATTCGTACTGACGTTTCTTCCCACTCTTTTCTCTTAATAAACTGCGATATACCCTTGTAGTAAATGGTCTTCGCTCAGAATTCATCAAACTCTAACTCCCCCTCCCGAGTCAGTCATTACTTTTGACTCGACCTCTGTAACGTTATGAATACATAATGAGTTAAAAATTTTTATAATTGGCTACTTAGATTAAGTCACGTATTTGGTCCAGAATTGGGTAAACGTCAAAATATAGGTGCAAATTCAAAACTAGTTTTTTAGAATTTGGGTCCGAGATGCATTTATAAATTTCGATTGATAACTGTAATAAGATGTTCGGCATAGTTCGATTTCCTGTCTCTTTTTTGGTATGATGTAGCATGTTCGTTAAATACACAGATTTTAAGAACCTCTTCAAATCCTAGAAACATTCATTTTAGAATCGATCGAAATTTATAAATGCATCTCGGACCCAAATTCTAAAAAACTAGTTTTGAATTCGTAGCTATATTTTGATGTTTACCCAATTCTGGACCAAATACGTGACTTAATCTAAGCAGCCAATTATAAATCATCTCTGCCCAATCCCACGAAAAAGCGTTAACGACAATAGGCCACTATCAGCTGCTGTAGCAATTCTCGATGAGCGGTTACATCAGTCAGATCTGAGTTGCCGAAAAACCCAAATTCTTACACTCCATCTATTATACCTTGGCGTTGACCAATATGTTTGCCATGGCCTCTATTCAAGGTCATCTAATCAAAGCCACTTGACTCCTCCATCTATTCCTGCTTGGACCCAATTCGTTACTTGTAAAAATCAGGTGCCGGCAGTCGAAGGCTAGTGACTAACATGATTGGCTGAATTTGCAACGACATTTATCACTCAGACAAGCTTATCTGCCAAGTTATAATGGACAGCATGTAGCTGTCATTTGAGAGCTTAAAACAAGTTTACGTCAAAGATATTACAAGAAGAAAAATGGACAAAAAATTTCCGTGACCTGGATTCGAACCACCTGGTAAGACTTCAGTTCCAATTTACGAAGCACAAATATAAACAACGGGCAAAGGATATTTCACAGTAATTATTAAACAAAACTCAAAAGTATTGCCTTCAGTTCTTTAGGCATTTATCCCATTGTGACACTATCGCAGAAATCCTTTGGCTGCTGTTTGATTGAACCAATTGGGTCCGTTCGAAGCCGTCGTCCCCGCAGCGCTTTTTTGAGCTCGCCAAAGATGTGGAAATCACATGGAGACAGATCTTGTACTGTGAAACATGAATGAAGCTCAGTAAGGCAATCAAATCTGGTAAATTTTCTCGTGGTGTTATTCTGTTCTACGGCAACTGAACAGGCAACACTATCAAGGAACGTCTGCAGAAGTTCAAGTGGTAAGTCCTGAGCCACCCACAAGTTCGGATGTCCCCATGTGACTTCCACATCTTCGGTGAGCTCAAAAAATGCACTGCAGAGACAATGGTTTCAGAGAAATAACAATGATAGTAATAATAAGAAGAAGAAAGATTATTTTTAACGATACCCTTCGTTTTATCTGTTCGATATCGTTTTTCCGAGTGCCCATCTGCCTTATCACGACTCGTCGAACGCTTCCTTTTTCTATGGCTGCTGCTACTGCTACTGCCTGCACCAGATCGCCTCGGCGGATCTTTGTTTATACTCTTTTCTGGGCGACTTGGTTCGTTATCAAAGGGTTGCAATGGATGTGTAAACTCGTCTTCTTTAAGACTACTTCTCTCCCAATTCTGAAATGAAAATAGAAAGCCATGTTACTCTCACTAAAATCTGAATAACAAATTATCAGCTGAACAACAGTAATTTTTAATTTACTCTGTCTTTCTCATTCGGTCCAGAAGGTTCTTTATCGTTTCGGTCTCTTCCCGAGCGATGCCGAGAAGAACTGGAATTTTTCGAGAGCCATTCCTGATCGTTTCTAGAATCGTGATTGTTTTCATTGCGATCGTCATAAGGGTCTAAAGACGATCGATTTCGAGAAGCAGGAGACATGTCTCGCCTCATTCGTTTCGCAGCAGGGGATTGCAAACGATTGCTACGTGGACGTTTCCTTAAAAAAAAAAAATACGTTTTTATTAAGAAATATCAGATTAAATGCGATTTTTTTTTTTTTTTTTACGGAGGATTACGTGATAAACGCATCTCAAAAATTTTATTTCTCTGCCAAGAAATCGGGTTGTTAGTAAACATCGTACCTGGATTCCGTGCTTTCTTCCCTTCGTTTCCAGAATTCGTCATCACGCTGGGAGGTTTGTTGCGACTGTTGTTGCTGCTGCTGTTGTTGATGGAGTAGCTGTTGTTGCTGCTGCTGCTGTTGCTGTTTTGCATTCTGTCTACCTCCTCTCCCTTAGAAGAAGCAAAAATACAATAAAGCTTTCGCATTTTTGGGAAATAAATTTGATAATTTTTATTTTGTGACTGGGTCAGTGTTTGTTTTTTGTTTTTTTTTAATTTTTTTTTTTTGAATCGCAGTGTTTGTTTTTTGTTTTTTTTTTGAATCGCAGATGGTGTGGTTGTAGTCATATGTTATTCAGTATTCATGTGTGGTTCGTTCGGTTGTAGAGTAGGGTGGTCTGATTAGGTAGGTAAAAGTGTTTGTTTGTGTGTTGTATAATGGAGGAGTCGTTGTAGTCGATCTTTAGTGTGTAGTGAAAATGAGCGTTTGTTGTTGTATCGTATTGATAAGGCTAATAATGGGAGAAGGTATAACAATTGCAGCTGATGCTGAGCGTTGTTGGCCGTTGTTGTTATAGCTTTTCTAGAAATCCGCTCATAATAACGGAAAAAGAGTGTTGCTCCTTTGTTAAAAAAAAGAGCGATTGTGGTGTCGTGCGAGGAAGCTTGTCTTCTGTTTTTTTTTCTCGGACACGTTATGTTCGATGCTGGTTTTTATTTTAACAAAAAGTAAATATCACTATGGAAAAAGCGGTCTGCAACCGTTTGTTCTTCATGACAAGTAATTGCGAAGCGTGATTTCTGCAAAAAGGACAGCGTAAAACTGAGTCACGTCGCCTATGAGCGTTGCTATATTGAAAATGGAATACGCCTCGTTTTGGTGCCAATGAATGTGCATCTAAGTTGAGAAAATTGCCGGAAAGAGTCTGATTTCTCCATATTTGCGTTCTGCGCCTCTCAGCATCCAGGACGATTAAAAGTCACATGACATATGTTATCGTTGTTACTGTTAAGAAGAAGGAACAGCTTTATGGTTCTCATGAATTGTTGGTCAATGTGCAACAAACTAGACAGTTTTTGTTCCGATTTAAATAACCTGAATTACATATCAATAATATGTATTAGATTACGGTAATTGGTTGCCAATGCATGAAAAGTATCACAGAGGAACCTGGGCGTAAATAGCTGCAGTTTTGATGGGAATGCATACAAAGCAAAGTTCGCTTAGGTGGGGTGCAGGAAGCATATTTCGGTTTGTATGCTGTTGAAAAGGGGTTACTGCTCTCCTCCCCTCCCATTGTTTAAGGAACATAAAATTGAAAAGTTTCTAAACAGGGAAAGATTTAGTAAAAGGGAAGCGTGGCGCCTTCCACGCTGTCCTGTACCTAAAGACGTAACTTGCGAAGTGTGCAGTGGTGCAAATCAGCGCAGCTGGAATACTATACTGGCGGAAAAAAAATCCAACACCAGGAAGCACTTGTGCTAGATGAATGAAATTTGGACAGTATATTCAGCTATGGTATTTATTCAATTGATTCAAGTTTCAAGGTTATAACTTATAGGGGGCGCCACCAGCGCTACTCTGTACATGCAAAGGAAACATTCCAATGACAGATATAAAGGAGATCAGACGCGCGTCTGTGTCACTTCAGACACTTGTGGTTGTGTGTGATAGAGTAAAACATGCCTCGAAGGCGACTGCGAAGTGAATATGGGCAGCTAACCCAATTCGAACGAGAACGTGTAGTGGGCCTTCGAGAGGGTGGACTTTCGTTCCATGCTATTGCAGAACGCATGGGTCGAGACGTTGCCTGTGTACAACTGTTGGCAGCAATGGTCCAGGGAAGGCAGGATTACCAGGAGACCAGGATCTGGACGACCCCTGGATTTCCTACGACGGCAGGACCCCCTGGTGGTTATTCCAGTCACCATGATGGCAAATGTTTACATTCGGATGGTTGTTGAACCCATTGTGCTGACATTCATGGCTTGTATGCCAGGGGGGCTGTTCCACCATTTTGATTCTACTCATCGAGGCAGCCGACCGGCGTTGGACTCCGGTCGCGATTAGTGCGACCGGTCACGTTATGAAAACTTTCATCGCGACCGATCGTTACTTTACGGACAAGCTGTTCGCGACGAGTTTTGACTGGTCGTGACTGGTCGGACTTTTTAGACACACCCATAGACTGCTGCCCCTTGATAAGTTGCTGTCAATGGCTGGATTTTTTTTTTTCTTCAGTGGAAGGGAGAAATAGCTCTTAAATCCAAACTACTATTATAAGTGGATTCTACTGTACATACAAAAGGACAGCAAGTCATTCAGCAAGGCTCTGGGAAGGGTGAGCTATGTAAAAATGTTCTCATTGGTTTTTTTTATTGTCTCTGTCGTATATGAAATGGATATAACAAATACTAATCAAAACACGGACTTACTGTTTGCTTTTAATCTTCTTGCTCTGGTTAACCAACTCGCTTTTCTCCTTCGTGTTTTTTCTCCAACACCTCCGCCTCCACTACCACTGCCTCCACCTCCACCACCACCGCCGCCGCCTCCTCCTCCTCCTCCTCCAACCTGATCCTTAGCACCTCCTATTAACAAGAGAAATTAAAAATTAATAAAAGTTAATCATAACAGTATTAAGTCATCATTTTATTATCCAAACGTTTAAAAGTACAATCTGCACACTGTGGCAGAATTAAGATTCATCTAAGAGAACGTACTTTTCTTTGCATTATTTGATCGATTCAGGGGCCGGCGATTTTCATTCTTTTCTTGCTGATCTTGCCTATTCAAATGTCCTCCTCCACCTCCACCTCCTCCTCCTTTGTTATCTTTAGGCCTCTCACGCTTATCTCCCCTCAAAGGCATCGTGAACTGCACATCTCGGCCATCTCTGTCTCGATCTCGGTCTCCTCTGTCGCCGCCCCTATCTCCTCCTCTATCGCCTCGGTCTCCCCTATCTCTCTCTCTGTCTCGGTCACGGCGACTCGGCTCCAACGGATCCTGATGGTCGTCGTAAGATTTTCGAGCATAAGGCGATTCGTGGCGGCTGTGTTCTCTATAAAACACAAAAAAACATAAGCCATATGTTAATCAACTCGTGACGTGTTCAAAATTCTTAGCATTGTGCCTTACGACAGAAATTTATAATAATATCCCAATGTTTCTCCGTCTTTAACAAATGCACTGCAAAAATGGGAAATATAAAAATGCTCGTTATAAATGTTTTTCAAAGAAAAAAACAAAACAAACTTACAGACATTTATCTCTATCAGAATCATTCATCTCTGTCTCTCTCACCAAAATGAAAAGTTGTGATGACGTGTCTTAATTCATTTTTTTACCAATAATAAATTCCCAAAAGATACAGTCGAACCTCAACATCTCAAAGATCAGAGCAACAGAAAAAAAAAATTCGACATGAAGAGGATTCGAGAAATGGAGCAAGATTTTTAGATTAATAAATCTTTTGTATTACGAGGTGCGTTCAAGTTCTAAGGTCTCCAATTTTTTTTCTGACAAAACACTTAATCCAGAAAGTTGTAACTACTGTCACTTCTCGACGTAATCATCCTGAAGTCAAACACATTTTTCACAACGGTGGCGCCATGATTCCGTGGCTGCTAAGAACTCTTCTTTAGGGGTATGTTTGCCCACTGGAAAATCGCTGAAGCAACAGCAGTTCGGTTGGGAAACGAGCAGCCAGGGAGAGTGTCCTTCACGATTGGAAAAAGCCAGAAATCGCTAGGAGCGAGGTCTGGTGAGTATGGAGCATGGGAAACCACTTCAAAGTTATTTTGAAGAAACTGCTGAGTTAGGAGTGCCCGACGAGCAGGGGTCTCGATGAAAAAGCACCTGTCCAGTCTTGTTTGGTCGTTTCTCCTGCAATGCTGGAAGGAATTTTGTTCTCAAAACATTTTCGTATGAATTAGCTGTAACAGCTGTACCCTTTGGAACACAATGCCTGAGGATTACACCTTCGCTGTCCCAAAACATGGCTACCATAACTTTCTCAGCAGAGGCTGTGACTCGAAATTTTTTCGGTGGCGGTGAATCAGTGCGTTTCCACTGTGAAGACTGGCGTTTCGTTTCGGGGTTAAAAAATGGAATTCACGTCTCATCCATTGTCACAACTGATGAAAAGAAAGCACCATTCATTGCTGCATCACCTGTCAATGTCTGCTGAGAAATTGTCACCCGCGCAGACTTCTGTTCGTCGGTCAGCTCATCGTGCAAAATGAACTCCACAGACCCCACAGAAATCCCAAGTTTAGAGGCAATATCACGCACACTTAAGCAACGGTCTTCCATAACAACTTGTTCCACACGAGCAATCGTGGCTTCCGTCTGGCTGGTTCGTGGTCGAGGCTGCTTCGGTTCACTCTCACATGCATTCTTGACCTTCTTTAAACTTTTGCACCCATGAACGCACATTTTTAACATTCATAATGCCTTCATTGCATATCTCACTCGATTGGCAATGAATTTCGATGGGTGTTTCACCCCCAAGTGCAGAAAACGAATTATTACACGTTGATCTTGTAAACTAACCTTCGCCATTTTAAGAATATGAAATGTCATTCGCAGTAACCTGCACAGCATTCATGCCATTCACAATATAGTGTTGCCATCTATGTTAGTAAAGATGAATTATTTCCCGCAAAATTTTAAAAGCATCCGGATCTTTCTACTTACTCTCACTGCAGAGAAAAAAAATTGGAGACCTAACTTGAACGCACCTCGTATTATTGAGTAGAGAATACACTACACACAAACAGGGTCGAGTCACTGAATTATGACCACCACCTAATAACTCGAATAGCCTTCTTTTGAGACCATAACAGCAGCTAGGCAAATTTTAGTCCACCTAGCTATTTTATCTTTCCACCCACCTGATAAAATTTTCTGGGGAGAACAGTGCACCTGATCAGCAACGATGGATAACTATGCACAGCTACTGACGGTACCTTCCAAAGGAAGTGATGGACCCAAAACATGCCCCAGACCATTACACTGCCCAACAATGATGTCAGGTAGCTTGTTTTCGGATGTCTCCCGGCGAATACGCAACCTTTATCCCCTGGTCTAGGGTCCAATGTTTGAACAGCAATGCAAGCGCACGTCGTTTCTTGCGATGCCCACTTGTCAACATGGGTGCTGGAACCAGATGTTTGCTGCGGAGGCCAAGACACAAGGATGCGCGTTGCACAGTTGTTCTCGATAGCTTTTTGGTGCATTCCTCGTTCATTTGGGCTGTCAATGTATCGACGGTAGCGTATCGATCGCTCTTAAATAGCAGTGGCAAGCACCACTCAACCCATTCATTAACAGCCCACAATCCCCTACAGTTTGCATGCCTGGAATGCACATTCCACCCATTCTTCCATTATCTGCACACCCCCTCCTATGAATGGGCACAATTGTATTTACATAAACCTACATGGCTGTCATAATACAATGATCGACCCTGTATAAAGCATTAAATATGTTGGGCTGTACATGTAAAAATCCACCTGGTCCGATAAGAAGAGAACAGAAAAAAAAATAAGGAAATAAAATAATGTGCGAATTGCGTAGAGATCTATGCTACGTACCTGTTGGCGACCGGTCGGACTTTTTAGATTTTTCTGCAATATCCTCTACCTCTATATTTATTGACTGTATCTCATCTGTCCCAGATTTTTGCCTTTAAGATGCACTCTGCCATCTGAAACTTCTTACGCCATCGCCAGATACTAATGAATGGGGGGGTTTGTTTCAAATTGTCACCAGAAAGCCCATTCAATAAGAACCACTCGTGCACACTTTGCAAACTCGAGCATGCAGAACACATTCTGCTGGGTAGTTGCCACTTTCTTAACGGTGACATCACACACGACAGTAAGGAGACCAGCAAATTCAGTAGACACACATAATACCAGTCACCAATCTTTTTTTCACCATTAATAATACTCACGCAGATAAACTATTTGCACAAACATAGCCCAGTAGTCAACATCAAACATCAACAGAGCTATAATCTCTGACAAAATTATCCCATAACAGGCCAGTCATTGCACTCATAGATAAGCAAAACAAAGTGACCCACATGACAGATATTTCCATCCCCAATACACATAACCTGCAAAATATAAGGGTCGTAGAAATGAAAACGAAAATTATTTATTTTACCCAAAGTGTATACAAAAAATTTAAAAATACTCTCAAACACATGAAAGTCACATGGGGATAAGTCAGGGCTGTAAGGTGGATGCTGCATTGCTTTCCAGTTGAACTTTTTGATGAGGTCTACCACTGCTTTCGAGGTGTGAGGACGCGCATTGTCGTGGAGAAGAAGCACTCCTTCTGTAAGAAGTCCAGGAAACTTACTTTTGATGGCCGTGCGCAGTGCCTTCAATGTTTCCCCATATCGTGCTGCATTAACTGTGGTGCCCAGTAAAATCGGGCCTTTGCGAACAAAAAACACAGTCAACATCACCGTGCTGTTTGCAATTGCTCTTGATTTTTTCGGGGGTAGTGACCCATAATGCTTCCATTGACGACTTTGACGTTTGCTTTCGGGCTGGAAATGAAAGCACCAAGTTTCATCCCCTGTAACAATTCTGTCGAGAAAACTCTCTCCTTCCTTTATAGCGAGTCAAATATTGCAGGGACATGGCCATTCGTATTCCCAAGTTGTTCTGATGTCAAATGATGCGGGACCCATCGTGCACAGATTTTTCTGTAGTTCAGATGGTTCCTGATAATGAAGTGAACAGTTCCACAACTAAGGCCAATTTTAGCAACCATGGCATCAATTGTCACTCTTCTGTTTTCCTTTAAGACAGCATCAATTTTGGTTTTGGAATCATCCGTGACGGCGCGGTTTGGTTGTCCAGGTCGTTGATCATCTTGCAATGATCGTCCCTCTGAAAACCTCTTGCTCCATGCCCAAACACGAGTGAAGGTTAAGCAGTCATTTCCATACATGTTCTGGATAAGACGATGAATTTCAGAAACTGAAACTCCTTCACATGTCAAAAAACGAATTACTGCTCTCTGTTCCTGTTTCATTGACTCCATTTTGTCGTGCAGAGCTTCGAAACGCGAGCTATCGTTCTTTCTCACGTGATGCAA
This sequence comes from Rhysida immarginata, assembly GCA_023313115.1. NCBI lineage: Eukaryota > Metazoa > Arthropoda > Chilopoda > Scolopendromorpha > Scolopendridae > Rhysida > Rhysida immarginata. The sequence goes on along the minus strand of JAHWFO010047174.1, from coordinate 1,052,243 downwards.
CACTTGCAACCTATTGTTCAATCTGCACGTGGGGTTTTGCAATTGTTGAAAACAAAAACTTACGATCCTACGTCGTCTTTTTTTTCCCCCCCACACAAATTTTCGTTTTCATTTGTACGACCCTCATACATAGACATTCAAAATCACTAAATATACAGATCTTGCACACAAAATAAACGCCTTTGGGGATGAGCAGGGTACACATTGTTCTTTCTGCTTTTGGAGTTATTCTGCATTCATTACACAAAAGCTCTTCAAAACTGAATTTAAGGCTTAAAGGATCCCTTACAGAATTTAAACTCAAACACATACAAAACTTTACAGAAAACCACAATCCTAAACACATACAACATAGTAAGAATAGTGAAATTCCTACACCCCACATCATACTACCACAAAAACGTAAGTCTTCCCTTCCCTACATTTAAGCCCTTTAGGCTTGGCCTTTTCTTGGGTCCGCCTCTGGGACTTTGAATCCGAGTTTGCTTTTTCCAAAACAACAAATAACATTTCTTACCTTTGCGGAGAGTTACGACGTCCTTCTAGAGATGTTCCTCGAGATCCTCTATTTCTCTCCCTATCTCTATCCTTTTCACGATCGTGACTCGATACCGAACTACGAATGTCGTGTGGAGAAGGTTGAGCATGGCTTCTCTCCGGAGAGAGTTTAGGCCAGTTCCACTGGTCATAGCTCGTTTCATCTCTATCTCCTCTCAACTTCAACTGATCAGAATTACGATGGTGACCTCTCTAATTAAAGAAGAAGAAGAAGAAGAAAAGATTCAGTCAAAATAGACAAGGGATATGATGTATAAAAGTTTTGCAGTTAAATTTCCTAAAAATGATGTTTTCTATCCTCCGAATTATATCTAGCCCTGATATTCCAATCACTAAACAATTAAAATTCCCCAGAAAGGACAACAACCCCTGTCTTTGCTTTCCATACTGCTTAGAACGCAATGAAAATTCTTCCCTGTACATTCTTTCCTACTTACTTCGCTTCTTCCTGTATCCTGATCTCGATCTCTAGGAGGTAAATCTTTCTCGGGAAGAAGGTAACGTCCATATCTATCTTGATTGTCTTCTCTCGGGTCTTTTCGACTATCTCGTTGACTTTTCCTCTCTCGACTGCGCTCCAATTGATTATCAGCAGGAGTTCCTCTTCGATTTTTCTCATCTTCTCTCATCAAATCATCATCTCTCCTTAGTTGGCAACAAATTTAAAAGACAATTAAAACTAGGCCCATTTTAAAAACTTCCATGCATTTTACATACGCCCAAAAACCATTTGTGGTTTTACGTTTAAAATATTTGCCTTTTACAAACTTGCAGAGAAAAGAAAACCACAATCGTGCAACAATCCCCCGAGAAGTTAGGTAGCACAAACTTACTAATTCACCCAAAGCAAATAATACCAAAGATCTATTTCTTCACACACACACAGATACACTACTCAGGGTGTATCTAAAAAGTCCGACTGGTCAAAGCCCTTCACGAAACTCGTTTTGGAGCCACTGACTCGAAATTTTGACTAAGCCCGTTCGACGCGGGAACGATGCAGGCATACATAACTGGCTTTATTCATTCTAAATTTTCTCCCTATTCGGACTAAAACGGTTCGTCACGTTATAAATCGAGGGTCGTGCGAATCTGGAGAAAATTTAAAATGAATAAAGCCAGCTACGTATGCCTGCATCGTTCCCGCATCGATCAGACAATCAAAATTTTGAGTCAGTGGCTCCAAAATGAGTTCTGAGACGGGCTTTGACCGGTCGGACTTTTTAGACACACCCCCACTTGATCCTTTCTCATCCTTTTCTTCATCCAGGCTCACCGCTTAATGACCCACTCATTCCAACTTGAAAAACCGTTTACATTTATACAGCTGGCACACAAGAGTGTGTCGGCATTTCTGGTAAACTTGTTGCCCAGCAATTCCAATCAGTGAGTTGTTCAAAATGAGGGAACTGCTGTATTTCGCATTGTAATGGGCAATCAGAACTGTATTTTAATTATTTTCCAACAGATGAGAGAAAAAAGAAACAATGGATCGTTTGCATAAGGCCAGTCTTTATTAGGAGCTTTAGCATAAAAGCTACTTATAAGAATGCACCCTTGGTCTGTACGTTTATCCGGCGATCTGTCCGTCCACTGTTTGCACGATAACTTGAAAACAGATCAACCTTTTCAAATTCTGCTTTCAGAAATATGACCATCAAAATCTTAGCTCGGGCATATAAACTGTTCAGAATTTTTCGTGGACCCTCTTCAAGTCCAATTCACATTCTAAAACAGTGAGTGTAAAGAATACCAAGATAATGGCATGTCATATACCAATTGATTTGTCAAGAAAGAATACATTGCTACATTCTGTTCATCTTTTAAGCATTATTGACATCGGCACGCGCACGTGAAATCACTTTGTCGACACACGATTGCTCAAGTGCTCATAATCTATGAGGGTGGGCTGAAAAGTAATGCCTCCATGGCTGTAACATTTTTATTTTTTAACCGATTTTCAAAATACTTTTTGTATCTGATACTCACATTTGTCCTCTATGTAATGCACTATTCACTTTTCAACATAGTCCCCATCCCTTTCCACGCATTGTATCAACACGTGACTAGTCGGGTGAACCCGTCGGAGGGGAATTCCGGGGTTGTTGTCGACACCAAGACCGACACCATCCCCTTCATAATTTCTACCTTTTTTTTGGTAGAAAGTTGAAATTCAGAACGTAGCTTATTATGGGCATGTCCATGTGCACTATTTAGTTTGGATTTGATTGGTACACTGGGTTTGGAATTATAGGGGTGGGATTCAGAGAAGGCAACTTATCTGTATGCTATTTAGGTACGTAAAGGCGTGAAATTCAGAATCCAGATTCCTCTAGGCAAGATCTACATTACTATGAAGTTTAGCCCAATTGTTCCAGTGGGGTCAGAACTATGGCAACATATGGCATATGATATATTCGGAAATGATGAGAAAGGAAAGAAGATACGAGTTTTTTTTACATTTTCTACATATTACGTTCGAGAAAATCATATTTTTGATTAAAAAACTTCCTTCTGGGGGGGGGGTTTAATTTGATTAATTTATTTTTAATAAATGTATAAATGTATCTCTGCTTCACTGCTAAAGCTCCTCCTTGGAATGTTTACAAAATTTTATTTGTTAGTAATTTTGCAAAGATGGCCTATTTTAAACTCATTCCTGGTTAAGCAACATCAGGCACGGCTAGTCATTGGATGAGCAACTCATCAGTGATCCACGATCTTCACCCCCCTCCCCCCGGCTGCTGTGACCATCATACAGCAGTTGTTAATCCAGGTCCATCCAGAGACCCAACTCGTCGGCCTCAGGCCATAAGGCTCTGGATGGACGTACTGGGTTACAATAAAATGAAATAAAAAAAATAAATATAAATGTTAAATAAATTTTGTTATATCCATGCTATAAGAATGAAATGATCCTTTCATTGTGGAATTATTAGGCAATGGGGCAGGAACTGACATCACTACTTACCAGCCGTAGTCTACAAAAAAAGGTAAGCCCCTGCATTGAAAAGGCACATGTCAAGATAGGTCTCGCTAACGTCTCGACGTATTTTTGCAATCCATTTTGATCGGAATTCTTTATCTTCAGGAAACCGATGGCAATGTAATCTTCGGATGAGCCTTTGGGAAATAATTTAGGCATCCAGAAACACTGCAATTCAGTTTACTCATTTTGTCTTAGTTTGTTCAAATACAGACATTGTTATGCTCATGAGTGTAATAGCAGGACCCTTGTACAATAGCAGAGATAAGGAAGCCATATATATCCAGAATGCTTTGTTTCCACCTACAACAACTTTTAAAATCTCAAACCAGGTGACAGGAACGTACTGTCGAAATCGTCTATTGTTGCTTTATGTTAATGGAAAGGGAAATGCAAATATTAGATTGTTGCTAGACCTATATTTTGATCAGGTGACTTTTCAGTGCCGGAGCCGTTTTCTCATTACCCTTGTTACCAACTCTATTACATAGTCAACCTACATTATTTTAAATAAATATAGGGTTCACGTAGCAGGAACATACAATTCATCTTCTTACGCATTTTGATACCGAGGGCCAGTTCAATATCTACTTCTCAGTTGAGACTTCTCAACCGATTGCTCAGCAACAATACAGTGACATTGTTGCAACAAGTGTTCATCATTTCAACAATGTAAGTCGATTGTTTTCAACATCTAGAGTGCTTCCGTCTCTGAATTAACCCAATTAACCCAACTTTAGTCAGAATTAGTGGAGCTTAAGGCCGCTGTTCTATAAATTGTTATTGACGATACTTGTTCACATGCTTCGCTATAATGTCTGAATACAGTCCTTTACGCTACCTATCCAGCTGCAGTGGGATACGCGACTCATACAAACCGTGTCTTGACATGTTAAATTTTTGTTTACATTTTATGCAGCGACCTCTGTCCGGATATTTAAATACCACGCCTTGTACATTGTTACTTATCCTCTTAGCTTCATTGTTATTTTGAAAATTATCACTAGATGGCAATCATATTGAAACGCATAAGAAAATAAATCAGATGTTCTTGCTACATGAATAGAGCCACTCTTATGTGAGAGTTTTTCAAAAAGTTCTCAGACTAAGCAAGCAGTTTAGTAGAAAACGTTTTATTGCAAACTAAACCTTCTTCAGCTCTGCTCAACCTCTGATTTCAAACTACTTTTCAATTAAGAGCTCCACCATTCATATACAGCCGACTTCCGAGAAGTTTCGAAAAATCTTCGTGTACAGGATGCAGCAGGTATTTGAGAACACTAGAGTATGACATAATAGTGAATATGTCATACTAATTAACAATTCCGAAACGAGGCAGACAAACATGGTGGATCTAAAGATAACCCAGCGACATGCTGTCATTGTCTCCTTGGCTGCAGGACACTCCGACTCCGAGATTGCTGCATTCCTGAAAATCGCCTGTTCATTCAGGTTCAAAGTTCGGGGAGAACTGGACGCTACCTGTGATGATGTGCCAACAGTTTCACAGAGGAAACAACATTGTCGGCGTTTGGACCGTATCAAGACATCGGAATTCATCCATTCTGTCCAAGCTGCAACCGATGAAGACCCTGGGAAGTCCATAAGGGCACTCGGGAGGGAGCTGCAGGTTAATGAGGCAACCGTTCGACGTCTGGTACATGAAGACCTCCATTACAAGTCGTATGTTTTTCAACAGGATTCTGACCCAAGTCATAAGGCCCATAGTACCCAAGCATGGATGACCACAAATCTTTGCTGCCTACCAGTGGTTCCGACAGCGTGTGGAGGCTGTCACTATGGCAGACAGTGGTTTTATTGAATAACAACATGTAATTTGTAGTCCTTTGTACAAAAATGGAAATTGTATTAAAAGCTCTGTGGTATCTTAAGTGTCTGCTCCTTTTACCTGCGGACGTCATTTTGTTCTCAAATATCTGCCGCACCCTGTATACGCTCCTTTCCATAAAATCTACCGTATAATCTCAGATATAAGTAGCAAAATTCTGAACCCAATTTCGATTGAAAATCGTGAGGTGCAACCTTTACGTGAACCAGCTAAAACCACCTGTTGATGATGATCGATGATTGTTACCAGCTTCGGCCATGTTTAATTGAACAACAAACAAGAAGTTATTATATTCCCTTATATTTTATTACAATACAAAATCTACAGTAGAGGCCCAATAATTCGAGGTTCTGTGTATTTCGAGCTGCATCACTCTCGAGTGTCATGCCACCTGTTGCCGATTTAAAAAAATAATTCTGTTTCTATTTCACTTTTGTTTTTGTGATGAGTGGAAAGTCAAAAAGAAAGTTTGTGCCAATTAAAACTAAGCTAGAAGCCTTGAAAGGACTAGACAACGATGAAACGTTGAAGAAACTTGCGGCCAAGTACGGTGTCAGTGGATTGATGGTATGAGATTGGCTTTGTATGACACAAAATTGAAAAGTTTTCTTCTATTAAATTCTCAAATATTTCATCTTGTGAAAGAAAACCACACTATTTCATCTTTGTAAATTAAAGCATCTAAATGTAAATCTTTCCGTGTAGTCCGAGTTTTTCTAAATTCGAGGTACAGTCAGCACCAACTACCTCGAACTATTGGGACCCTACTGTATTTATTATTGTTAACAGTAATAACTTTAAAAAATTATTTAACTTCGTAAATATCGCTGAATAATATCGAGGAAACTGACTTTTCAACTTGATTTGGTGGCAAATCCACGAATAGTAATTTTCGGTATATAATGTGGTTTATTTTTACAAAACAAACAAAATACATAAACATGTTCATCTCACCTTCCCATTTCATGGTATGAAAAAGGATGTCGGGCATATGACCTCCTCTACTGTGCTGGCAGGCAAGAACTCTGGTCCATGAAATTCACTATGACTGCCCGCCAAGTTTCCACTTGGATGTCGGCGACAACTCGTCTAATTTCCTTCTTCAAGTCACGGATGTTTTGGGGTTGTTGGCATACACCAACGACTTAAGATGAGGCGATCTGGGAACCGCTCATGGAGCAACTGAATTGTTTTGCGGGCACAGTGACTGGTGGCATCAGTGACCAAACTGTCACTCGTTGTGGATGCACTTCCCTTTCGTGGATTATCAAAGGCCACCAAGGTCATGTGACCTCACTCCTTGTGACTTATTTCTTTGGGGTAATCTTAACTCGGTAGTGTATGCCAACAAACCCCGAAACATCCGTGACTTGAAGAAGGAAATTAGACGAGCTGTCACCGTCATGCCAGTGGAAACTTGTCGGGCAGTCATAGTAAATTTCATGGACAGAGTTCTTGCCTGCCAGCTCAGTAGAGGGGGTCATATGCCCGACATCCTTTTTCATACATGAAATGGGAAGGTGAGACGAACATGTTTATGTCTTCAGTTTGTTTGTTTTGTAAAAATAAACCTCATAATAAGATATATCAAAACCGGCGTGCTTTTTGAATCACCCTTTATTTTCTGAATTTAATTTTTAAAATTCAAATAAATTCTGAATTTTCGTGACCCATTTTCCAATTTCGCTACTTTTTCAGGAATTTCGTGTTCCAAACAAAATTTTCAGCAATTTAATTTTCAGTAATGTTATTACCTGACTTTTGATACATAGTGAGGCCAAGTTTCAAAAAATGTTTGTTCTTAACCCATTCACTCACGAATTTTTAAAGGCGACAAAAAAATTTTTTTGTCTTGTACAATCTGTGACAATAAAGTTCGGTGAATGATGGCATATCGAGAGTGGATTGCTCGCTTACATGAAACAGCAGTTACTATCCTTCAAAGTAATCCCCGTCGATGGTAATGCACTTCTGGGAACGCCTGTACAAGTCCTGGAAACTCCTGGCGTAGTCGTTTTTAGGGATAGCCTTCAGTTGGGTCGTAACATTACGTTGGATATCTGGCCACTTCGGGGGGAGTCTTCTACGGTGTTCCGGCCTCCTCGGAACCGTTTAAACCACTCTTAAACACACTTCAAAGTAATAGCACTTTCTTTGTAAACTGTTGTCATCATTTCATGAGTCTCTTTCGTTCGCTGATCCATTTTGGGTTTCGACCACGCGTACTACGCCTTCTCTCTTCAACGTCCTGTTTAAACACAATAAACACACTCGCAGCGCTGATTCTCTCAAATTTGTTTAAACATGTCTCGACCTGTCTGGGGCAGGATACGCCGATGGTGCACTCTTACGACCGTTAGCAATTTGACGCGTCATTCACCGAACTTTATTGTCACAGGTTGTATTAATAACATACATTTTTTCCAGAAGTGTCCAATATTTGGACATAAGAAATTTTTTATAGCCTCTAAATTGGACACTGGTGAAAGTTTTCAGAGATAAATGTATAAAGACAACGTAAGATAGAGGTAGTTACATTTCTCGTTTGTCTCAGATTTACTTTTAAAGTTATGTCCTAAAAATAGGACAGTGTGAGCGAAGGGGTTAATGTTAAGAAGCACTCAAATTAATATTAAATACTAAAATTTTATACAGTGTGATTCAAACTGTGCGTAAAACACAAAAGTCCTATGAACGTGGGTCCGAATTTGAACGATAAGTGAGATATGAACAGAAATAAAAATTCCGCCACCAAGATCAACAAGTTAATAACAAGGGTTCTGTACAGCCTAGATTAATGAAATTTGTGTATACAGTTAAAATTTGATGGAATTCCAACAAGAAGTTTCCGAGTTACTCATTCAACATCATAACACGTGTTCACTTGTGAGTACTAACCAGCACTTGTTATAATTTTGACTGCATAACTCAGAAACTTCTCGTTGGAATTCGATCAAATTTTAACGATACACACAGTCTTATGTACCCTGTTATTCCCCCAAATTTCATCATCCTAGACGTTATAGAATCCGAATTATTACGAGGGTAATTCAATAAGTAAGTTAGAAACCGAAGTTGCGACCTTAATTTTTTAATTAAGTGCGGGAAGCTGTCACTGTTAGATAGCAGCACTATCTAGTTTTATTGTGACGCACAACGATCGTTCTGCGCATGACTGTACAAGATGGCGGCGCCCCTGAGTACATGTACCACGATAGAACAGAGTGCCGTTGTGCGTCTTTTGTGGGCAAAACATATGGAAGGCTATCCACAAGGAAGGCTATCCGGTGTTCTGGGATTGCCAAGGCGTACTGCTCACCGAATTCCAGCAACATGGCCACACAGTTACATCTGCCTCGTACTGCACGATTCTGACGAAACTTCGTGCCGCTATTCGCCGGAAGCGACCAGGCCTCCTCAAATAAAGGGGTGTTGCTGCTGGATGACAATGCCCGTCCTCATAGTGCCAATCGGACCATAGCGACGCCGAGGTCATTCGAGTGGGAGGTCCTCCCTTACAGCCCGGACCTCACCCCGAGCAATTTCCACTTGTTTGGTCCTTTGAAACATCATCTTTCGGGAGAACGCTTTCCTGACGATGAAGCGGTTGAAAGAGCAGTGCGCGCATGGTTCCACCAGCAACCAAATGAATTTTACGCCACAGGTTTCCAGGGACTTGAGAAACGGTGGGACAAGTGTTAAATTTGTATGGAGATTATGTTGAAAAATAAATATTGTTATATGTCATTATCTCCATTCATTTCTTTTCAATCACGATTCGTAACTTACTTATTGAATCGCCCTCATAACATGTTGATCTTGGTGGGAGCATTTTTATTTCTCCTCATATCTCAGTTAGTGTTCAAAATCGGACCCCATGTTCATATCAACTTTTTTGCTTAGAATCACACATGCTACCTCCCCTAAAAGTTTGTAAAAGCATTTTTGAAACACCCTGTATAAATATTAAATTAACACTTTTTACATCAAAGTAGTGCAAACTTGAACTCTACTTCCCTGCAATGTAATATAAACATAATGAAATGATTTTGCCGGTCGCTTGCATTTCGCTATAGGAAGGCTTCACTGTAAAGTGATTAAATTACCATCATCAGTCATGAATTTTAAAGGGGGGGGGGGGGGGGTTGTAAATTTGCTCTATCATTTACTATAAATTTTAGGGGTACGATCTACATTTGTGTGCGACCTGTATCTGAGATTATATGGTAATCATTTATAAATGATCCCAAAATGGTATTTATTAAACAAAGTGGCCTTAATCTTTTCTCACGGACAATACAATATACTAAAGCCTTATATACTATAATATCAACGTCATATAATAAAGATACCTTAATAGTTTAATCGTTTTAATACCTTTTAAAAATTAAAATCCAAAATAAAGAAGGATTAACCTTAACTACATAGTAAAAAGATTACCACACCTGCTATGACGATAACTTTCTCTTTCTCTTAGAGGAGAATTTTCACGCTCATCACCATATCTCAAGTTATCGGGAGAAGTCCTCTTGTAATCTCGATCTCTTGGAGAATCTAATCTCCGAGAATCACGGTAATGAGGCGAATCACGTAGAATAGTATCTTCGATTTTCCGCCTGTCGTCAAACTTTCGCTCTGTGTCCTGATAGAGGAGGTCACGTTCTCGCTCTCGTTCCCGTTCCCTTTCGCGATCTCGCTCTCGGTCTCGTTCACGATCCCGATCGCGCTCTCGTTCCCGTTCCCGCTCACGCTCTCGATCTCTCTCCCTCTCTCTATCTCTGTCTTTATCTCGTCCTTTGGCAGCGTACTTCACAGACAACAAACTAGAATCCCGATCGCGTTCTTTTCTCGCATGGTTGCTACTAACGTCTCTCGGCGGAGATACTTTACCAGATTTCCTAGATCCTTTATCGTCACGCTGCCTTTCACTGTTACTCAAAGTTTTTGGATAATCGTCGTGAGGCGACAGAGAGCGTTTCGAATGTTGATGCGAGCGATCTTGTTCCGACGAATGACTTCTGGCAACTTTAGAGTCCCTCACTGGAGCTCTGTTATTGTCCTTTGAAGATGAACTTGGTTTGTGCTTCTTTGCTGTCAGCTCGTCGCGGTAACTCTCCGCATGTTCTGTGTATTTATTTCGTGATTTCTCCGGGGAATTTGACTTCTTGTACTTGCTCCTCATGGGAGACGGAGACTGCGATATAGTGTAATGAGATTTTCGAGAGTCTCTTTCGCCTCTTGGAGGCGATTCCTGTTTTTGGCTTGCTTCTCTGTTCGAAGAAGGTGACCAGTGTCGAGATTTTCGGCTCTTCAAAATAAACAAATTTTAAAACACGTATCAAATTATTTGCAAACTTCACTACCTATAACTGTTCAAAATTACGCTATAATTTTAACCTCATCTTCTCGAGAAGTTGGCGTTATGTGTTTTTTCTTTCCTACTGGAGGCTTCTCCTTTTCTTTTGCTGAAAGCCTTTCTTTCACTTCGGAACCAGATGTGTTTCTTAAAAACAAATCGAACAAAACAACATTACGGAGCTTTAAAAACACATGATAAACGAATCGTAACTAAACTAAACCAATACCAACATACCGATGCTTGTGTCTTTGGGGTGGACTGGGACTGGGAGTACGTGGACCCTTGGATTTCGGACTCAGAACTGGGCTGTTACTTGCGTGATGGCCTTTGTGGAATTTTTTAGTGCTACAGGTAGACGAAGCAAAAGGTGGGCTCATAAGGTATTAATTTCATAAAAATAAAAGCTAAATATCTAATGGCCAGTTGCAACAACGTCAGTTAAAACTAACTCTTCGTTGAAGTCCCGTTTAAAATTTTTTGCGTTACACCAAGAGAGATTAGGGCTTAACCAGACGTTATGTGGCAGTTTAACTTAAACACTGGATGACGACAGTTTAGCTTCATGGTTAGCGAAGCAAAATGGCATTCCAAAACAAATATATTTTAAACTAATTGGATAAACTAATTATCAAACACATAAAAGGATAAGCTAATTGTGCAAATTATTTGGATAAAGTATTTGGATAAGTTAATTGGAAAGCAATTTAATAGCTATTTGGATAAATTCTTTGGATAAACCATTTGGATAAGCTAATTATCTAGCAGTTGTTTGGATAAGCTATTCGGTTAAGTTAATTGTATAAACTATTTGGATAAGTGGATAACCTAAATGGATAAGATAATTGGATAAGCTATTTGGATAAGGTAATTTTTTAAACAGCAATATGGATATGCTAACTATCGAACAGTTAAACGGATAAGTTAATATTATCAAACAGTTAATGGAAAGTTAAATGGATATGTTAATTGGATAACTAGTTGGATAAGCTAATTTTCAAACAACTAATTGGATAAGCTATTTGGATAGCTAATGAGATAAGCTAATTGGATAAGCGATTTGAATATCAATTCGGATAAGCTAATTATCAAACAGCTATTTGAATAAGCTAATTGGGTAAGCTAATTGGATAAGCTATTTGGATAAGGTAATTTTTTAAACAGCAATTTAGATACGCTAATTATCAAACAGTTAAACGGATAAGTTAATGTCATCAAACAGCTAATTGGAAAAGTTAAATAGATATGTTAATTAGATAACTAGTTGGATAAGCTAATTTTCAAACAGCTCGTTGGATAAGGTGTTCGGATAAGCCAATTATCAAACAACTAATAGGATAAGCTAATTATCAAACAGCTAACTGAAAGCAATCAGCCATGTTGATCGAAGTTTATTAGGAGCAAAACGAACCATCGTTACTCATATTACATCCAGTTAGCTAACTGAGACTTAACTAGGTTGGTGCAACATTTCCCGGTTAAAGGACTTAACCGGTCGTTAGCTAACCGAAAGTTAGGGTCGTTTTAACTGATGTTGTTGCAACCGGCCGTAAATCAAACGTGTGTCAGAACTCAATATTCAAAGTACAGTAGAACACCAATTATCCAGATGCCATTTACCCGGACGACTGGTTATACGAATTTGTCGCTGGGCAGTGACACTGTTGAATTAAGCCTTGTGTTTCACGCATGAATGCTTCACGAATATGCCAAAACGAAAAAAAACATGCTATCACTCAAAGACAAAGTTAAAATTATTCAGTTCTTGAAGGATGGTGAATCAGGTCGTGTATTGAAATTTACGTGTAATCTCGAAAGTGAAGATGGAAGTGCACAACTTAAAATGATGGGAAAAAACCTCAAAATGAACTTTTAGACGACGAAGCTGTGTTCACCCAGTTTTTACAAAAAAGATCATCAGGTCAACCAACATCTGGCCCTTTGTTATGCGAAAAAGCTTTGCACTTTAATCGAAAACTCGGCAGTTGTGATAAATTTACTGCCAGTACCGGGTGGCTGACCAGATTTAAATCTCGTCACGGTATCCGAGAGTTAGTGATTCAAGGTGAAAAAAATGTCTGCTGATAAATCAAGTGCAGACTCTTTCTCTGAAATCTAAAAAAAAAAAAAATACCTCGAACACAATTACGATCTTGATTTGGTCTACAATGCTGATGAGACCGGCTTAAATTGGAAGTCGTTACTGTCTAAATCCTTAGCATCACAGTGTGAAGTCAGGATACAAAGTCAGCAAAGAGCGAGTAACAGTCATGGTTTGTGCAAATACAACTGGAAGCCACAGAATGCCATTGCTCCTCATTGGAACATCAAAGAACCCCCGATGCTTTAACAACGTCAAAATTCCCTAACTTACACAAATCAGAAGAACGCATGGATGAGTATGGATTTGTTTCTAAATTGGTACGCTCGTACATTTATTCCCCGAAGTAAAAAAAAATTCAAAATACAATTGGGAAGCAACACATCCTCTAGCAGAATTGTTGGAAAGGGAAAATGGAATATTTGTAGTAAAATTTTTACCTCCCAATGAAACATCCATACTATCAGTTATTGCAAAACAAATGTCGGATTGCAGAGGTCATCTTTAATGGCCCTCTAGAAAGGACACCTTCACACGTGTTATTCGAAATAACCACGGATGTTCCACCAAACTGTAACCGTGAGCTTCCTGGGGTACAACGGGGGTTTAGGGAACTGGTTCATCAGCATCCAGCCACTGTGCTGACCGTTTCCTATTGTCATATAGGAGCCACTTCTCGTCGCAGGTGATAATGCGATCAAGAATCCCCGCTTCTTCATGGCACAAAAGCAATTCCGTACACTCCTCCAACCGACGCTCTTTTTGGTTTTCCATAACTTCACGTGGGACCCATTTTGCTGATGGTCCTAAGGTGTCTACGGACAGTCGACGCTGATCCAGCATGATCCCCTGCAAGGTCCCGAACAGTTTTTGATGGGTCCTCTTCCACAGATCGCTTCAGATCAGCGTCATTCAACACGTTGGACGGTCTGCCGCATGGCTCATTTGCCAGGTCCGTCACTCCCACCCAGAATTTTCGGAACCAACATTGGACAGTACATTCGTTTATGGTGCCTACACCAAATACCTTATTGATGTTTCGAGAGGAGTTGGATGCAGTGTGATTCAACCTGAACTCGTAATGCATTATCACACGTAATTCGTATGGAGTCGTGACTATCTTCGCTTGGGTTCAAATGCTTTTAAATATCATCGCAGACATGCAAATTTCAGGCAGCTGGTCACTGATAGGTTTATCTCTGGGAATGTGCCACTTTGTTATGGGTACTTGCTACTAAACGTGGAAACCGTGTTGAAGCACGGAACCCACCTCGAAATCCGACATTTGATATGCAACGACCTGATATAACCTATGGATAAAAGCATCATTGAAACATTAAAACATCTATGCAGGAAGCAACTGTTATGTTGACTTTTATTAGCAGACGATAGCGATATAGAAACAGTTTTGACTTTTTTTAAGCAAATGAATTTAAAAGACTTTTGTTACATGTTAGGAGAAACGTGGAATTCCATAGAAAGTAAAACTCTAATGAGGGTTTGGAATAAAATATTAAAACAAGGCCAAGAGACTTCTTTAAATGAAAAAGCAAATGATGAGATTCTTGAAGAAATAAGAGAGACAATGAATCTTCTTCAAATATGCGAAGACTGTGATGACGAAAACATGGAAGAGTGGATAAATAGTGACGGTCAATGATCAAGGCTTCCAAGATTATGACGAATGAAGAAATCATGGAAAATTTAACACAGTCATGAAGATGCAGAAAATTTAAGAAGAAGAAAACGAAGACGAACATGAAGATGCAGAAAAGGATTCAGGACCCTCTCATGCAGAAGCCTATCAAGCCCTGGAAACAGCATTCAATTGGCTTGAGAGACAACAATTGCTGCAACTAAAACTGATCCGAGGTTTAGCTGCAATGAAGAGAAGATCTTGTTTACGCCAAATGTCTATTGAGACAACCAACGGTCATAATTAGTCCAGATAATCGGGGTTCTACTGTAAGTACCACATCTAAAGCTGAGATTCCCTGGAGAAAAACAAGAACATGCGAAACCACTAACGTTTTCCTTTCATCTTTCGACTTGGCTTTGAAAGTGCTACTGGAGCTCGATTTGCTTTCCTTCTGTTCTTCCGATACAGGCGGCGAGGCAAGGCGATAGCGAACTTTAGTCTCTTTCTTTGCCTTCACTTTTGCAGAGCTGTCCGTCGAGCTAGCACTAGAACTTGAACTATTGTCATCGTCCTCTCCGCTGCTCGTGCTACTGCTCGAGCTGCTACTGCTGCTGCTACTCGAACTGCTCGAGCTGCTGCTACTGCTGCTTGTAGTGGAGACCTTAAATGCAAAAAAATTATGAAAAGAATTAACTTATCGCTCATCTCAAGAGATAATAACGAAATTGTGGGCTAATGTCTAGCCAACTCACTTTCCTTACCACTTTTTGTATGATTACATTTTCACGTTCTTCCATTTGCATCAACAATTTTTCTTTCTCCATCTCCAGATCCAATTCTCTTTGAAGTTGTTGTCGACGCTTCTCGAGATCGAGTTCTTCTTGGTAATCCAACTGATTCTTATCAGTCCAATCTACGGAGGAGCAAATGCCTTTCTTACCTAAATTTCACCATATAACCTTTAAATGAGTGTTCTCGTGTATATTGATTCATTAAAAAAAGATGTCATTCCTAAAATAAATATGGGGTGTTGACTAATGATTAACCGTGTCATGGATGGTTCGGATTCCCAGATTAGGCTTCAGCCCTTTCTACAGTATTCCCTCTGATGAGTCATGCATTTTGCCACTGCTCCGGCAGCTTTCGTATGGCTACGCTCTACTGCTCTCTCGGGGTGTCACGTATCCAGTCTCTGATGACGTATTTTCTCATAAGGCTTCGGTCTCGTTATCCATGAATTCAATATACTTGGGGGTTTTTGGGAACCAGACCCTCGAGGATAACAAGGAATTACTGTAAATGCGTGGTCAGAGGGATTTTGAAACCTCAGGACTGTTATTATCAAAAACAGAAACATTCAAAACCCAGATTTTTAAGCATCACGGGTAAGAAGCTAGTGACAAACCATCCAAGACTCGCAATCATGCAAGATCAAAATCAAGAACAAGACTAAATTCTTAAGCAGAGGTAGTAAAAATGAAACTTACTTGTATCGTGAATCAAATGGGATTCTTCTCTTTCGTTTTCAGGCGAGCGAACACGTGTGACCACGACGGTGGACTTCATTTTACCGTCACCGTCCCCTTTACGATTACGGCTTTTTGACCGACGTCGGTTTCTCTATGGGAATAAATTCGATGTTCGGAAAATTTTCGTCATCAAAAACAAATCTTCAACAAAATCGTTTCTTACCTTTGGGGATGGCGAACGAGTTTTTGCTGGAGTCTTTTTTCTATCTTTTTTATTGCGAACTTTA
Organism: Rhysida immarginata; assembly: GCA_023313115.1. NCBI lineage: Eukaryota > Metazoa > Arthropoda > Chilopoda > Scolopendromorpha > Scolopendridae > Rhysida > Rhysida immarginata. Next base: position 1,035,998 of record JAHWFO010047174.1, on the reverse strand, counting down.
TTTCGTAAATCATTTTCTTCAACTCTGCAAATAAAAACAAAACAAAAATCAGGACTAACCTAAGCAGAGTTAACGGTAATACAAAGAGCAGTTTACCTTTCTTTGTTTTTTTTCGAGGGGCTAATAAACGGACCGTGCTGGAAACGACAGGTATTTCCATAGGCACAACTGCCAGTCCGTAACCAGTTGCGGCATTTTTCAGGTCTGTCACCTGTATGTCTCTAAAAACAATCAAACGAAGAGGGTGGTTTAACAATTTGTTTATCTCTACATGGTAATTCCGCAAAGAACAGAAAAATTATCATGAATTAAACAGAAATTGTTAAATACAACAAATCATAGTACTGATCATTTCTAATCATTGTCGTCAATTAAATTGTCAATGTCTTCACGACGATCTGAATAAAAGAATTAATATGTCATCTCAGTAGCTTAACAGAATATAATAAAGTTTACAAATACCGGGCTTTGCAAAAGTTCTGTTACACTCGTGACGGCCCTCAAAGAAATGGACACGACGATGTTCACGATGCAGTTAGACATGTTTTTATCGTGCCATCATGTAGAATAACATTGTAATTAGTCATTTAATCAATGTAGCCACCATCTGCATCAAGAACCCGCTCCAGACCAGGCCGAAAAGCCTGGCAAACTTTGCGAATGTAGTCCTTCCTCATTCTGGTCCACACACGGTTGACAGATGTTTTCAGCTCGTCGACGTTGCTGTGACGGACCTTGCAGGCCTTCCTCTCGACATTCGCCCACACGCTGTAGTCAAGTGGATTGAGGTCTGGCGACTGCGGAGGCCAAAAGCCCTTCGACCAGAAGGTCATGTTGGACCCCAACCAGTTTTGCACAGTGTTGGCCGTGTGGGCAGGGGCACCGTCCTGTTGAAAGATGTAGTCCGCATTTCTTCACCCAGGGAAGGACTTTTGTGGCCAGGATGTTCTTGTAATCAGCCGCCCTTAGCCGGTATCCACCTGGGAACCACACTGGTGGCATTTTCTCGCCATTCGACGCCACGATTCCGAGCATCATCACAGAGGCCGGGTGCTTGGTTGTAGACACGTAGCGGACCTTGGAGATGTCCTGGCCGAAGCTTACCACGCAGTCGTTTTGCTTGTTGACGACAGGATCGACCGTGAAGGTCTTTTCGTCAGAGAAAATGACAATTCGCTCGACATGACTCTTCAAGTCGTTGAGAAGATGGCGACAGCGCTCCCGACGTTGTTCCCGTGTCCGATCCGTCAGCAGAGGCCTCATGCTCTTTCCACCTTATTCTTTGACCACTGTGGACACCGAAATTTTCTTTTTCTTTGCGAGCGCAGTCATTTTGAGCGTTGGGTCTTGTTCGAAGGCTTTTCTCACAGCCAAACGGTTGACAACTTGAGGTCTACCTGAACGAGGTTGATCTTTAAGGTCTCTCCCATTCTTGAGCCTGTCCGCAACTCTGTGGATGGTCATCCGTCTGACTTTGAGGAGCTTGGCAATCTCGGACTTCGTGTGGCCCGCGCGCAGGAGAGCAGCGATCTCTACTAGTTTCGTTTCCATCGCTTTTGTCGTGGACATTAGGATCACTCAGAGGTTAACACGTAATTTCCAACATATTATTTGATCCTTTTGTGGAAATGGAATTATCCAAATCATAAGCAGTCCATTTTTTGGGGGATGTAAAGAGTGTAACAGAACTTTTGCAAAGCCCGGTAGTTGCTATAACCAAAATCTTTACTTACATAATGTAAATGGCAATGCTCGTTCAAATGCATGCAGCCTATCACTGGAAGAACGTTAAATACTTACTACTAACCCATTCATAAAGCATATACAGTCGAACCTTGCTATCTCACACCTTGAAATCTCTAAAAAAATTTATTTTCCTACACATTCACTATAAATTTAATGTTAATCTCCCCTCGTTATCTCGAAAAATTTTCTCGGAAAACCTCACTATGTCGAATTTTGACTTCGTGTGCCAATAAAGTGAAAGGCATTTAAAAATTTTATAATTAACATATTTTCATAAAGAAGTTTTTCATATGAAAACAAAAAAATTTGGTATCACTTCTGTTAAAGTTACTGTAAACAATTCTTGCACGTTACGATAAAAATTCACAAAAACTTTTTTCGACCACATGAGCACATTTCGGTTGCGTACGATTATCGAGCATGTGCAGTTTGTGCATTTCTGATACTAGTGGCTCCAATAGTATGTGGCGTAACTCTTTATACACATGCCACTTAATCTCTTGTTGTACTCCATATCTCGAATTATTTTCTGGTACTGCGAAATTCGAGATATCAAAGTTCAACTGTATATTCATGATTAATAAAAACCAGCCTGTACTCTGTACAAAGTCAAGATTAATAGAAAGCAATCAATTCAAAACTCTAATATCATAATTATTAGCTCAGAAACTGTCATCACTTTTCAAGTCACAGTTACCCTCTAGCCAAGCACATTTTTCAAAATGTTGATGCCACATGTCCAGTGCAAATGCTTTATGGAAAAATCACCGGGAAATATGAGAGTGGAGTGTCGAAAAAAGAAAAATCGCTACGCGTGAGTTCCCTGATTACAGAGCAAGAGGAACTACTACAAAGCTGCAGGCCACTGGATGAGAAGGTGCATCAGTAAATTCTTCAAAGGGCAAAGCAGATCTCTAAAGAAGCATTTGTGTCAGCTTTGCAAATTATAATAAATGTGCCAGCATTATGAAAAAACGTGTACAGCTGGAGAGTGATTAAGTTGACAAGTGACGGAAGTTTCAGTTTCTAGGGTCAACACGTTTTCAAAATAAATTAAATGTAGAATCGAAATTCACATTTCTCTTGCCTGATCTTTACTTAATGGAATATTGGAAAAAATAATTGCTAATATTTTGATGACAATGTCTGAACTTTGGAGAGAAAAAAAAACCAAACAAACAAAAAAAAAAAAGTGAAGCCGAAAAACTAGAACACCAGTTCCCACAAAAATATTTATGCCTATTAAATGATTTGTGACAACTGGTGTTCTGGTTTTTTAACGACTTCCTTTGTGTAAGTACTCAACACTGTTTATTGCATTTCTAAGTTATAGGATTATAAGAAATTTATTTAAGAAACGGAGAAAAATTTGATTGAAGGGACACACCATTTTAGATTTAAGCATAAAATACGCTGTGGCTACGTTCACGGCTACAGCAAAGGTGTAACAGTTCACGGCATTAATTGAGTGACGTCAAATGTTGTTACCAAGAGTTGTTTCGCGGTACTATTCATTTCTATAACTTTTCGTGCTGCAGACGCCCATAGCAGTGAATGAGCATATTGTGTAAATGTTTAATGGCAAAAATGTTCACTAGGAAGAAGTTTCAAGCTACATCAAGAATTGGAGAGTTTTATAAATGAAGTGCAACAAAAATTATTGATGTATAAATTTGTTAGCAGGTGGACTGAAGAGGGGGAGGGGTAAATTCATAAGTAAACAATCGGATGATAATAACACAGTACATTACTTCATTTCTGTAATGAGTGAATGAAAATTTTGTATGGGGTTATTTTAAGCAAAAATAGTTCACATGAACAAGAGTCCGAATTTGAACGATGACCGTGATGAACAGAAATAAAAATGCCACCATCAAGAAGTTACTAACTCAAGTTCTATAACATCTACGAGGGTGGGCTGAAAAGTAATACTTCCATGGCTGTAACTTTTTTATTTTTTAACCGATTTTCAAAGTTCTTTTTGTATTTGATACTCACATTTCTCCTCTATGTAATGCACTATTCACTTTTCGACATAGTCCCCATCCCTTTCACGCATAGTACCAACGCGTAACTAGTCGGGTGAACCCGTCGGAGAGGAATTCCGGGGTTGTCGTCGACACGAGGATTGAATGGCAGCTTTGGATCCTCTTCTGCAGCACGATAACGCCCGTCCGCACACGATCGCCACACATCAGAGGGAGTTGCAGCGCCTACAGTTCAAAGATGAAAAACTGCAGTTCAAAAATGAAAGACTTTGCACCTTACGACTTTCACCACTTCCCAAAGAGGAAAGAGCACTTTAAGGGGCATGAGTTGCGTTCTGACGACGAGGTGAAATCTGCCGTTCGGTCTTGGTGTCGACAACAACCCCGGAATTCCCCTCCGACGGGTTCACCCGACTAGTCACAAAGTCATGGATGGGGACAAAGTTATCCGGACTAGTCATGGATGGGGACTATGTCGAAAAGTGAATAGTGCATTACATAGAGGAGAAATGTGAGTATCAGATACAAAAAGAATTTTGAAAATCGGTTAAAAAATAAAAAAGTTACAGCCATGGAGGCATTACTTTTCAGCCCACCCTCGTAGAATGAATAGATGTGAGGGAATAATAAGGTACATGCAACTTTGTACACTGTTAAAAATTTGGTTGAATTTCAAAGACTAGGTTCTGAGTTACACATTCAACATCGTAAAACAAGCTCACATGTGAGTACTAACTAGCACGTGTTATTAACTTTTTGATCTTGGTGACTGCATTTTTATTTCTGTTCGTATCTCATCAGTTATCAGTCAATTTCAGAATCATCCATACTACCATTTACCAAATTCCCGTTCACAGGAGACCTTGTATAATTTAGTAAACAGAATACAATTTCCACAGCTGAACAAACGTTTTCTGTTACAGTTCATTTATAAAACTCTCCAATTCTTCCTGCGACTTGAAACTTCTTCCTATTGAACATATTTTTCCCCGTTGAACATTTACACAATGTTTGTTCACCACTATAGGCGTCCGAAGCAGGAACAGTCGTAGAAACGAACATTACTGCAAAACAATTCTCGGCAACAACGTTTGATACGACTTCATAAAAATGACTTCACTCCTTACTGTCATGAGCAGTTATGCCTTCACAGTAGCCATGAACGTAGCCACAGTGCATTATCACAGTTACAAATTTGTACCCCCCCTAGAAAACCTAAATAATCTACATAAAATTTTCTAAAAATTTACTGTTAGAAATGCAACTCAATAAAAGAAATTTGTAATGAATTTGTCAATTTTCAGAAATAAAATTGAATGAGTGCAAAGATGTAGTCTAAGATGGGACAAGGGGCTAACTCTGCTTGATTCATATAAAAAAAAAAAATAAAAAAATTACAGGATAAAAACGAACCTTTTATTCTGCATTTATATTGTTTGAGATACACTTCTATAACATATAAATCACATTTTGCAGTTAACTTAATAATAATTTAAGTACTTCAGAACATAGTTTGTGATTTCATGTTCTCAACAGAAATTTTTGAATCACATTCCCAGTTTATGCATAAATAAAAGTTCAATGAACGTCAGAGTGAAGCTCCTCACCATTTGGACTATCCAAACCAATATTACCAGTTCCTTAATGCTTCAAAATAGTCAAGAGATCAACAAAAACCACATCCTCGATCAGATTGCAATAAGCACTCTGATATAGTCAATAGTAGAAACAATGAAGCCTCTTGTCCACATCCACACAGTAGATTATAGTTCTTCTATTCTGAAATATGTCTTGATAAATCTATAACATAAAAAATTGCTAGAATGAGGGCGTGCAACAAATTTTTTACATGGATCAAACGTTCATAAACACAGATAGCTGCTGGTTCAAGTTCACCAAGTCCATCCTACGATGAGTTTTGTGGATCACTTTAAATTCCATCCTGCATTTAAGGACGTAAAATGAAGCATGTGGTAGGCAGTCGATGAAGAGAAGAAAACAAGAATTTGTAAACAAAATACAGTCGAACCTTGTTAATACGACATCATTTAATCCATTATTTTTCCCTTGGACCAGTCCCCTTGAAAGCTATTTCTACGTAAATACAACCCTTTAATACGATTATGTTTTTCTCTCAAATCTCGGATAATATATATTTTTGTCTCAAGAAGTTACGAAATTCATTCCAAGAAAGTGAATTATTTGAGATATTTATTGTAAAAATTATAGTGAAACTTTTTTTCATCAGTCATGAGGAATTTCGGAGTTACTGTCGACACCAGAATTGAATGGCAGCTTTGGACCCTCTTCTGCAGCAAGGTAAATTCCATCTGCAAACGATCGCCACACACGAGAGGCGTTGCAGTGCCTACAGGTCAAAGATGAAAAACTGCAGTTCAAAAATGAAAGACTTTGCACCTTGCTTGGAAGAAAGAGCGTCTTAAGGGACATGAGTAGCATTCTGACGACAACGTAAAAGATGCCACTCAATCCTCATGTTGACAACCCCGGAATTCCTCTCCGACGGGTTCACCCAACTAGTCATGCGTTGGTGCAATGCGTGGAAAGGGATGGGGACTATGTTGAAAAGTGAAAGTGCATTACATAGGGGACAAATGTTACGGACCAGGAGGCAAAAATTCTTGAACAACCCTTGTGTAAGCCTCATAAATCAATATGGCCACCCTTTATAGCTTGTCATAAGCGAAAAGAAAAGATATTTAAGAAAATCTTTAGAATTAATAATAACTAATAGATAGCAATGATAGCAATTTATAGATCAAAGAAATAAGATAGAAATATGACCATCAAGGTCTTAGTTCAGCTGTATCAACTTAAGCTTTTTCGTGAATCCCTTCAAGTCGAACTCACATGCTAAAACGGTGATCGTAAAGAATACCAAGATAAAGACATGTTGTATAACAATCAATTTGTCAAGAATGAATACACTGTTACTTTCTGTTTTTACGCGACGATCGCATTGTGATAAATGTGATATCATAGACAAATGTTTTCCTACTGATCAAATAACAATATCGTGCTTGGTGAAACAGTTATGTCATTGTCCTATATTTGGCATTGACACCTGCATTATACTCTATAAAAGTTTCGTTGGACAGAGTATAGTTGGCATCATAGTTGCCAAGTTAGTGGATATTGTTGAAATTTAGCGGAATTAATTTCATTAGTGCAACCAGAGACCGTTAAGAAAAGTAGATTTGGCATTTCTTCAGTTTCCCATTCAAATGGGAACCCTAATGTAACATACAACATACGTAAGGAGAAATGTTCTACTTTGCAACAATATGAACTTATTAATATTTTGCGATAATAAATACATATTGTTGCAAAGTAGAACCCTTTTCCATATTCATATTTGTGTAAAGTGGACCCAACTTATTCGTGTAATAACATAAAACAGTCTCAAGCTTATTTCATAAAACAATATTAGGGTCATTCCATGTCAAGTCATCCAGGCCGTGACACCCACTATCTAGTTGAGAACTGAGATCTTGTGTACTACTATTGTACTTAATTTCATGAATTTTTGCCAATTTTTTATTGCTTTTTACAGAGTGCTTTTGAAAAGGATGTCGTGAGATACCTAGCGATGTTCTGCACCTTAAAATAAACACAAGTTTCCTCATACGTTTTGTCGAAATTGCATTCCTTAAAGGAGTAAACAGCTTGTGAAGTTTGGTTAACTCAGCCCATAACGTAAATAAAAGCGCATGAAAAAAAGTAAACACCACCACGTGTTCCATTAATAGGCTTCTGCAAATTACCTGCGCATTAATGTGTTGGCCCTAAACTCATGCACTTATTCAGATCGTTGGATTGGACGGGGAAGTTTGCATAGGTGGCCTGCAAGATCGCCGGATCTCACGCCGTGGACTTTTACCTTTGGGATTACGTAAAAAAACGTGGTTTACTGAGAGCTACCTGTTTGGTTGGTTTTGTTTTGTTTGGTATTATGATCATTTCAGGACGGCATTATAGGGGCCACAAATTTTGCCTCGCAAGGGTTCTTTAACGTACAGCCAGCAAACGACTACAAGGGATCAACGGCTTTACTTCCCTTCCGAAGGAAGTGCGTGATCTCAGGATTTTCCCCCTGAAGAGAGCCACCTGTAACAGCGAACGAAGCATGACAGAAAATCGTGAAGGCCTTCGACAATAAGTGTGGGAATGCAGACGAACTGGAAGCTGTGCGTCAATCAGTTGTCCGATGTGCAAATCTTTGCATTCAGCAGAATGGAAGCAACTTTGAACATTTACTGTGACCTGTGATCTGCTTTCGACCTAATTAACCGATAAAAGTGAGATCATTAAAAATAATACCAAATTAACTTTTGACGTTTTTTCCAAATAAAAATTACACGTAAATTACCATGTTCCCTAATTCATGGTACTCTTCAAATCATTAAAATGCTACATTAATGGCCAGCATTAACCAAACTTCACGAGCTCTTTACTCCTTTAAGGAATGCAATTTCGACAAAAACGCATGAGGTTTATTTTAATGTGCAGAGCATCGCTAGGTATGTCACGACATCCTTTTCAAAAGCACCCTGTATACATTCTATGGTAGTAATTGCAGAAAGTTTGATGTATTTACGAGGGTTGGGGCATAAGTCATGGCAACTATTTTTTTTCTTGTAGATATATGAACGGATCACAAACGTATATGTCGTGTGGAAGTTCTGCAGGCATAGTGTGTATGCAGAACAACAGATGGCTCTGTGATAGCTGGTAGTAGCGCAGCGAGGGCTGTGAAATCAGTCAGTTGGTGAGTGTCGTGCGAGATGGAAGTAACCAGTGTTGAGCAGTGCAGTGACCGCACAGTACTACAGGGACTTCCTGGTGCGACAGATACGACATGGCGTTCTAAACGTCCAGATCTTGTGGACAGTGCAATAATCCTGCATGACAATGCAAGACCACATAAAGCAGGGTGTATAGGGCAGCTACTGCAACGTTGGGGATGGGAAGAATTGGAGCACCCACCGTACTCTCCCGACATTTCGCCCTGTGACTTTGATCTCATTTGCAAGATTAAGGAACCACTACGTGGTAGGTGGTTTGCAACACGAGAGGACATTGCTAATGCGTGCGTCAATAGGTCACACATGGTGCGCAAATGCTGAGGCGATGGTATTCAGCGCCTTTCACATCGTTGGCAGCGTGTGGTGACAGTAGCAGGGGACTACTTTGAGGGTCTTTAGGCCCAGGTTTGTCATGTCAACTTTATGTATACTGTGTTGTCATTCTTTTGCACCATGAAGGCCATATTGCCCTGTATACTACTGTAATAAATTAGTGTGTTCAGTGCTATTCATTGTCCACACATGTAGTTAACACCTTGTCCTTTCGTTTGTATACGTCACATTTTCCAACCGGACTGGTGTCTTCAAGAAAAAAAATAGTTGCCATGACTTTTGCCCCAACCCTCGTATTACTTCAAAGGAAATTGTGAAAATTTGAAAATCTGCAGTTTTTAAACAGAAAGAAGTATGCCCACAATTTTTTCCCTGAATAATCTTTCCGACATGTAGTTTATGAAAACATGAAAGAAATGGCCAGATTAAAAAAAAAAATAAATAAATTACAAATAAATTTTATTTACAGTGGGGACTGCGAATCCGGAATGCTTGGGACAAGAAGCCTCCCGTATTTGTGGTCTTCAGAAGTTACACTACATGTACGTGTATAAGTAATTAAATCGTTTCTGACGACTGTTATTTAAAATTTAAAATAAAAGTTTTTTCACAATTATACAATTAAAGTCATTAAAGTAATATAATCTTATTTATTAATGTAATTATATTACGATTTTGTCCCGATCCCTTATTTTTTTTTTCTTTACACAAATATTTCATAACTTCAAGTCCGAGTTCTTCACGTTTGTTTAGCCACTGTCAAAATTAGTTTTCCTACCGATATTTCTAACAATTACCAAATAAATTCATTTATAACTGCGTATTATGTTTACTTCAACTGAAGAGTATTAGAAATTGCAGGAAAATTCAATTAGGATATTTTAATCAACGTTTTAAAAAGTGCAGCAAATTCGTCAATGGTTAGGATTATCAGAAAGTAAACTAAATCATCAAAAATACTCACAACTGTAAAAACTGGAAAAACCGTGCATTGTGAATATAATTTATTAAGGAATTTTAATTAAAACTAATTTTATTCGAAACTAAGCAACTTCCACGAGTCTTAAACATTCTTCATCCATCGTATGTTTCAGCACTTGACGTTTCTTTTTTTTTTTTATTTTTTTTTAGTTTTTCCCTAAACGTTTAGCATTATTTTTGTGCACATTACATGGGTGATATCGAGAATTAATTATATCAACGAATGTTATTTTTTTTCTTAATATAATTTTTTTCCCCTGGTGGCTGATCGCGTGGCCCTATTGCTTCTTGCGAGGCTTCCGAGATTACACTTTTTTGTAGATAGACAGTCAAGATAGGCGATTCAATTTACGGTTAGCATGAAACTTTTAATAAGTATATAAAAAAGATTATGCTTTAAAAGTAATGGTCAAAAAAATGAAATCGAAATGCGCAAGTTTGCCCCCCCCCCCCCCCAATCAAACCCAATTCCAGATTCGTGGTCCCTCACTGTATTTATTTATTTATTTATTTATTTATTTATTTATTTGGACACTTGCCCCCCTCTCAAAATCATTGAAAAAATTCCATTCAGTCATTAACATTCTCACAATATCCTTAATAGAAATACTGTTACCTACCCAACAAACATTAACAACTTAAGTGAGCATAAAAATATACAAACACAACAAAAATTGCAATATAAAATAAAACAACAAACTATAAAATGTACTCGTACATTATATAAGATATGAACACTAACTTTGTTACAATGGTAACTTCTTATCAACAACTAATCAACTCAATGCAATAATACATAGAGTTTTGCTTATAGTATTTGAACACTTTCTCAAAATCAATACTATATCAACATTACACAAAATGCTGAAGCTGCAATCTGCATACAAGTTAATGTGGAGTTATACATTTGACAGATGCTTTAATGAATCACAATTAATATTATTTTGCATGAGGACCACTTTTCTTCCACTATCTTGCAGACTCTTCGCTTAGAGAATAAGTACAGCCTGTTGCTGTGGTGATATCAACTTCGCACGGAATACGAGAGAATGGGATGTCATAAACGTCATTATCAGGCCAATAGAAGGACAGGGATGGTCCATGAGGATGCGTAAAATCATCTTCACCATTCACTTTCTCAACAAACCCCAAGTACCAAGAAGAGTCATATGCACATGCAACATAGCAGTTGGGCCGCACAGAGCATTATGGCATTAGTGGCGGAAGTGCAGAGAAATCATGTATGACACTAAAATCAGTATCACAGCTTAGCCTTTTTGCTCCAATCTTGATTGGTGATAGTGGTATAATGTGATGCGTAGATCGAGTTCCTGGAACCGTTTTAGCACTTTCAAAGCGTGAAAAAAGAAAATTTCTAAGTTGTACCGTTTTGTCTTTTGAAACAAACAGGAACTGAAATATTTGAGTCCCTCTTCTACACCCGTCTATCCTCCTGCATCTTCTCCACGAATCTCTTATCCCCAACCCAACATGGTTTTGTCCCCAAGAGGAGCACCTCTACTGCCTGTTACGAACTCACAGAATTCATTATAACCCAAATGGCCAACAATCACATAGCAGTTTCCCTGTTTATAGACTATTCTAAAGCATTCGATTCCATTCCCATTTATAAACTTAGCAATTTTACAATATTCGTGGTCCCCCTCTTACTTGGCTTTCAAGTTTCTTATCTGACAGACAATATACGCTGCATCTATTCAATAAGACATCCTCCACAGTCACCCGCAACATAAGCGTTCCTCAAGGTTCCATCCTCTCCCCCCTTCTCTTTAACCTTTTCATTAATGACCTTTCAGACGCTTTATCCCCCCGATCTTTAATACTCCACGCAGACGATGCTACAATTTCTTGTTCAGGCCCCACTCTAGAAGTAATAAAAGAAACCTTTAACCCGGCTTTAGATAAACTATTATTCTGGAACACAATCAATCGCATGACACTTAACCTTGACAAAACGGTTTATGTCATATTTCATCAACACAACAAAAAGCTAGTAAAGAACGATTTTTCTTTAACATACGATTCCAAGCTAATCAATTCATCCAGCACTTTCAAATATTTAAGAGTTCACCTAATATAATCTTTCTTGGGACGTCCACATAAATGCCCTCTTCACAAAATTAAACCAATGCATCGGCCTGTTTTCCCGCCTACACTTTCTCCCCCCTAACATTCTCATTCTACTTTACAACGTTCTAATTCGTTCCTCGCTTACGTATGGCTTATTATTCCGCGGCGCAACTACAAAATTAAACCTATTACGTATATTTAAACTCCAAAAGTGGTTTTTGCGCATTTTACTCAAACTTCGAAAACCTGACCTAGTTTCACACTTATTCAACTCAAGAGGCATAATCCCAATATACCACATCAATCTTGCTACCTTCATTTACAAAGCACTCAATAATCACATAAACTCTCCCTCCCCCAACACTTATTTGCATCCATCAACACCCACCCTTATAACACCTGCCACAGTAACCCCTTCCCAACCCCTCTAATTAAACGAACCTATCAGCTCAAAAGTATATCCATTGCTGGCAACAGACTCTGGTCATCTTTACCTCCAGACCTCCGTTCTTTTACAAATGCCTACACTTTCAAATCCCGATTAAAAAAATACCTCCGCCTTACCCCTCCCTTGTAAACCATCCTTTTAACATCTTCTATAAGTTTATTAATTGTAAACTCACGTTTTCCTGTACCCATCCAGGGACCTACCTCGTCGGCTCTGCCATACTGGCCCTGGATGGCCATCTTGTAACCAACCTGTATTATATCTCAAATTAAATTAAATAAATAAATAAATAAATAAATAAATAAATGCCTTATACGTTTGCCCGGCAGAATTCAAATACCTGCGACGCTGTAAGTATCTGACCTTTATATAGTCTTTGCAAACTGGTTTTTGTAACAAGTCTTTTAACAGTGTCACCAATATCATCGCAGGGGGATTTGCCATGGCTGGTTGCAAAAAAAAAGACCAGCTGCACTTTACATTGAAATCATGTTCACGGTAGCAGATATTTCTGAAATTCTTACAATTTTTGTACTGTGCAGCACATCCATCGGTGAAATATTCAGCGTAAGCAAGGGGAATTTCAGGAATTTAGTCAAAACAGGTGACATGGTAGTCATAAATTACCAATTTAATTATTTTTTTTTTAATAGAGTTTTTCCACACTGCCTATTATTTCTATAAACTGATTCTTCTTGTGGGATACGTGTATAAAGAAAGATTTATACAGTAAAATCCCGTTACAACATACCTCACTTTAACGTACTTTCAAAATAATGTACAAATTTAAAATCCCCGGTCGAAATCTAGGTATTTTAATGCTAAAAAGTTTCAGTTTAACATACGTTTCAGAATAACAAACTAATTTTGTGTTCCCTTGGATAAATTACCACTTCATTACAACTTCATCATTCGAATGTGTTGATCTGACTAGTCGATACGTCGTCACCTAAGCCAATTAAGCCAAGTTGTCTCAGTCTTCAATGTGCCAGCAGAGGTAACCTTTGAAGATTATGTAGCATGTGACGAAAGGGTTTACACTACTGTTCACGGATTCAGAGATTCTTACAAAAACAAAATGAAATTCAAAGTGATCAGTAAGACGAAGATGAAAATGTCCATTTAGAACCAGATGTAACGCCCGTCTCAACTTTTGTAGCAATGGAGGCTATAAAAAGTTTATGTAATTATTTTGCACGATAGCATATCGGGGCACCAGACTTATTTCACCTCACAATGTTAGATATGGAGGATTTTTTTGAGGAGGCAAGTTGTGGAAAGAAAGCAGACGGTCATTACAGATTTTTTTTAAAGAATTAATCAATTGATTACTTCATATTTTGTATTTGTATTGAATAAAATTGTACACTTCATGTATTCTTATGTTTTTCTATGCATATTGTTCATAAGCCTCCCCCGTTTCAGAATACGGTACAAATTTCCAGTTTCCTTGAAGTAAGTTGTAATGGAATTTTACTGTAACAATATTGTAAAAATTTCAAACGAATCTATGAGGGGGCAATACCATAAAAAAATTATAATGCCCATGATTGAGTTTGTTTAAAATTATTTATGTTTTTTTTGTTTTTTTTCTAAGACATCAGGGTTCATTTTAGGCAGGGTTTATGGGGCGCGCCACCCTGTTTACAATTTCGATGAAAATTTCCGCCCCGCTGCTCTTTGATCCTGATCATGCATCCCCATACCCGAAAATGCGCCCGCAAAGAAAAATCTAAAAATCATGTATAGGGTTAAGGAACTTCAAAAACAACTATGAATTTTTTTTTGGAAAAAAATCTTTTTTGAAAACAATGCCCCTTTTTTGGGGGGGGGGGGTGCCCTTTTATGATAACGTCGTGCCCTTTTTAGCCCTTAGCATCCTGCCCTTTTTAAGTCTAGAATGAACCCTGGACATACACAATCCATCCAAAAGTAATTGGACATTTTCGATTTTAGGCGTTTTGTCGAATATCTAGAAAAATACTTGACAAATTATCCTGAAACTGCAGGGGTGTAAAGAGCATGTTTCACCTCATATATTTCAGCGAAGGTTTTGTCCTGAAGCCAAATAGGGAGCCAGCAACAAAGTGAACCAAAAAAATATAGTTTGAGATCACCCTGTAAAAAATAAGGCTTAAAATGCATTGCGGCTGTAGCATATGATTATGAGGCTTCTTTTATGTATCTGTGTTCATTTGTATGAGCATAGCACGTATATTCATGGAGATAGATAGGTTTCCTTAAAACATCGAAATGATTTTGTAAGTTTTTTTGTTTATAACATGCAGGCTTTTCACCCAATGCAAAGCCAAACAAATATCGTGAAAATTCAGAATATTGTCGATAGAATGATTGAATTTCAGTTACTCTCAAAAATAAACAAACGATAAGGGGCTTTCTCCAAATTCTTATTTTGGATCGGACACAGTATCAACTTCCTCTTCTTATACTGATATGAAGTCAATATATGAAGAAAGGAGAAGTTGATACTGGTGTCCGATCCAAAAATAAAAATTTGGAGAAACCCCTTATCTTTTTGTTTATTTTTGAGAGCAACTGAAATTCAACTCATTCTATTGGCGACATCTTTCTGAATTTCCATGATATTTGCTTGGGCTTTTTATAAGATTAGCTCTATACATTTGGCTAATACAGTGTTGCATCTAGGCTGGAATAGAAGGGCGCGGCACCCTGCCCTTTTTCGTTGGATTTATTTAAACTAACCATTATAATGTGTGCATATGTGTCCGACTTGCCCTACTTTCTCACCAAATGTGCCCTAATTATTGTTCATTTCCCTGCCCTGCCATTTTGCTAGATGCAACCCTGTAATAAAGTATGTAAAAGACATTTTGGTAACGCTGCACATGCGCAGTTAAACATTATTTAGTAAAAATGCTCATATTTCATCAAATATTTAATATCTTTCTATTCCAATTGCAGGGTGTTGTGGCTACTGTAGTTTGTCAAGTTTTCCTGAAAATGGCATTGCATTGGGTTGAAAACCCTGCATGTTATAAACAAAAAAACTTACAAAAACATTTCGATGTTGTTAAGGAAACCTTTCTATCTCCATGAACATACATGCTATGCTCATACAAATGAACACAGATAAGTAAAAGAAGCCTCATAATCATGTGCTACAGCTACAACACATTTCCAGCATTTTTTTTTAAGGGCGATCCCAAACATTATTTTTTGGTTCACTTTGTTGCTGGCCCTTTATTTGGCTTCGGGACAAAACTTTCGCTGGAATATATGATGTGTAACATGCACCTTACACCCCTGAAGTTTCAGGATAATTAGTTACCGTAAATACTGTATTTAGTGCCGGACCTGAAATATCGGCCCGCCTGCATTAAGCGCCTGGGGGTCCGCTGAATTTTTGCAAATAAGCGCCGGACCTTTAATAACCGCCCGGACACTTATTTTAGTTCATTTCGTGGATTTTTCATCTCTAGCTGCTTTCTCACGGGGATGTTTGCTCTCCCAAATGCCACTGCTAAACCGGAAATTAGATACCAGCATGATTGTCTTCTAGTTTCTTGCTTATAATTTTGGATTCAGTCAAGCAACATAGTTGATGAAAAATGAAAACTTCACAGTTATAGCATCAATTTTAATCTCGCAACAGTAAAGTAGGCTGAAAACCATTCTACAGCCAAACAGTTTAGCATTGATCCTAACGGGAATGGAAAACACAGCAGGATACTTTAGAAAAGATGAAGGAGAAGGGCGAGAATTTGGCATAACAGTATCCATCACAGTTGGGCAGAATTTTATAAGCGCCGAACCTGTAATACCGGCCCGCCTGCATTAAGCGCCTGGG
The DNA here is from genome assembly GCA_023313115.1 of Rhysida immarginata. Taxonomy (NCBI): domain Eukaryota; kingdom Metazoa; phylum Arthropoda; class Chilopoda; order Scolopendromorpha; family Scolopendridae; genus Rhysida; species Rhysida immarginata. Next base: position 1,019,756 of record JAHWFO010047174.1, on the reverse strand, counting down.
GGTCCGTTGAATTTTTGCAAATAAGCGCCCGGGCGCTTAATAAAGTATTTACGGTAAGTATTTTTCTAGATATTCAACAAAACGTCTAAAATCGAAAGTATCCGATTACTTTTGGGTAGATAGCGTAGATTATAAATATTCAATATAAGGAGCATGAATATAAAAATATAAACCTTCCTCTTTAATTAAAAAAACCAAAAAAAAAAACCTGAGTTCGTGAATCCATATAACTTCTTTAGATCATAACTGAAAATGTATTTAACCTGCAACATTTAAATTTTGGAAATGTTCATATATCTAAGTAAATATCAATTACACAAGATTTCAAGCTTTTCTGTGAGGATGGGTGTCATTTCCTAACATTTCTGGACAATTTGATATGGAATGACCCATTATTGGGATTTTCAGCTCATCGTATTTCATACCCAGATAACATACATTTTCTGCTCGGTCCCTTAAAATACATGTTAACAAGGTTCGACTGTAAAATTTACTTTCTCACAGTTACTCCGAGCTTCATTACGCGTGAAACCAATCCACGAGCGTTAGTAAAAATTTGTCACGCACCTTCTATCTAGAAAACAAAATAACCTTAACATAAACTTATTATACCAAATTCACATTTCATAGTAACACACAAAACATGATTTTGGTTTGTCAACCACTTTCAGCCTTTCCTGTCATTTAGAATCTGTCACAGATCAAAATCAGATTTCCCGTGGAACTAGGTCTAAAGATCCCGTGCAGAATGGCGTTTTCACATGAAGCGAGCTAGTGTCTGCATGTGAATATCACGTTTCCAAACATTCTGCAGTGGACAAAGGAAATCCTAGGAAAAGTTGGGGTCCCTCCAGCAATTCGCCAACCACCAAACCAAGAAGGCATCATCATCTCATCATAATAAGAGATTGAAAGTGTTGAGGAGGAGTAGAAAGAGGAGAAAAAGGGGATTGTTTGTTTGTTTGTTGTTGTTGATGTTGTTGTGGTTCACTCACTTCAGTGGAGGAGGTCAATGTGGAGGCAGATGAGCCTGGGCCGAGGCGTTCGAACACGCTGGGTCGTCGGGGAGGGGTTCCTTCGGCGTGAACCGATTTCGAGCTGTCCACGGTCACTTTGCGCTTCATTTTGCTCGACATGCGAGAACCTTCTCCAAAGTCCTTCTCTTCCTCCGGGTTTTAAACAAATGCACTGGCTGATCTAGAAACGGGATTTCCAAGTGAACAAATGACATCCTCACCAATTAATAAAAACACTCGGGGGTCATTTAAGTACACAGTTACTAAGTATGGATTGATTATTATTATTATTATTATTATGTAGATTGCATATTTTTTTTGAACTGATCGTATCGTATCTTTTTTGTTTGTTTAGTATTATGATTATTGTTGTTACAGTACCAGTTTTGTAGCTTCCATATAAACAGACCACACAATCATGCCATTACAGCAGCAGCAACAGGGTGACAAATCAGTCCATCAAAAAGGATTTGTTTTTGTCCAATGTTTACGATCTCTTTGTTTTCATCCAGTTTTTCGTCGTCGCTTTTCTACAGAGAAAAAGTCCGTTTACTTTTGAAGCTCCCAACAAATTATGATTGCTGCCTACTTCGATTAACGTTCACTTACTGGTGCCGCCCTCCGTCGACAACTCCTATTAACAAGAAAAAAAAAAAAATCGCACTCCATTAGAATCCCAAAATAACAAGAAAATCAAGCGCAAAACCATTTTATACAAACCTTTTCTTCATTAAAATTCAAAACACTTACTTTTTACGTCAATTACAAATAAGCCTACTAAAACGACAGCGCCCTCCGTTGTCAAAATCAGTACTTATTTTTATTAGAAACAATGTTATTAAACCACGCTGTATATCTGCAAAATACAGTTATTAATCCATATCTTTAATCAGAACATAGAAATAATAAAGTCAATAAAGTGATAATAAAAAATTTAGTTACGAGAACGCTAGCAACTTATCGCTGGATCTCGCTCGAATCGCATGACGTCATACAATAGAAGTTGAACGCTGATTCAAAGCAACAATTCCGTCTCTACAACAACAACAAAAAAACGAAAAAAATGCCATTAAAAAACTATAACTAACTAACTTTTGAATTATTTATTAAATAAGAGAAAATATAACAACAAAAAACAAAATTAGATATTGACTTAACACAGTCGAGCATCATTGATTTACGTTAAAGCAAAAGAACAACCTCTCATATGCGGCTTTAATAATAATAAACCTAATAAATAATAATAAATTCTATTTTCCTAATAATAATATAAATAATAATCGCCACTTTAAGAACTGCTTACGAAACAACAATCATGAATTAAACTTCAATTCTAGAGGAATAGAAACCGGATGTAATACACATGCGCGTAAACAATTTCGTTGTAGAATTTTTAAAACTTACCAAAAGATGGAGACAAATGATGCCTTTCTATCGCTGTACGCATGCGTATCTCAAGCCTTCTTTAAAGTTTCAAAAAATTACTAAGAGAGGGAGCCACATTACGTACCATTAAGCAATTTTTTTTAATTTTCCATCCAGAATTCAAATCCAAATTGCGTGGGGAAAGCTAATGGAGGGCAAAGTTGTTTTTTTTTTTTTTTGTTTTTTTTTTTTAAGGCAACTCTTATAGTAGGGGAAGGTTTCATTTGTTTTAACCTATAATATTCATTTTTCAATCTGTGATACCCCCCATTCATCTGTTCGTGATAAAACTCGGGTTCGGTTCTAACTTCGGGTGAAAAAGTAACACGATTTTTTTTTTCTTTACCATTCTCTGCAATGGCATTTGGGACGGTTCATAAACCACATGGTGACTTTTGTACAAGTACAAACCACGCTTTTGTACCTTCTAAGGCACTTGGCACTAATGTTTGCTTAGGTCAGTTTCCACAAAAAACGAAAGTACCTCTTCGGGAGTGTAGGATTTGGTGGGGTTTCTCATTCAGGATTTTTTCCAAGTTTTCCTTACTTGTTTGACCTTTTAGGGGAGGTGGTTGTAGCCTCCGTAATAATCTTGGCAGCATCTTCTTTTCCCTACCGGACAATTGCCCACAGCAATTACATTTTTGGGGGTTACATAATTTTTCCTGGTTTTTTTTTTTTTTTGGGGGGGGGGGATTTTGTTTTAGGTGGAATTGACTCAAGCCCAAAAATCACTTAACGCAAAGCACATGGAGAAAAATTCAAGAAGTTGGCCTTGCAACAAGATATCGAGAGGACGGACGTTTCCGTCACTTTATCGGAATGTTGGACGGTCTTGCCTTTCTGCCTGTGAGAGAGGTTTCAAAAAGAATGGCTTGACTTCGTGCTACAATGCCAGATGGAGCAGAGGATGTTCTTGATTATTTCGACAAAACTTATATCACACCGACGGATCCAAAGTAGATTAGGGACTTTAGAGTTAGACACTGTGCACCATGTTCCCGCCTGCAGCAGTGTTGCCGTTCTGGAGGATCTGGCGGATTTTTGACGGCTTGGAGGGCAATCTGGCGGGAGGCAAAAAACGGAGGATTTTCTGGAGGATTATTATTACGGTTTGCTACAATTGTTTGCCGTGTCCTCTGAACTAGCAAAAGTAATGAGGAGTGATATTCTTTTATTTGACTATGTAAACAAAACAATGCCAACAATAAAAATGTATTTTGGTTAAGACTTTGCAATGTTTGAATCCAATGTTACAAACATTGTTGAAGCCAAGCTACGTTGTAAAACATTCCTGATTGAACTTGCAAAAGAAATTAAAACACGACTTCCAGATAACTTGGCTAACTTACTGTTGATTGAGCAACTATCTGTTTCAAATACACGTGATCCTAATAAACCATCTATTGTTCCGTTGGCTACCACATTTAAATCCATTTCTTTGTGTAAAGGAATGTAAGTTGTTAACTTTTTGTCAAAAATTTACAAAACAAAATGTTGTAGAATTTTGGATAGAAGTCAACAGGGAAGTTAATGCAACTGGAGAAAAGGTTTTTGGGCACGTGTCTACATTAGACTTGTCACTTCTTGCATTGCCTTCGTCAGATGCAAGTGTAGAGCGTGTTTTTTTCAATCTTATCAGTTGTCAAGTCTAAACTACGTAACAGACTAAGCATTAAAACAACCGAAGCAATTTTGCAAGTTTGATCAGGTTTGCATTGAAGAAACTAAACTTGTGTAACATTTCAGCCATCGCCCCAAATGTTGATAGCATTCCCAGAAAATTCTAATTTAGAGGAGGTAGCTATGGAGGAAGAGGAGTTTCTTGAGAGATTGTTCTCTACTGAATTGATTATTTAAATACTAAAATTGAATAGACATATTTATGTTCTGTTCGAAGCAATTCTTTGATTATTCAAATTGAACAAACAGTTATAGCAAATGCGCGGAAATTGCAAATTTTTGAGTAATCTTATTTTTAGGTGAATCTTAGTGAATCTTTGAGTCTGGAGGATTTCTGGCGGATTTTTCACCAATATTTGGAGGGATCTTTTTCCACCAGGTGGCAACACTGGCCTGCAGTCTGGAACATGTTCGAGGCGACTGTGTCTAGTCATCGAACGAATAATTTTTCCGAAATCTGGAACAATAAGTTTTTTCATATGGTTGGACACTCTCATCCTATGGTCTGGAAAGCCATTGCAGGGCCGTAGCCAGGACGTTATCTTGGGGGGGGGGGGGGGGGGGGGTTTTTAAAAAAAAAAAGGATTCGGACCTTTTTCCCTAATGGGGGGGGGGGGGGCGGCCCCCCCCCCCCCCCCCCCCGGCCCACAGTGAAAATTCACCTGCCGCGGACTTTCTCCCCCCGGGGGGGGGTCGTCCCCCCCCCCCCCCCCCCGACTACGGGCCTGCATTGACTGTCTCCAGGCGAAGCAAGCTGCAGCGGCTACTGCGATCCTACAGGAGCCTTCAGGACGTCCGCCTAAGAAACGGCAGAGGTTAGAGTACAAAGAAATGCAAAGAAGACTGAAGACACTCTGCAACCAGTTTCGAGAAGGAGTGAAGCCCATAGAGGAATTTCTGACCGGCCTGGGACATTTTTGTTTAAAACGTGATATCCATTACTTATATCTTTGTGATATATATTTTTTAATTGCGTTAGGAAATTGTCCGAGTGAGACATTTGGCGGTGGGAAACTGTCCGGTAGGAAATTGTCTGTCTCCCGAGCAGTATATGCCAGTTCATTTGGCGTTGAAGAGTTATGAATTGCTTTTGTCTTTCTTCGTTTACTTCTATCGATATTTTCTCCACATGTAGCCCGTGGACGTCCAGAATACGTTTCTTGAGGTCTACTATGAGTAGGTATGAAGTCAACAGTTTTTCCTAACCATGAAGAGTGTTTTAAAAAAAATAAATCCTTTTTTTCGGTAACACCCTCCCCATATTTTGAAAACTTCTGAGCAGAAAGTATAGAATTTTTGCCTTACATTTTGCTTCTCATTTTTATCATGAATACATGATTCTGCAAAAAAAAAAAAAAAAAAAAAAAAAAAAGAGAAGTGATCCCTTTGGCCTCTTTTAAATGACCGCAAAATTTCAAATTGTTCTTTTCTCGTGGACGTATATTTGCCACCTGCTTTAAAGATCATTATAGGCTACAGTGTTACCAGATATTTCTACCTCGAAAATCCCAAAACTGGTGCACAAAGCAGCCCAAAAAAATAGTTACAAATTATATAAATCTATGGTAGTAAATTGTACCATTTCCCCATGTTTATAGTTTACGCTAGTCTGATTTCAATAAAATAAAAAATAATTATGTACTGGCAAGATTTTAAGCTATCGAAATGAGAAACAAAGTTTATTGACAGAGAAGATAAACCTAAAAACTGTGAAAGCTACTTACAATTTTGAAGTCTTCAAAAATATTCACGCCCGGTTACCCTGGTGTGTGATACCGAGCACAACCCCTTATTTATCTACTTATAGTATGTATAAGCCTTATACATACGAGGGTTGCCAAAAAAAAATAGTTGCCATGACCCTCGTACATAAAGCACCAAATCTTGAAACCGGATTGGCCAGTAGAAGAGCAACAAAGCCGACGAAAAAGACAGGCCGGGGCACTAAAAAGTCACATGACCAAAGTAGATCCAGTAACAATCCAATCTTGTTTCTAACAAACGAAAAAACACTGATTGTTGAAATCCAAGATGGAAAGATGAAGATTGGATTGTTAGTAACTATTAGTTACTAGATCTACTTTGGTCATGTGACTTTTTAGTGCCCCGGCCTGTCTTTTTCGTCGGCTACGAAGAGCAATCATATGACGTAATAACGCCTGATCCATCCCTGATTTAATTTATTAAATCGTCACTAAATTTATTTTTCAGTGATAAGACTCAAAAAACCAAGATCAAAAAAGCAACAACCACGACCCGCCAAAAAAATACCAAACCGCGAAGTAAAAATTTTACAAGCAAATTGTTTTTTTTTTTTTAAAAAAGCCCAAATTGCGGTTTATAGCCCAATCTGGCAACACTGATAGGCTACACAATTACCTTACTACGAAGTATAGTTTGTATAATCTTCTATATTCAATGTAAATTAAAATATAGTTTTCTTTATAGATTTCACTGCCAACTTTTCAATCATTTATAGAGTTTTATCAATTTGGACCTACCGGAATCAATTTAGAAAATTTGCATGCACAGCTGTGCTAAAAGATGCACTATGCATCAGAACACTGAACTACTGTAATTATAAAATTCGCTAGTATTTTTACACAACATTTAAAACAAATTCTTGAACCCCAGTAAGTTGGTTGATCTCGATAAACACAAAGAGTGAGCAGCTTAGATTACATACAATATATTTTTTAAAATATAAAAATACATTATATTCTTATAACACCGATCATACGACATGTTAATATAATGTACTTACCTAATGTAGAGTCATCCATTTCAAATATGCAAAATAAATTTAACATTCAGCAATAATAAAACTCGATAGAATTACAGAAGTTTTCTCTAATCCCAAGCAGTCAGTTAAAACAGCAACTTTCACCCCTCGTAGAAAAATATAGACGCGTCCATGTTTACTAAAAGAGATTTATTTTCAAAGAAAAGTAAAAACTTGGTGGAAAATTTGAAGTTTAAAAAAATCCTTTCAGCCAGGTTTTGAAGTATTATGGCCCACTGTGCTCCTCCCCCTCTGTGGTCAATGGTGGTCATATTTTGAATCCCCCCTCCCTTAAAAATAACATAGTCAGAGAAATTAGCTACCCCTCCCCCTAATGAATGCAGATTTTTGACTCATTTTAAAATTAACTTGACTCTCTCCCCTCCCTTGTTTTTGGTAATACAGTCGAATCCAATTTTGTTTTCAATTTTGTTCGTTATAACCGTATTTGTTTATAAGCGTACACAAAATATAGCGAATTTATTTTTTATTTAAAGTAGATTTCTGTATATCTGACAAAGTAAAAAACACTCAACTGTGTGATTTTTCTACGTTTTTAATAACCAAACCCAATATGTCCTGTTTTTACCTTCCTAGCTTCTACTTCCTTTATGATCTTAATTTTGGTGTCGAGATCTAAACATTTTCTATTACGTATATTCAAGATTTCGGCTATTGTTAGGCCGAAATCTCAAAACAAGTGAATAACGCTAAATGCTAAATTTAAACACAAAAAAAATTGTTGATTTTTAAAAAATTCGCTATATCTAAACAAAAGTTGTGTAAGAGCCCGTAAAGATAATTTGCTATGTACGTGATGTAATGGAGGTCCGCATCATGAAAACTGGCAATGATGAGAAATATCCAATAGCAAATATTGTGGTATCTAACAATGATACAAATATAGAACTGACTGAGAATATGAGTTTTTTTTTTAAACTTCTAAGTTTGGCCAGAAGAGAGCTTGGTGCCACAATTTGGAAAATCCTCTAATGACAGATATTTTCCCCGCAATATTTTCACGGTTCTCTCTATCTACTCCTTACAATGCACCTTCCTTATTCATAGGTCTAAATGCAAGAACTTTTCTATGTTCTGCTGTGCTAAATGTTCTGCGGTCAATCGGTCCTTTATTAAATCCCTTGGTAAGGGTGAACTGAGAAAGTGATATTGTAGAGAGTGAGACTGAAGGTGTTGATGGCATTAATGAAACAATAAGACCAGATGACTCAAGCTCTGGTAATTCAGTGATTACACAGATTCATTCTAAGATCGCATTATTAATTGATAAATAAGTATTAGGTATTAAAAAGTACTAAATGTAAATCAAATCATTTTCATTCATGTGTAAACTTTTATTAGTAAAACTTAAAACACTGATATCGTCAGTAGTGTACGTATATTTGATTGTGTATATCTTTGCGATCATACTTGAGTAAAGCTAACTTCTAATGGATAACCTAAATTTCATTTGAAAGTGGGCAATTCGAATTTTTGGAGTAGTTACCAAGTAAACAACCACACCTAATAGTGACGTTATGAAACGGAATTCTGTGAACTGTCTTTCGCCTTTATTCCTTGTTTCGTCATCCTTCCAAAGGCCTCCATCAACTTCTTCAAAATATTCAATATCCAAACCACTAGTGGCCGACACTAATGCTCAGAAGAGGAAACAATGGTACAACACCTATAATTCGTAGATTATCGATCAATGAAAGACTGTACTATGAATCGAGCTTCACACTATTCCAACTATTGGACGCGCATATAGGGAGTTTCTAAATGGAAGGACAATAGTGGCATAGTGTTATTCCATGCATCACTTTAAGCGAAAAGTTCATTATCGAAAATGTCTAAAATTCAAAATGTAGGAGCTAAAAAAAACGTGTCGTTACGTCATTTATGAACTTATCACATAAGGATAATTTTTTTTTAGCAAACTTCGCGTGACGTTTTGAACATTTTGTACAAGAATATTAAAATAAATCATGCAAAGGATCACTTAGGTACTTATTGTCCTTTCATTTAGAGACAGCATGTATATGTGCCGAACACCATTTCAAGTTTACGACCACATGTATCTTGTGCAGCCTTTCTTGGTGTTCTGCAGGCCCATGAGTATTCAGACATTTTTGAATAATAAAGGAGGTCTAAAACCTTATTACAGATGGTTCCATAATTTTTGCATATCCTTACGATCATTCGCTCCTTCGAAATGCGTCAATTAGTTGCTCAAAGACAAAGCTAGTTGAAACAGCATTCCGACTAGTTTATGCCTTTTATTGCTGGCTTTCTCAAGGGTACAAACATCTTTAGAATACAGTTTCAATTGTAAAGCCAATATAATAGACCATCTTTCCCATCAACAATTACTTGTTCGATATCGCTAGGAAATACGAGGGGCTTTCAAATTTGACCTGGACTTTATTTTTTAAAAAATCAAGAAAAAACACACACACATCAATAATTCTCAAAAAACTCTCCTTGCTTCTCTACACATTTTTTCCAGCATTCTGGGAGTACCTGGATACCGAACCTGGTCATCACAACAACTCTTTCAATGATCCAAAAAGGCGATAATCGCAAGGGGAGAGATCCGGCCTGTATGGAAGATATGGTTAAGATGTCTCATTTGAGTTTCATCAGTGTGTCGATAGTCAGTTTGGCTGTGCGTGTGGTCTGGCATTGTCTTGCAGAAAACAAACGCCACGGGTAAGGAGTCCTGGTCGCTTTTTCCTTAGTGCCGGCTCCAGGGACGTCCTCAAAATGTCGCAGTGTAATAGGGTGCATGTATGGTTCAACGTTCTTCTAGAAATTCGACATGAATGGCACCTTTAATGTCCCAGAATACAGCCGCCATCTCTTTCTTTGCCGACGCTGTCATCTTGAATTTCTTGAGTCAGTGTGTTGCCACTCACACGCCTGCTTTCGTCGGTGGTCACAACACGCTTTAGGAAGCTGTCACCTTCCCTGTCCTATCGTTGCAGCAGCAATGAACATATTTCTATCCCGAGCAGTTTTTTGATAGTTGCTTCTTCGGAGAGTTGCTTAGGGCTCCATCTGGCATAGATCTTGTTGAATTTCAGCTTATCGCGGATGATGATCTACACACCGCCACTGCTGATGTTCAGTATTGAAACCAATTCTCGGTTGACATGAACCCGCCTGTTGTCCCTTAACTCATTTGTTCGTGCGACGATGCCATCATAGACAGCAGTTGCTGGCCTTGCCTTATGAGGTTCACTGCCGATAGATTCTCGCCCTCCTTCGGTTTAAACAAACAATCGGTTGTCATGGCAACCGGATGAGCGGTGCTGCATTTGCACGATTTTTACAACAACGAAATTTACATAAAATAAAGTCCAGGCCAAATATGAACGCCCCTCGTAAAGACGCGTTCCCGTAAGACTCTTGCCTTGAAGGGTCCAACATGTTCCAAATCTCATTTTCCTCCAAGAAAATTTCAATTCTCCTGACAACTGAAGAAATATGCGTAATCTCACCAAAATAAGCAGTTTCTTTTGGAAAACCCTGTGAGAGCAAAGTGTGTGAACAAAGTCAAAACAAGTCAAATAATTTTCTTATAAAATAGTGGCTTTTATTACAAAATTTCTCAGTAAAGTTAACAATGAGGCTAATGACCAAAAAGTAAAAAATAAAAAAATTAAACAACTACATGATGACGTTGGCTTTTTCTAAAGTAACTTATACATCCAAAGAAAAAATTTACTCATTCATTACTATGAAATTTATATTTAAAAAAAAAACTTTCTTAAAAAATCTATTTTTGTATGTATATAAAATTTAATTAGTATTCAAGTCTCGTCGTCACCATTTACGTAGCAGTGTCTTTTATTATAATAATCATCATTCAATTGAAAAAAATATATATTTTTTTTATATATAATATTCGTTGTAGAGGAATCTCACGAACAGCAGGATACTTTTTTTTGTCTTATATATATATAGATATATATTTTTTAAATATATAATATTATTATTATTATACATTTTATATATTGGTTTCTCAACACCGTTTGAACCACCATCGGATTCGAGTGTAAAAACGTAGTAGGCAGTATATCAAAGAGTACCACTGGATAACAAAAATCCATTTATCTTATTTGTGGCTGTATATGGAAAGAGTCTTCTTTATGGCACCGTGGAAAAAAATCCCCAAAAAAGTACATTAATAAAAAAAAAAAATTATCATAATGGAAGAGCAGTTCATTTAAAAAAAAAAAAAAAAATCGCGAAGAAGAGGAAGCCACGGGATGTTGCCGCTTGTTATTAGAACAGCCAGCCAAGAGAACTGAAGTTCCTTTTTAGTGCCCCTCTCCCAAGTATTCCCGATGGATTTTTAAGTATCATGTGTGTATGTATATGTTTGTATGTGTTACTTTGACCGCTCCTTGTAGGCCTTATTGTGTGCTTGTTGGAGAGGAGGCGTCGTCAGAAGCGCGTCTTGGCGAGCGTCGTCGGGTGATGATGTGTTGGGTGCGTGGGCGTGCTCAGGAGCGTCACCTCAGGACCATCCGCCCTGGGGAATGGTGGGCGTTCGTCAAATGCGATACGAGCCGCTCTTCACGCGGGAAGCCTTGAACGAGAGGGCGACGCATAACAGCAAACACGCCACGCTCGTGCCCAGCATGAAGAACGACCACGACAATCGGCACGTACCTAAAGACCAACAACAAAAATAATTAGTCATTTCAGTTATGCATTGAAAACGAGAATAAAGAAATTATTTCCTTTAATCTAATAAGATAATAATAATTAAAAGTCGTTTTTCAAACCCACAGTAGTCAAATTTTGGAGTCCAATATCGATGTAGAGATTTCAAACAGATTCCATGAACTTTGAGCTCTATATTTTCGCCTGTCCTCACCTTACATCATCATCAAGCGGCTATTGTTAATCGTATTTCTGTCAATAATAATCCCTAAACTTGGCCGCTTGATGATGATGTAACAATGTATCCACAGGCCTTCTCTCTAGGTGTTGGCTAGGCCAACGCCTCCTATAAAGAAAACCTCCGCACTGAAACGTCATTCATTGTTGCATCATCATACTTCGTCCTTTGTTAACCGTATTTCTACCAATAATAAGTTCTAAATTTGGTCGACTTATGATGATGTAACAATGTATGACGTTTCAGTGCTGAGGCTTTCTTTATAGGAGGCGTTGGCTAGGCCAACGAGATAACAAGGCCTGGGAGCGGAAAAGTTACCTGACCAACGGAGCGCTAGCAACAATCCAACTTTCATTGTTTCCAACAAAAGGAAAAACACTGATTGTTTCCAACCTCATCCAAAATGGAGACAATGAAGGTTGGATTGTTGCTAGCAGCCCGATGGGTCAGGTGACTTTTTCGCCTCCCGGCCTTGTTATCTTGTAGGCCTCGGAATATTGGAATATGGCATATCTTACTGACAAATACTCGTACTACTTGCACGTGGTTTCGCTGAGTAAAATAACGGAGCCAAGAATTTTTTAATTTATATTGTTTATACATAATTATTCTGTTTTTATGGTTTTGTCGCACCCAATTATACAATCACTCTTCACCCTTATCCTGGCACTACTGGGATGGACCGTCCTATCCTGCATTACAATTCATAGATTATGGATAATTACTTTATCCATTCACAAACTTGTGCTTATTTATAGAAATCCGCTTACCCATCTCATTCAAATATTCATTTTCTCATACAAAATCCAATTCACTCACCAAAGCGTACTATCGAATGCATATTTTCACATTTAGCATTCCTCTTCTTAAGTTCGTTTTGGTAATGATAGCATGCGCATTCTCATCTGGTTTCAAAGCTGAATTTATTCAAAATACACAACTGTTTATAAAAATCGCAACACCCTGATGGAATAGCCCAATCTGCATTAAATTTGGAGCATTTGCATATCATGGGTCAGAAAAGAAACCATTAGATTTTCAGGTCAATACAATGCGTTTTATTGTCACATTAGTATCGGGTGAAACCACCGTGGGATGCAATTATAGCCTCTAAACGTCGTGGCATTGAGTCAAACAAGCTCTGAATAAGGGCCTGGGGAATGTCCTGCCATGCTCTGTCTACACGGGTATACAGTTCATCCACAGTTGCTGCTGCAGGAGTCTGACGAGCCAATCGATGAGCAACCCTGTCCCACCCATGTTCGATTGGGGACATGTCTGGTGAACGAGCAGGCCAGGGGAACAAGGGCGTCTGATGTGCTTGGAAAAAGGCGAGGACATTTCTGGCCACATGCGGTCGGGCATTGTCCTGTTGGAATACAGCGCCTGGAAGGTTCTGCAGGAAGGGGATGACCTCGGGTTGCACAACTTCCCTGATGTACCGGTCACTGTTCAGATTGCCATGGATTCTGATCAGACGGGAACGGCCATGGTAACCGATTGCACCCCACACCATCACCCCTGGCGTTTGTCCTGAATGACGCTGCAGGATGCATTCTGGAAGGTCGCGCTCGCCACGATGTCTTCTGACTCGTATCCTGCCGTCATGGTGCTGCAAGTTAAACCTTGACTCATCCGAAAACACAACTTGTTGCCATTCAGCTTGCCACTGTTGGTGTTGATGGGCCCATTGCAACCTGAGGCGCCGGTGGTTTTGAGTCAAAGGAATCCGCAACAATGGTACTCGTTTAAAACGTTGACAAGCAAATGTAAGCTTTAAATTAAATTATTAATTCTCTATCTACTTTTGTTTCTTCCATTAACTTTTTCTTTAGAACATAGAGCGGAAAGTGCTATTCGACCATTAATTTAATTAATGTTCTCTATGGTAATCTTAAGTAATAATTAATGCACAAGCAAAATCTTGGAGGTAGCAGTCCCATGGAGGAAGGGTCTGTGCGTGTGCATTGAAAAATATTGGATTTTTGAAATTCTGACTTCGGTTTCTTAAAGACCATTAAAAAGTAGAATAGGAATTCTACTGTAAGACCCACTCTATCTCTTTGTCTTCATCGATACAACTGAATTCAAAACTTTAAAAGTACCACAATTTGAGGGCCTCTATCTCCTAAACGGTTAGAACAATTGAAAAAACACCAAGAATAAAATATTTCTCGAATATTGTGTACAATCTGAATATACCATTAAAAATAGGGGTTCCTATTTAAAATTTACCCTGTCCCCCCAGTCACTCTCACAAGGGGGGGGGGGTTAATTTTTTGGCTAATGAATTTCCCCCACGAAATAATTCACTTTTGATTTTGGACATTTTTTCGTACAATGCTTGCTTTCCGAGATATCTGCCATGTTGCCAGACTTTTTAGACACCCTGTATAACTGAAGACGTCAAAACCTATTCTGTATACCAAATTCTTCAATCACTATGGATGTAGAGAAAGAGAGTATTATGATGTTCCAGCTTTATTTAATCGACTGCCAAGATGGATACAGTCGTTAATTACATTTAGAATGATCAAAAAGCAATTCTAGTAAGGAAAAGCTATTAATAATTGTTGAAATAAAGTAATAATATTAACAAGGTATAGTAAACTGTAAAGTAAAATTCTACCGCCCCCCTCCCCCCCAAACAAGCCAATTAGGCTTCGGGGAATCCTTAGAATTTTGAACATTAGTTTATTATTGTATATCAGTCAAAAAATTCAACTTTAAAATCATGAAAACTGTTTGAAGAGTAATCATCACTGAAATCTCTACATCAATATTGGATAACATCATCCGCGACCAGAACGTCAAGGACTCCAAAACTTGACTACTGTGATATTGACTTTCATCCTTATTATTTAGTTAAATTTTTTATCTCATTATTAATGAGTCATTATAGAAAGTAACCTATTTATTCTCATTTTCATTCATTCTCAAAAATAATTAATCATTAATAATAATAATAATGACGAGAACTGTTGTTGTTGTGCTCACCTAATACGAATGCATCTGAGACTCCTCCGCACGCTTCCTTCACTTCCCTCGTGTGCCATCCATTCGGGTAGACGACCATGCCGACGCTGATGAGCAGGGCTACGACAGAGAAAAGAAGAACAATGACATTAAACACCTTAGAGTAAAACAATATTTCATAACACGTCAATACAAACGCTCAGAAAAAACAATCTTTCGAGTCGTATGAAAGAGAGACACATTCTATTGACCCGACTAGCACAACCAGAGCCTTTGTCGGTGTCGCCGCCTACCTTACAGAATGCGAAATAGCACGTGTGAACAAAATATTTGAAAAACAAATTAAACTTTACCGATTAAACTTCTCTCCATCAACATGATTTGAAAATCTCTATAAGGAGCTTATCGCCAAAAATTCAGAGTGATGAATCCGCTGGGCTTTTCGCTGAGATGTTCCTTAAAATAGGCGATGGAAATTACCCATCACTTAGCAGTAAGGTGATCATTTCTTCAAATTTAGGTACAATAGTTACCTCCTTACCAGAGCTAGAATATAAATTGTGCATTGGAACTAGACTACAAGTAAAAGCTCTCCATAAAAACATTATAGAAGCCACAGCAACCAACTGGGTGTGCTCTTTTATTCCAAGGTTAACCTTGATCCTATCAGATTATCCGTTCGACTTTAAAAGAACAGTTCCCTCTCAAGTTGTTGTGCTTTGCCATGACTATCAATAAATCGCAATGGCGGTCTTTGAAAATGGTCGGCATCGACTTAAGAGAGGACTGCTTCTGTCACGGTCAGTTTACGCAGCATGTTCTAGTCTGGTCATCTTAGCCTCAGAAGGGAACACCACAAACAGAGGTGTTAAGTTACGAAGTCGCGGGCGGAAAGCTAGCTTTTAATAAAGACAACTAGACTTTTCAAATCATAACCACCCTCAACTTGTCCAATAGGCAACGGTTAAAGCAAGGTACCTTGTTCGAACCCAGGAGTACATTTACTCTATGGCGAATCATACGAGGGTCACTCCAAAAGTAATGCACAATATTTTTTTTTAAATTTCTTTTTTATTCTACACCCTTACAATTTATGGAGGTCATAGATACATCTTATAGGAACAACATGTCATTTTCAATCCCCGTCCCTTTCAACTGCCTAACGCCACCTTGGAACGAGGGTCAAAGTCTCGATCAGCACGTTTGAACCACTGATTAGCAAACAGGGAAAAATTATGGCAACTGTGTTTTTTGATTATGGACATCATGCCACATGGACGCGTATGTGGCAACCATCATGAAACTTCAAACTCGACAGAGTCGTATTCGACCACGACAACGCACGGCCACATGTCAGTCACAAAACCACTGGCCTTTGCGAAACAGTACATTGGGGATTCGCAAATGTGGAATCATACTATCTTTAGTGAGGAAAAAAAATTATTATGGATGGGCCTGATAGCATAAGATTCCACTGGCATGATCTCAGGCAGCCAGAACAGTTTCTTTCGAGACGAGTGCAAGGCGGAGGTTCCTAACGATCTGGGCTGCTTTTTCTGCCAAGGGCAAACCAAGCTAGTGTTTTGTGAAGCCGAAGTCAACTGCCGACGATTATCATGATGTTTTAGGAAATTCTTTGTTGCCATTTAGAGACGAACTGAACTATCCGGATTTTGTATTTCAACAAGATAACGCGCCCATACACTGTGACAGTGGCTTCGTGATCAAGAAATTCATGTTTTGGACTGGCCAGCGTGCACTCCTGATCTCAAATTATTAGATCACCATCGATTATGGACTCTTGGATGACTATTCCGGCTATAATTTAAAGTAAATAAATAAATAAATAAATAAATAAATAAATAAACAAATAAATAAATAAAACGGAGAGAAAACGCAGAATCCAGGAACAGACAATAACAATAATAAAATTTAAAAAACATTGTTTTACGAGAAACGCTTTCAAAATAAAAAGTCAAATTTTCATTAAAGAAGTGAAAAATAAAACTGGCACAGGGGAAAGTTGCTCGTTCATAGTTTAGTCACAAGCCTCGAAATGAAACGGAAAAATTTATTGCCATTCAAGCAATGGAGATAGAGAGTCACGTGACTCTCCCGAAATCCTCCAATTTCGACCGCAACGACTTCATCAGGCGCTAAAACGTTTTCTTTAACAAAACCAAGAACTGCCGTTGCCATTCTCCTTTGCTCTCAGAACCACAATCCCTTCGATTCGACTCCAAACTAGTCAATACTCTTAACCGACAACAACAACAACAACAACAACAAACATTTAACTTTCTCATTAAACACTTGTATCGTTTCTCAATCCCTCAATCCCGTTGCGCGTCAACTCAAAGAACTCCCGACAACTCAGACGAGAATAAAAAAAAATCATAAATATAAAAAGACAAGGAAAAAAAAAAAAAAAGAGAGAGACGACATTCAAAAGATTGGAATTCGTTTGAAATTCCAGTTTTCCATTTAATTCCCCACCATCATCTGTCGCTTGTCAATTTTCTCTCGAGAAATCGCTCCCGCCGTGAAACGCAATCGATTTTCGTGTTCAACAGAAGCGATCTCTTCAGCCTCCCCTGTTCCCAGTGTTTCCAATTTAATAAAAACGATTTATTGGCAACCAAAAAGAAAACGCTTCAGAAAATTCCACGAGACAAGTTTAATTTAAAAAAACTACACAGAAAAATTCAAAAAACGCTCGTCGCGACAACGACGACACTCATCTTGTAAAGCTTTTCCCCTTTTCCATTTCACAAATGCAAAACTAAAACAACAACAACAAACTTCTCCGCAGAATTCAGCTAAATATGCAGTTTGCACTAGAAAAACTGTCACCCTCAATTTAAATGGAGGGGGGGGGGGGAATGGATTCTTCATTTTCAGAGACACTCTCGCTAAATATGGATATATTTGGGAGTAAATAGAATTTCAGAGAAAATCAATGTAATAACAACGCACTGTCCAAACAAAGCCTCGACCGCAACTCAAAAATTTTTCGGCTAGATCTAGCTGATTTTTTCCCAATTTAGCCAATAAGAACTTTATTTAATACCGGGTAAAGCTCTCAGTAGATCATATTATCATTTGGGTGAAGAAGTAGAGAACTTGAGCATATGGGCGAAGCTTATAATCGGCATTCAATTAAAATTTAGCTAATTTTAGCCATTTTTTTAAAAAGTAGTTTTAACCATAAATAACAAAATATAAAGTTTTGGCAACATTTTTTAGACTAAAGTGCCTCGATTTCGCAATCTCGGACCTAAAATAATAATAAATAATAAATAAAAAGCTGAAGTAATGAATAATAAATCAAGGAGAATATTAGAGAACTATCCTGAAGTAATAAAAGAAGTGCTCATATTTAGACACAAGGTAAAAAGTAAGTATTGGAGGGAATGAATAGGAAGCCTGGAAATGAATTAGAAGACGTAATGAGATAGGACAGCCACTACGTCATGAATTAGCCATCATGACGTCATGATGAATTAGAAGCCATGCTAACGCCCTTACACATTCCTTTAAAGAAAGGGGTTACCCCAAATTCGACATACGCGCTTCTATCTAATAACAATAACAATCCCAAACCTTTTCCAGCCATGGGAACACATACGCTAGTTCTTCCCTATTATCCAAACTTCAATAGTATTAAAAATGTCCTAAGAAAACATCAACATATTATCGACGACTCTCTTCCCCATTCCATTCTACTTGAAGTTTCTTTCAAACGGACACCTAATTCTAAAGATATTTTGTTCCATGCTGCTATCACTAAACCACGCGCTTCTACCAGAGGCTGTTCACCTTGCAATGAAAAAACGATGTGGTATTTGCCATTTCCTTAACCCTACCAGCTCCATTTCCAGCAGTGCTTCCCCCTTTACCCTCAAGATTAATCACAACCTAATATATTTCTTGCATTGCAAAATTTGCCAGAAGCAGTATGTCGGAGAACCTGATAATATCATACGCACCAGGTTCGCCAGAACATAATTTGTGTGCATGAAATACGTCATGTCGATCGCGGGACTATTATCAATCATCATCTACCAATAAAGCTGTCCTTGGACCTAAAAACTGTTGGATGACCAAGCTTTCCATAATTAGTCGTTTCCAAATGACACCAAATTCAATCGTTTCCCATTCTTCTTTTGCACAAGAACTTCTAAATTATTTTCTCAATCGCTCACCGACGTGAAGAAGAGTTACGCATGCCTAGAAGAAATACCTACTATACAAATACAAAGAACACCGCCCACCCTAGTGATTGCTGAAAAATCTTCGCCCAACCCAGTCTCCTCTTAACCTAATCTGCATTCGTCGTAGAAGGAATCAACGGCATTCCTCTCACCAATTTTTCTTCTATTTTCCAGAGAAAGAAGAAAAGAGAAAAGCAAAGCCTCATTTGATTGACGGAGAAAGAGTACACACAAAAAAAGATTCCTTCCTTCGCCGTTCCAATTCGTTAATCTCCTTTGACTTCGTTCCACTTTCCAGGATTGAAGAGAGAGATAAACAATCTAAGCAATCTTTCATGACGACAATTTCTTTTCGATGTCTCCTACTTAGAAAATTCTTTAGTCGCGGTGATTCGAACGAACCGAAAAAAAAAAAAAAAAAGAAAAACTATGTCAAGATCTGGAAATGCAATATTGGCCAATCAAATCAATTTAACTCAATCCTAAACCGTTTTTGATTGGCTTATTTTGAATTTCATAACGTTCAATGGATTTTCTTTCTCTGGGATCATCTTCAAAAGGGGGGGGGGGGCATTTGCTTTCCTGCAATGCAGAAAAGTCGAGCAGCAAAGTTTTCACTTCAGGTAACTTTTTTTTCCCCTCCTTTAATCATGAAATCTAATAATATCCTATTAATAATTTATGACATTCCAAAAGAAAACCGACGCATCATGTCTGACAAGATTATTTTTTGTAAATCGATAAAACAGAAGCAGACAAATACGGTGAAACCGCAACAAATTTAATTTCACAAACAAGTTAACACCGGAAATGCTTATTCCGTGTGGAAAAAAATATTCCATTATTATCTAAACTTATGGGACAGCCGTCGTACGAAAATTGTTAATTTAATAAACAACAAGAACCCTAAAAGTGATACGGTAAACAAGGTTATAATGCCTGACGCATTTCGATTAATACTCATCATCGGAAGCTACAATCCACTTATAAAATAGCGGGCCGAATAGAGAGATGTGGTTAGACACCTAACAGGGAGCTCCGCCATGGGTCCGGTTCTCAATCTTCATGCCAAGTCCATCATGTCATCCCTCTCGAAGGATATCCGGTTATTGAGCAAGAGGATATTGTCCATAGGGTGGTGCTTTCTAATTTCGACTTCCGCGTGGATCATGATTATGCACTGGTCGATGTCGACCATTCTATGTTTGTTCGTAATAAGGTGGTCGGCGTAAGAAAATTTAGGAAAACGGAGAAATTAACTTCCTCGACTTTCGCTTCTCTCGAGAACCAAATACGAACAAGTTGGCCTTCGGCATATACAGGAAAGAATCAACCACCGCCAACTTCATACCATATGATTCCACACATCCTACAGGACAGAAGACCACTGCCGTATGCCGCGGATTCACGAGGACCTTATCCTACCCTATCACCAACAATGCACGTAGGTTTGAAGTCGCCACCGTTTTTGATTTGAGAGGACAAACTACTTCCCCAGGACCGTTGCTAATGCCAAAACTGAACCGCCGATGGTCAAATACATAGCAGACAGAGTTACTGCTGCCATCAATAACATTTCCCAAATTAGCCACGTTTGTAATTTTCATTAAAGTTTTTTATTTTCAGTTAATAGAATACAGTGCATCCATCCGGGATCAGTATGGTCAGAGGCGGACGAGTTAGATCCCCGGATGGGTAATGACGACTACTGTAAGATGGTCACAGCAGCCAGGACTGACGGCTTTACGTGCCCTCGGGGGGGGGGGGGGGGTGAAGACCGTAAGTCACCCATCCAGGTGGTAGCCACTGGACGCGAAGTCCGGACTGTAAAGCGGGTGGTCAAGTTGTTCCCAACTAATCAGATCCTTTGTTTGGGAACAACTTGAACACCCGCCTTATATTCCGGACCTCGAGTCCAGTGGCTACCACCTGTTCCAGGATCTACGAAGTATACCCCGTACTGTATGTCACAACATGTTGCTGAAATGTCATGTTTAAGCAAACATCAGAATGCTCATGAAAAATCATGTAATGGAAATCATATTGCTGTCTAGTGCTGATACTTCTATGATGCAAATACCTGAAGATGCATTGAGAGAATTAAAATCCCACTTGCACGTGTTGTGAACAATATGCATGCGTACAAAAAAACCTGTTGAAGATATTTGTAAGAAGTGCAGAGTTAGATCCAGATTTCAAGATTGCTATTGGCAAATTCGTCAAAAATTACTCACCCAGGTGCCCACCCAGACGCTGCGCGCGTTTCTTCATTAAGTATGTTTGCATCAAACTATAATGTTTTTTTGTAATATTGTACTGTGAAATTTCGTAAGTTAATTTTTACACTATTAATAAATTTCAATTTTCAATATATTATATTTTCTATAATATCAAGTATTAATCTTGAAATACATAAACTTGCCGAACTTGTCACCTCTAAAACAACTTTTTTGAAGTGTAGCTCCGCGCCCTGCTACTATGTGATTGGTCGATGAAGCCTTTGGAGCCTTATCCTGGTTACAAAAGTCCTGGCCTTCTTATCTGGGTACCCTTGGCTGTAAGCCATGCCTGATCAATGCATTCATTTGTATGCAATAGCTGGCATTTGTAAAAATGGGGACCCTATTGAAGTGCCTGATTGTTTCGCGTATAAGAACTCGTTCACTAAAAGAACGAGAAAAATGCCCAAATTTCATTCTATTCTCTCGATCACGTGTTCTTTCTTTTACTCCTGAAAAGAAGGCTAACGATTCTCTTTCCCACTTCTTCATTTCTAAAGGAACGCACTTTCCATTCTGCTCGGTTGTCGTAGTGAGCGAAGTCAAGAAGCAACGCTTGAAATATTCAAAGACCCATTAAGTGAGGCCAATAAAAAAAAAATCACCTTCAAGTAAATCTTTACTCAGTCTTCACGGTCACCTTTTTCGTGGGAATAGAGTAAAACCCTCTCTTCTTATAAATCAAACAATTTTTTTTCTATCGATGAATGAAAAATGGTAAAATAGTCGGCATGCGCAATAGGATGACAAAACGTGCACGCTTGCACACAATACACACAAAAAGGGAATGGAGAAGAATAGCAATGAAAAACGCTCCTTAAACCCTTGCCCAATATCGATTTCCCATTTATCTCAGCGGTGATGGAAACTGGATCGAGAGATATCTCTTTGTTCCCTTAATCTTTACTCTTTCCACAACGTTCCATCGGAAAAAGCATTAGCGAAAATCCATCGCTTCGACGGAATCCCTCAATAGGCAAACCATTCCAAAACTTTATGCGCATTCCAAAATCCAAGAAAAAAAAAAAGGCGGCACTAAAAGATCTCGTCTTCAATCATAGCTCAACACGACAGACAAACATCGTCAGAGTTATGCTTATGACCCGGGGCTCTATTTATCCGAGTCGAATGAAATTTTTATTTTCTAATTAGACAAGCTATTCCATTATGTCCCGCCGAATGCAATTTCCGTTCGAAAGAGCGACGGAAAATCCGATAGCAAATAGGAAGACCCTCAACTCCAAAAGTTCCGGAGATTAAAACACCGAATTTGGTGGTGGTGGGACCAAAGGGTAGAAAGGTTCAATTCCCAATCCTCGTTTCTCGCCTGCTTTTCAAGTAGACTGTGCTCTTACGCCACCAAACGACAAAAAAGCTTTCGCCTGAGTTGGTACAGTTTTAAAACGAAAGACAATACTAAAGGGCCTGGGAAATAGGAAGTCATTTGAATTTTTATGGAGACCATGCAGAGTCAGCCGAAGAGTCAGCAGAATAAAAGAGAGACAAACTGCGAAGGAGGAAAAATTCCTGGAAAAATCTCCCCTGTCAGCATTACGAGGAATAGAAATGCCAAAGGCAATACGGTAACCTTAATAGAATGACAAATAAAAGCAACGAAAACATCACTTCCTTCAAGAACATCAGAGAGATTTCCTTCCGATCTTTATTCCTTCAAGAACATCAACTTCCTTCAAGTTAATTCCTTTAGTTCTGTAATTCTTCAACTCCTTCAGGATCGTCGAATCAACCATCCCATACAATATTGGACTATAATTGGTTAACTATATTTTCTTTTATTTAATTTTTTTATTTTAACCTTTTTATTAATTTATAAAGGGAAAATATCCACATAACTATTTACTATAATATTTTCTTTTACTTAATTAGATTAATAGCAAGCAGTCTCCCTATACGTACAGGTATTGGACATTGAAACTGAAACACCTTCGCAAATAGCACTGGATACCCCCAGGGCTGAATAGAACCTTCTGCTAGGTAATTAATCGTATGCATATCAATGAATTACGTGTCAGAGTTCTTGGTAGTCACTCCAATAGAAAAGTTCGATAGTAAGCTTCAAATTGTCTGTGCAGAGCGCTATAATGGGAGACATATCCGACTTCAAAAGAAGGCAGATTGTTGGCGCGCGTCTAGCAGGTGCATCTGTGTCCAAAACTGCCACACTTTGTGA